>JARQOC010000006.1:27750828-27927494 GCA_033576535.1 Allobates femoralis
CTTGGCCCCTTCTAACAGGTTGACCACGTAAGTGGGTCATTACCCGTTGAGGCCTAGTTGGAATAGTCTATCGACTGGTGTACCGGAAAGGAAGGCCGAAATATTAATGATCTACTCACAGCTCAGAGTTTTCGATACCTGTCTAATGTTCACTAGAATTCTGAAGGTATAGGCGTAGAAAGGAAATACCTAGACTGAATGTATCAGATGGGAAGAAAAGAGAGATAGAAAAGAAGAGAGAGAGAGAAGAGAAACAAAAACCATTAGAAAAAGTTATACTGGGAAAGAAAAGCCACGTAAGAAAAAAAGAAAAAAAGGAGGGGGGGGACGGGTGAGGTATGGGAAGGAGAAAGGGTACTCATCCCACTGGCTCCCCATCAGCCAGAGGTCGAGCCATATTATCTGTGCTGGAAAAGATACTCCTAAATTCTGCAGAGTCGTGAAAAAGAATCCATTCAACCCAAATCCCTAAGAATTTGTTCCGAGATCCCGACGCATCAGCTGCGAGCTCCTCCATTCGATATGTGTCCATCAATTCTTTGAACCAATCAAGTAGAGATGGAGCCCGGCTTGATTTCCAGAACCTCGGGATCACAGCACGAGCAGCCGAGATGCAAAAGCGGAGAATATCCCTCTTCTGTAGCCCAATAGGACCTGGAAAAATGGATAACATTGCCGATTCTGGGCAGCATTCGGCTTGTTTACCTGTTATCCGGGCGTATGCATTGAAAACCTCAGACCAGAACCGCCGGATTTCCCCACAACTCCACCAAATGTGTATCATTGTACCCTTCTCTTCCCCACAGCGCCAGCAGGTATCAGGGGTTCCAGGGAACATGTTCCGGAGTGTCGTCGGGCACAAGTACCATCTAGTGAGCAGCTTATAGCTTCTTTCTTGTGCAGAACAAGCGCTAGCTAGTGAGTGAGTAAATATAAAGCATTTCTGCCAATTAGCTTCTGAAATGCTACACCCCAATTCCCTCTCCCAAGCACGTTGGAAGTAAAGGGTGTCCTGCTCTCTCATGGACCCTAAGGCCTGGTATAGAACTGATATTTTGCGCCTCGGTGGAGCCTCCAGTTGGAATAACCTCTCCAATACGTTGGGCGTCAATCTTACCCTGCAAGAGTGGTCAGCTGAATATAATTATGCTCTGTATTGGAGAAATTCGAATCACTTAAGAGGTCTCGTAGGTTCTTTGAGTTGTAGCTCTGCCATCGGGGGCAAACCACCACTGGACAGAGTCTGTCCTACTCGGGTGTCATCCACAATCCGCCAACATAAAAATCTCTGCCTGTCAAATCTGGGTGGGAAAGATGGGTTGGAAAAAAGGGGAGTCAAAGGGCTAAGTCTGTCGTTTAAGCGGAGGGTTTTCGTCACTAGGTGCCATACCTTCAAGGTGTTTCTGGTCATGTCTGTCAAAGGTACTAGGTCTGTGGAGTCTTTAGGGGAAATCCAAAGCAGGTGTTTCAGCGGAATCCCCAAACCCTCTTGCTCCACCCCTACCCATTTCTTGGAGGACGCATGATAATGCCAATCTAGAGCTCTAACAAGAGAGGAAGCCTCAAAGTACGCTCGTATGATGGGTAGTCCAACCCCTCCTCTGGTCTCGGGCAAGGATAGGATATTCATTCGCAATCTGGACCTCTTGCCCCTCCAGACAAATCTAAGGATCATAGATTGCATTTTGGAGAGGAAACCTCTATCCAATAGAACAGGAACTGTCTGAAAAGTATATAAGAGTCGGGGCAAGACATCCATCTTGACTACGTTTATTCTCCCGAACCAGGATAGCTTTAATTGTCTATAGGAGGTAAATGCCGATTCCGCGTTAGTCAAAAGGGGTTGATAATTTAAATTGAATATTTGTTTAAGATCTTTTGGTATAAGGACTCCCAAGTACTTAATGGCTTCTACTTTCCATTTAAATGGGAACTGTTTAGATAGATGAGAAACCAATTCTCCAGGCAAAGAAATATTGAGTGCCTCGGTTTTGGAGCAATTCACTTTAAAGTTGCTCAATTGTCCGAACCGTTCAAACTTCATTAAGACCGAAGGGATGGAGACCAGGGGCTGGGAGATGTAAAGTAGCAGGTCATCTGCAAATAAGGCTAATTTGTGATGACTCTGTCCCAGCTTGACCCCATGGACGCATTCATTGGACCTAAGTGCAAAATATTTAACTATTATAGTGTCAATTCAAAAGTCACCAAGAACACAATCAGTCATTTTTTCACAATTGCCCGTCAATAGTTTGAATTTGATATAAAGAAACATAGTCTTGTAACATCTCAAATGAAAGCTGTTACCGTTCTGAGTAAAATGATGCCTCTCCCACTTCATTATCTTATTTCTAGCCTGAGATAAAAAAATTTAAAGTCGTACCAGGCCAAAATTCACCCTTTTTTTAAACTTTAAAAATCTGTAAAAAATTAACTGATGAAGAAAAAAATTCCAAACTTTTAATTTGTAATTAACTAAAGTAGTACTTCATAAAGGAAAAAAAAAAAAAAAAATCTAAAGACGTCAGGTAAAAAAAAATATTCATATTTAGATCACTTGATATGGAATGACCCATTGACGCTCTTACTAGTAAAATATGTTAAAATATGATCCCATTGCGATCCCAACTTGAAATTTGGTACAGATGTGGCTAAGAGCATAGCAGACACATGGGCAGTTTTTGAAATATTTAAAGCGCGCCGATTTTTCGGAAATGCGTTTTAAAGTTTTGCGCTTGCGATCACATGGGTAAAATATTAACAAATATCCTCTTGTGACATATCTAATGAAAGCCTGGACAGTTCTGAGTAGATTGGTGTTTATTTTGTTTCTCTATCTTATTTCTAGCCCGAGATATGATAGAAAATGTAAAGCCATACCAGGCCAAAATTCGCACTTTTTTAAAACTTTAAAAATCTGTAAAAAATTAACAGATAAAGAAAAAAATTCAAAACTTTTTTTTTTGTAATTAGATAAAGTTGTTCTTCAGATACAAAAATTTTTTTAAAAATCTGAGGACGTCAGGGAAAAAAAATATTCATTTTTGGATCACTTGACATGGAATGACCCAAATGGGCACTTAGTGATGACAGATTAAGAAAAGAAACCTTCCTCCATGCCCAGACTGACCCTGCTGCTCCCTCCTCTCTGTGTCCCCCCCCTGTTCTCCCGGCTTCCTCTTCCGGTGAGGGATGTCAGGTGATTGCTGGGCGCGCTCCCTGCAGCGGGCTGCCATGATCACCTGATGCTCCCATCTGGAAGAGAAAGTCAGATGTCCAACTGTGAACATAATATGCTGCCGGTATGGTAATTAGGTATCTTCTTTTTTGTGTTACCTTTACCATGGACGCATATGTACATTTATAGAATATAGTTAAAAACCAATTTAAGAAGGGCATTGTGATCTGATTGGCTGCCAAATAAAGCTGATAATTGATCAGCTGACCAGTTCTAAGTGTTAATCGAGTGGATCTTTAGATAGGCCAGACACACGACTGTCAACCTAGCTTGGCGGGTAGGTGCATTACACATGCTTTTTACTATTAACCCCTTCACAACCGATGACGTACATAGTTCGCCTCCCTCACTTTCATGTGAGCTCATGCTGTGACCTCACATCTTCCCCTCTACATTTCAGCTGTTCTCATCAGATGAGATGTGTATCTAACAGCGCCGATCAGATCCGCGATCAGATCTGCGCTGTTAACCCTTTGGATTAAAAAATGGTTTTAAAAGTATGAAAAAAAACATTAAAGGTGAAATCACCCCCCTTTTGCACCATTGAAAATAAAACTATTAAAAAAATACATATTTGGTATTGCCACTATCAGAGATGCCTGATCTCTCAAAATATAAAATCAATTTATCAGATCGGTAAACTGCGTAACAGGAAAAAAAGTCCAAATGCCAAAATTACAATTTTTTTAGTTGCCGCAACATTGCAATAAAATGCAATAACAGGCGATCAAAATATCGTATCTTCCATTTTTTTTCACTACTTAGATAAGACTGTAAACACTGTAACACTGTAAAGTGTGATCCAGGTTGTTTTTCAGGATTTACCTTATGCCCTTAAGTTCTAGTAATGGAAATGCTTAATTATACCAAGGAAGTTTGGACAATTCTAGCTTCTAACTTTATGGAAAGAGTTTGGGGAAGGCTCTTTTCTGTTCCCTATAGTGGTGCCCCAGTACATAAGGTTCATAAATACATTTAATACATTGTTGGGAGAGTTTGGGGTGGAATAATAAGAGCGGCTGCACAGAGCCCGGACCTCAACCCCATCCAACACCTTTGGGATGAAGAAGATCGGAGATTGAGAGCCCGGCCCTCTCCTCCAAAATCTGACACAAATGCTCTTCTGGATAAATGTGCAAAATTCCCACAATCACCTCCAAAATCTCATAGTAAACCTTCCCATAATGGTGGCAGCTGCACAGGTACCAAATCCATAATAATATATATGTAATAAAAGCATGAGGTTCATAAAAGCTCCTGCAGGAGTAATGTGTAGGGTTCCAATCAGAGCCGGATCCAGGTTTTTGTGGGCCCCGGGCGAAACAGTCTCAGTGGGCCCCTTTAACACAGACCATGATTGTAATATAGAAGCTGCAGGCTGTGTATATATATATAATAGAGGCTCCTGGGTGGGCTGTATCTACTATATAATTGCCGTAGGCATTTTTGTGTCGGACCCCGAAAACGCCGTGGCTATGTCACGCTGTGACGTCACCACGCGCGAGCAATGGCCGCGAAGCGGCCATTGCGAGTCGCTGGCCGAAAATAGAACCAGAGGCTCGGCCACAAAGTTAGCGATTTACCGCTGAGGTAGCGCGAGCAATGGCCGCGAGGCCATTGCGAGTCGCTACCTCAGCTGCCGCACCTGCCGCAACTCCCCCTATACTTTCAATGGGGATCTATTGCGAGTAGCTGTGTAGCGCGAGCAATGGCCGCGAGGCCATTGCGAGTCGCTACACTTGCGGCGCGGTTGCGGTAATCCCCATAGAAAGTATAGGGGGACTTGCGGCAGGTGCGGTTTTGCAGGTGCGGCAAGTGAAAATCTATTTGAAAATCTAAAAAAAAAAAAAAAAATATTCTAGACACCCGATGCATTTGCATCGGGCTCACAGCTAGTTTATAATATAAAGGCTGTGCAGGGCTGTATATATAATATCGAGACTACTGGACTGTATATATAATATGGAGGCTCAGGCTGACTGTACATATAATATAGAGGCTGCAGGCTTTGTATGTATAATATAGAGACTGCGGGCTGTATATATTATTTGGAGACTGTGCTGGGCTATATATATTATTTGGAGGCAGTGCTGGGCTGTATATATTATTTGGAGGCTGTGCTGGGCTGTATATATTATTTGGAAGCTGTGTCGGGCTGTATATATTATTTGGAAGATGTGGCAGCCCAGTAGCAGCCTCCAAGTAACATATACAGCCTAGCAGCAGCCTCCAAATATGATATATACTCCAGCACAGCCTCCGTATTATATATACAACACAGTCCCCAAATAATATATATAACCCAGCACAGCCTACATATATATAGCCTAGCTCAGCCTCCATATACCCCAGCACAGCCCCCATATACCTCAGCATAGCCCCCATATACCCCAGCACAGTCCCCATATACCCCAGCACAGTCCCCATATACCCCAGCACATCCCCCGTATACCTCAGCACATCCCCCGTATACCTCAGCACATCCCCCATATACCTCAGCACATCCCCCGTATACCTCAGCACATCCCCCATATACCCCAGCACAGCCCCCATGTACCCCAGAAGAGCCTTCATATAGCCCAGCACAGCCTCAATATACCCCAACAGAGCCTCCATATAATTCAGCACAGCCTCATGTAGCCCAACACAGCCTACATATATATAGCCTAGATCAGCCTCCATATACCCCAGCATAGCCCCCATATATACCCCAGCATAGCCCCCATATGTACCCCAGCACAGCCCCCATATATACCCCAACACAACCCCCATATATACCCCAGCACAGCCCCCATATACCCCTGGACAGCCCCAATATACCCCTGCACAGCCCTCATATACCCCTGCACAGCCCTCATATAGCCCTGCACAGACCTCAAATACCCCTGTACAGCCCTCATATAGCCCTGCACAGCCCTCATATACCCCTGCACAGCCCTCATATACCCCTGCACAGCTTTCATATACCCCTGCACAGCCCTCATATACCCCTGCGCAGCCCTCATATACCCCTGCACAGCCCTCATATACCCCTGCACAGCCCTCATATACCCATGCACAGCCCTCATATACCCATGCACAGCCCTCATATAGCCCAGCACAACCTCAATATACCCCAACAGAGCCTCCATATAATTCAGCACAGCCTCTATGTAGCCCAGCTCAGCCTCCATATACACCCAACACAGCCTCCATATACCCAGCACAGCTTTTATATAGCCCAGCACTGCCTCCATATACACCCAGCTGTGCCTCCATATACCCCAGTTCAGCCTCCATATATCCCAGCACAGCCTCCATATATGCAGCAGCAGCCTTCATATACCCCAGTATCAGCCTCCATATACCCAGCAGCCACCTCCATATAGCCCAGCAGCAGTCTTCATATACCCCATACACAGCCTCCATATAACCCAGCACAGCCTCCATATAGTCCAGCACAGCCTCCAAATACACCCAGCACTGCCTGCATATACCCCAGCACAGCCTTCATATACCCCAGCAGTAGCCTCCATATACCCTAGCAGCAGCCTTCATATTCCCCAGCAGCAGCCTCCATATACCCCAGCACAGTGTCCATATACCCCAGCACAGCCTCCATATACCCCAGCACAGCCTCCATATACTGTAACCCAGCAGCAGCCTCCAGCACACAGTAGAAAAAAAAATTATTCTCACCTTCCTTCTTCTCTCCCAGGGCTGTGTCCTAGTAAGATGCCTCCCCATCCTCTCTGCAGGCTCCAGTCTGTCCTTCCTTGTTGCTGGCTCCTGGGGCCATGGAGCTTCCTCTTTCCTGCAGGGCTGCAGCAGTGTGATGAGGTTGCAGGGTGATGACTCATCACTGCTGCAGTCGGCAAAGAAGGAAGCTCCATAGCCCCGGGAGCCAGCACATGGCTAATTTGCATCAGATGCAAATTAGCCATGCGAACTGGGAGCGCTGAAGCCCTGAGTGTCCTGTGATGGGCTCCTGGCTGTCAGGGCTGCATGTCTCAGATTGGCCTCTCACTGTCAGGGCTGCCTGTCCCTTATGACGAGTGAGCCCTCCCAGCTGTCAGGGCCCCAGCACTTGCTCGGGTATGTTGGGTGCTGACGCCGGCCCTGGTTCCAATACCTTTCTCCATATAGAAGGTTCTTATTTAGAGGAAGTGAATGAGTAGCAGAGCACAATGTTATACACAGTGCAGCTTGGTGCAATAAGTCATGTATTGCCCCCTTGAGGCTTGTACTAGACATGATATGGGGCATCTCATTTGTCAGTGTTACTCCTGTGGCTCTGTACAGACAATACACTCTACAGGGTGGGCCATTTATATGGATGCACCTAAATAAAATAGGAATGATCAACTTCCTGTTTGTGGCACATTAGTATATGGGAGGGGGAAAACTTTTCCCAATGGGTGGTGACCATGGCGGCCATTTTGAATCCAACTTTATTTTTTTCAATGGGAAGAGGGTCATGTGAAACATCAAACCTATTGAGAATTTTATAAGAAAAACAATAGTGTGCTTGGTTTTAATGTAACATTATTCTTTCATGAGTTATTTATAAGTTTATGACCACTTATAAAATGTGTTCATAGTGCTGCCCATTGTGTTGGATTGTCAATACAACACTCTTCTCCCACTCTGGACACACTGATAGCAACACCACAGAAGAAATGCAGCACAGGCTTCATTAGAGACTGCCGGCCATATGCTCATTAGAGACTGCTGGCTCGTTCTATTGTATACACAGCACTATACTGTATATATAGGTCCACACTATATACATACAGTATATACAGACACACTGTAATACAGGATGTATTGTGGACCTGTATATACAGTATAGTGCTGTGTGGTGACAAACAGACACATAGACAAACACAGAGACACACAGAGAGACAGACAGACAAACACATGGACACAGACACATCATACTCACCACCACCACCAGCAGCAGCTCCGTCCTTCGCATCCTGCCGACGCCTGCGCTGTGCAGTGACGTCCAGTTTGTACTGTGCATGACAGCCTATTCGGTGCATGTGCAGTACAAACCTGGCCGAGCCTGATGTCACTGAAGATGTCAGTCTCAGTCAGGCCGGCTCCCTCTGCTTCGCAGAATAGGTGAGGGGTCGGGCCCAGAGGAGATTGACAGGAGAAGGGGCCCATAGAAGTGGTAAGGGGACATGGCCCGTAGAAGATTGGGGCCTGCCTCTTCACCTCTCCTCCAGGATCCCTCTCCTGTCAATCACCTCAGGCCCCTCACACCAATCATGTCCTGATGGAGGCCCTGTCCTAATCACTCCAAGGTCAGCAGAACTAGACCCAGAGCGGCATGCAGAGGAGATATAGACAATTGTCACGTGGAGCTCCACCGCACTGCCCACTTTGGGCCTCATCTACAATGAGGTGCATATCCAATCCTGGCCTCCGACGCCAGATGTGGACTTGATGAGCTCACAGAAGTCAAGAGTTGACCCTTACCGTATGATATCCAGGACCACATGTCACACTGCAGAGGATCTGGCCGCATGGCTGGCTGGATTCCACTTGCAGTCGGTCTCGCAGATACTGTATTCCATTCCCCAATACCACCAACACCAGGACCATGATGAGGAGGCTGAGGATGAGGAGGACCTAGAAGGCACTTTGGATCACCACCTCCAGAGGCATTCAACTGGAATAACTTGGCTTATCCAGATGTTTTAGCCAGATTCATGAAATGCGACTTTTACCAAATGTCATATTTATTTATTTTTTGTGGGGGGGTGGGTACACGTCATTCCAGAGCCAGCCCTTGTTCAAGGTTTCTGGAGTTTTCACTTTGGTGACTTTAGAGCATCTATGATTTAGCACCAAATACAAGATCTGCAAAGGATTTAGAACAAAATGCACCAGAGATTAATACAGGAAGAAAAATAGTGACTTTTAATAATTTTCAAATAATGAATCTTGTCCACAGTGTTTTAGATATTCACCTTGAAGATCTGTATATCCTATAAATGGCAGCACTCCTCACACTGCAGAGAGTGTGAAATAATTGTGCCATCATGGTGGAGGCCAAGTGGGCACACGCTTCTGGCCTTATTCAGATAAATGCCAACTGGTTTATTGTTACATTTTGCATTTACTCCAGGAGCTTGGCTGGAAGTGTTCACACAAATGTAGTGAGAACTAGGCCTAATGATGTCAGTCTGGTGGATAGGGGAGATTTGATCTTTTGTGGATTTTATGGAAAGGAGATTGGGTGGACCAGTGTTTCCCAACCAGTGCCAGTCTCCAGGCCAGTGATTGTATTCCCCAGATGCAGATATGCATAAATGATGACATAGAAATTCATAGAATTTCTGAAAAACATCGCTGCTGTTATATTCTTTTCACGCTTAAAGGGGTTGTCCACTACTTAAATAACCTTTTCCCATTCCCCATGTTTGGCCCCATAGAAGTAAAAAAGCTTATACTCACCTCGGCTGTCAGCGCTGTTCCAGCTGTGCCAGCACTTGCTCTCCTGGGGCGGGGCTCACTTGAGGTTGTACGTCATGTGAGTCCAGTGCCGAATCACCGCCGGCTCCACTGTCCTCGCCTTCAAACAAATGATTTATCATCATGAAATGAGCGGCAGCCGAAGTTCTCACTTCATGTTACTATAAGTCTGAAGGTGAGGACAGTGGAGCCGGCGGTGATTCGGCACTGGACTCGCGTGATGTACAACCTCAAGTGAGTCCCGGGAACATGTGCGGCGACACCACTGGAACAGCGCTGACCTTGCATTGTCCAAGTAGTGTACACCGCCTTCTTAAGTTTCTACTTCCAGATATTTCATTTATTCTTATTCGTTATTTGTTCGTAGTTACAGACAAATGATTTGATGAATCTTTGATGCGTGCTAGAAGAGACAGTAACACTGGGGATCTCATTGTAACAAACTGTCAGCTGTGAACAAAGGCGCAGATTGGCAAGCTGAAATATTGACAAGGCCAAATAATAAGACACTAGACAGCCATTTTTGAGTAGTCAAATACCAAAGTCGAGACCATAATGTTACATAAAGAATATGAATGATATGTGGGTGATCTTCGTTTTTGTTTTTTTTTACAGAGAGAACAAAAAGCAGCTAAAATTCAAGAATTAGAAAAGACCAACAAAGAATTAGAAAAGACAATCCAAGAGCTAAAAGATAAAAACAAGACCCAGGAAGAAGACCTTGAAAAGGTAAGGGATTATATAGTGACATATGTGTTGCCCCGAAAAAATGAGACAGATTTATATTACTTTATTGGTCCAAACAATGCACTAGGGCTTATTTTCGGGAGATGTCTTACAGCAATCGGTGACATAGAAATACATGCTGTCACTCTCAGGTCAGGAGGATTGCTGAAATAAGACATCCCTCTGTTCTCTCCCTTCACTTGTAATGGGGTTAGTGGAAGGTTAGTACAAGCCAGCAACGCTCTATGTAGTCGTCTTTGCTGCAGACTCCGTCGGGTTACTTATGCAGAGTAGCTGCTGACCGATGGAGCAAACTGAGAATAAACAAAAACTAGGCAAATTCAACCCGAGAAAATTAATAACAAAAACAGAGCTAGAAACATAGGGCTATCTGGGTCGGAGAGAAGGAGAATGTGATGTTACCCCTCTATAAATCACTTGTAAGGCCACATCTAGAAGAGTCAGTTTAATGTGTAGCGACTGTATTATTATACAATATAAAAGGCCTCTCCTATAATGAGAGATTATGAATGATGGATTTGTGTAGGTTATAAAAAAGATAGGTTATCTTAGTTTCATGTGAGTGTCGCACCCCCAAGGATCGGGGTACACGAGACTGGGGTGTTCTGCTGTCTCTGTGATGTCAGGGTGCCATAGCCCGATCCCGTTGTCCTGGGTGCGGCAATTAAAAAGGATTTATGAAGTCTATGAGAATGTTCGTGACACCACCTGTGGTTTGTCACCACTGCTGCCGTATTCCTGCCGGGGATGGTGATAGGGGCAACTTAGATGGCGAGCCCTCCACCGGCAGGGCAGGTGTCCCCTTGGCAGGTGTGAGAAAGGGGGGATTGGTGTGTGTGCTCTGGACGCTGCACTTACCGTATATACTCGTGTATAAGCCGAGTTTTTCAGCCCAAAAATTGGGCTGAAAAGTCACCCCCTCGGCTTATACACGGGTCAATACGGTAAGGTATGGTGGGGAGGCTGGAGGAGGCGGGGGGAGGCTGCTGACTGAGCGGCCAACACGTGGGGCCGCTCATTAGATATGCACGGCTCCCCCCGCCCATCACAGCAGCAGGGGGAGCCGTGCATACAGCCCCCTAGTGTATACAGGCAGCCCCCCAGTGGCACTAGCCCCCCATCATGTTTAGAGCTCCCCACACTTTGCAGAGCTCCCCCGCTGCATTATCTTACCATCCAGGGTCTTCTTCACCGCGGGTCCTGCAGTCATTCCACTGCGACCGCCGGGTCACATGAGATCGGGAACACAGCGCGCGAGGATGGACTGCAGGACCCGCGGTGAAGAAGACCCTGGATGGTAAGATAATGCAGCGGGGGGGCTCTGCAAAGTGTGGGGGGCTCTAAACATGATGGGGGGGTGAGTGCCACTGGGGCCTGCTGTATTTCACTGGGACCTGCTGTATATACCCCTGGGGGCCTGCTGTATATACCCCTGGGGGCCTGCTGAATACCCCTGGGGGCCTGCTGGATACCCCTGGGGGCCTGCTGATACCCCTGGGGGCCTGCTGTATACCCCTGGGGGCCTGCTTATACCCCTGGGGGCCTGCTGTATACCATACTGCTGGGGGCCTGTATACCACTGGGGGGGCCTGTTATACCTCACTGCTGGGGCTGTATACCTGTCCTGGTGGCTGTATACCACACTACTGGGGCCTGTATACCACTGGGAGGGCCTGTATACCACACTGCTGGGGGCTGTATACCTCACTGCTGGGGGTTGTATACCTGTGATGGAGTCCACCCTCGGCTTATACTCGAGTCAATAAGTTTTCCCAGTTTTTGGGGGCAAAAGTAGGGGGGTCGGCTTATACACGGGTTGGCTTATACACGAGTATATACGGTATCTTGTCCTCAGCAGCCGTTCCAGCCAGCACCTTGGAATCATCAGTATGTAGCTCTGCAGGCGGGAGGCCCTACCGGGGTTCAGAGAATAACAGTCTCACACACGTTTTGAGCTGACTGACTACTTTACTTCTGTTTCCAAGCCAACCTTACAGTTGAATCAAGGGGGAATCCCTGCTCACCTGTCCCTTTGTGCTCGACAAAGAATCCAAAGTGTAGTCCACAAGTTGAAAAGAGATTCCGGCAACAGCTGGTTAATTCCAAAATCTTTATTCCAAAATGTTTTAAAAGCACAGGGAAACGAGGCAGAACATTTCAGGCATATGGTGGGGTGACCGGGCACTGGTTTACGCATTTCGAGGTGTAAGCTACGTTTTAATCATAATGACCCCTTGGGGTCACTAGCCCTAATCCGATGGCTTTGTCCTACTACGTAGTGGTAGTTAGGTATCGGGTCATAGAGTCTCCACACCCCCCAGAATGTCCTGTGGTTAGGGCCATGTAGTGCTCCCTGCCACATCTACAGAGCTGGCTCTATGGCTTTCCTGGCCTAGCCACCAGTGACCTGGTTTGGATAGGGCTCACCTGGCTCCTTCAGTATCTTCACGGTTTGTACTTGGGTCCCCGGCCAGCCATTAGTGGTTAAGCTGCCGGGCCCGCTGCTCTGGTCAGTTTTTCTCTCGACCACCACGTCTGCTCACTTCTATCTCCAACTTGAAGTTGAACTAAACTAACTTTCTTTCTTTCCTCTTTCCCGGGTTTCTGTCCTACTCTCCACCCACACATTGTCCTGCTCCTGCCACCCCTTGCCTGACATAGAGTGATTGGCTCAGGGTCGGAGCTGGTCTGTGTGAGTTGATCGTCTTACCTTGTCCAGATGCAGTTCACCCTGGGGCGCCATATGTGGTCAATATAAAGGACTGTGAAAAGGGGGGTAGACAAGGGCGCAATGGGTCTAATCTGTTTATGCAATAAATTGTAGAGATTTGTAGTGGTTTGTCACCACTGCTGCCGTATTCCTGCCGGGGATGGTGATAGGGGCAACTTAGATGGCGAGCCCTCCACCGGCAGGGCAGGTGTCCCCTTGGCAGGTGTGAGAAAGGGGGGATTGGTGTGTGTGCTCTGGACGCTGCACTTACCGTATATACTCGTGTATAAGCCGAGTTTTTCAGCCCAAAAATTGGGCTGAAAAGTCACCCCTCGGCTTATACACGGGTCAATACGGTAAGGTATGGTGGGGAGGCTGGAGGAGGCGGGGGGAGGCTGCTGACTGAGCGGCCAACACGTGGGGCCGCTCATTAGATATGCACGGCTCCCCCCGCCCATCACAGCAGCAGGGGGAGCCGTGCATACAGCCCCCTAGTGTATACAGGCAGCCCCCAGTGGCACTAGCCCCCCCATCATGTTTAGAGCTCCCCACACTTTGCAGAGCTCCCCCCGCTGCATTATCTTACCATCCAGGGTCTTCTTCACCGCGGGTCCTGCAGTCATCATCGCGCACTGTGTTCCGGTCTCAAGTGACCCGGCGCGATGACGTCATTCCACTGCGACCGCCGGGTCACATGAGATCGGGAACACAGCGCGCGAGGATGGACTGCAGGACCCGCGGTGAAGAAGACCCTGGATGGTAAGATAATGCAGCGGGGGGGCTCTGCAAAGTGTGGGGGGCTCTAAACATGATGGGGGGGTGAGTGCCACTGGGGCCTGCTGTATTTCACTGGGGACCTGCTGTATATACCCCTGGGGGCCTGCTGTATATACCCCTGGGGGCCTGCTGAATACCCCTGGGGGCCTGCTGGATACCCCTGGGGGCCTGCTGATACCCCTGGGGGCCTGCTTATACCCCTGGGGGCCTGCTGTATACCCTGGGGGCCTGCTTATACCCTGGGGGCCTGCTGTATACCATACTGCTGGGGCCTGTATACCACTGGGGGGGCCTGTATACCTCACTGCTGGGGCTGTATACCTGTCCTGGTGGCTGTATACCACACTACTGGGGCCTGTATACCACTGGGAGGGCCTGTATACCACACTGCTGGGGGCTGTATACCTCACTGCTGGGGGTTGTATACCTGTGATGGAGTCCACCCTCGGCTTATACTCGAGTCAATAAGTTTTCCCAGTTTTTGGGGGCAAAAGTAGGGGGGTCGGCTTATACACGGGTTGGCTTATACACGAGTATATACGGTATCTTGTCCTCAGCAGCCGTTCCAGCCAGCACCTTGGAATCATCAGTATGTAGCTCTGCAGGCGGGAGGCCCTACCGGGGTTCAGAGAATAACAGTCTCACACACGTTTTGAGCTGACTGACTACTTTACTTCTGTTTCCAAGCCAACCTTACAGTTGAATCAAGGGGGAATCCCTGCTCACCTGTCCCTTTGTGCTCGACAAAGAATCCAAAGTGTAGTCCACAAGTTGAAAAGAGATTCCGGCAACAGCTGGTTAATTCCAAAATCTTTATTCCAAAATGTTTTAAAAGCACAGGGAAACGAGGCAGAACATTTCAGGCATATGGTGGGGTGACCGGGCACTGGTTTACGCATTTCGAGGTGTAAGCTACGTTTTAATCATAATGACCCCTTGGGGTCACTAGCCCTAATCCGATGGCTTTGTCCTACTACGTAGTGGTAGTTAGGTATCGGGTCATAGAGTCTCCACACCCCGCCAGAATGTCCTGTGGTTAGGGCCATGTAGTGCTCCCTGCCACATCTACAGAGCTGGCTCTATGGCTTTCCTGGCCTAGCCACCAGTGACCTGGTTTGGATAGGGCTCACCTGGCTCCTTCAGTATCTTCACGGTTTGTACTTGGGTCCCCGGCCAGCCATTAGTGGTTAAGCTGCCGGGCCCGCTGCTCTGGTCAGTTTTTCTCTCGACCACCACGTCTGCTCACTTCTATCTCCAACTTGAAGTTGAACTAAACTAACTTTCTTTCTTTCCTCTTTCCCGGGTTTCTGTCCTACTCTCCACCCACACATTGTCCTGCTCCTGCCACCCCTTGCCTGACATAGAGTGATTGGCTCAGGGTCGGAGCTGGTCTGTGTGAGTTGATCGTCTTACCTTGTCCAGATGCAGTTCACCCTGGGGCGCCATATGTGGTCAATATAAAGGACTGTGAAAAGGGGGGTAGACAAGGGCGCAATGGGTCTAATCTGTTTATGCAATAAATTGTACGCAGTATATGAACTGCTCACCTGGATCGGTTGTGTGACCTACAACCGGTTTTAGCATGTCAACAGCTGCTGCAGGATCCCCCACCTCATGGATGGTCACTTAATACCCGACAGGACAAAGATAATTCGATCTGCGCTGCTGCATATAATGACAGACGTCCTCTGTATTATAAAACGTTGATCTTTATTCCTATGCGTCGTCCCGACCTCTTCATCAGGGATACATTAACAGAATGACCAGCAAGTTACAAGTTCAAGCATATACAAACAGTTTGAACCAATTAGAAACAGCCACATTATAGTGACGTGAAGTTGGAGGTTTCCAGTGACGTCAAAATGTTTCCTGCTCCACTTGGGAGAGAATAATACATTTTATACACCTAAATAAAATGGGAATGTTTGGTGAAATCAACTTCCTGTTTGTGACACATTAGTATATGGGAGGGGGGGAAACCTTTCCAGATGGATGGTGACCATGGCGGCCATTTTGAAGTTGGCCATTTTGAATCCAACTTTATTTCGTCAATGGCAAGAAGGTAATGTGACACATCAAACTTATTGAGAATTTCATAAAAAAACAATGGAGTGCTTGGTTTTAACGTAACATTATTCTTTCATGAGTTATTTCCAAGTTTATGACCACTTATAAAATGTGTTCAAAGTGCTGCCCATTGTGTTGAATTGTCAATGCAACCCTCTTCTCCCACTCTGGACACACTGATAGCAACACCACAGAAGAAATGCAGCACAGGCTTCATTAGATACTGCCGGCCGTATGCACATTAGAGACTGCCGGCCGTATGCACATTAGAGACTGCCGGCCGTTTGCACATTAGAGACTGCCGGCCGTATGCACATTAGAGACTGCCGGCCGTATGCTCATTAGAGACTGCTGGCTCGTTATATTGTATACACAGCACTATACTGTATATACAGGTCCACACTGTATACATACAGTATATGCAGACACACTGTAATACAGGATGTATTGTGGACCTGTATATACAGTATGGTTCTGTGTAGCGACAGACAGACACATAGACAAACACAAAGACACACAGAGAGACAGACAGACAAACACGTGGACACACACACATCATACTCAACACCAGCAGCATCAGCAGCTCCGTCCTTCTCATCCTGCCAGCGCCTGAGCTGTGCAGTGACGTCCAGTTTCTACTGTGCATGTAAGCCTATTCGGTGCATGCGCAGTACAAACCTTGCCGAGCCTGAAGTCACTGAATATTTCAGTCTCAGTCAGGCCAGCCCCCTCTGCTTCGCAGAAGAGGTGAGGGGTCGGGCCCAGAGGAGATTGACAGGAGAAGGGGCCTATAGAAGCGGTAAGAGGGCATGGCCCACAGAAGATTGGCGCCTGCCCCCCCATCTTTCCTCTGGGATCCCTCTCCTGTTAATCACCTCAGGCCTCTCACAGCAGTCAGAGCAATCATGCCATGATGGAGGCCCTGTCCTAATCACCCAAAGGGCAGAAGGTCGGTCAGCAGAACTAGACCCAGAGCGGCATGCAGAGGAGATATAGACATATGTCACATGGAGCTCCACCGCACTGCCCACTTTGGGCCTCATCTCCAATGAGGTCCATATCCAATCCTGGGCTCGGATGCCAGACGAGGACTTGATGAGCTCACAGAAGTCAAGAGTTGACCCTTACCGTATGATATCCAGGACCACATGTCACACTGCAGAGGATCTGGCCACATGGCTGGCTGGATTCCACTTGCAGCCAGTCTCACAGATACTGGATTCCATTCCCCAATACCACCAAGACCAGGACCATGATGAGGAGGCTGAGGATGAGGAGGACCTAGAAGGCACTTTGGATCACCACCTCCAGAGGCATTCAACTGGAATAACTTGCTTATCCAGATGTTTTAGCCAGATTCATGAAATTTGACTTTTACCAAATGTCATATTTATTTTTTTGGGGGGGCATGCACCACATTCCAGTGCCAGCCCTTGTTCAAGGTTTATGGAGTTTTCACTTTGGTGACTTTAGAGCATCTATGATTTAGCACCAAATTCAAGATCTGCGAAGAATTTACAACAAAATGCACCAGAGATTAATACAAGAAGAAAAATAGTGACTTTTAATAATTTTCAAATAATGAATCAGGTCCACAGTGTTTTAGATATTCACCTTGAAGATCTGTATATCGTATAAATGGCAGCACTCCTCACACTGCAGAGAGTGTGAAATAATTGTGCCATCACGCTTAAAGGGGTTGTCCACTACTTAAATAACCTTTTCCCATTCCCCTCGTTTGGCCCCATAGAAGTAAAAAAGCGTATACCCACCTTGGCTGTCAGCGCTGTTCCAGCGGTGTCAGCACTTGCTCTCCTGAGGCGGGGCTCACTTGAGGTTGTACGTCATGTGAGTCCAGTGCCGAATCACCGCCGGCTCCACTGTCCTCGCCTTCAAACAAATGATTTATCATCATGAAATGAGCGGCAGCCGAAGTTCTCACTTCATGTTACTATAAGTCTGAAGGTGAGGACAGTGCAGCCGGCGGTGATTCGGCACTGGTCTGACGTAACAACCTCAAGTGAGTCCCGGGAACATGTGCGGCAACACCACTGGAACAGCGCTGACCCTGCATTGGCCAAGTAGTGTATAACGCCTTCTTAAGTTTCTACTTCTAGATATTTCATTTATTCTTATTTGTTATTTGTTCGTAGTTACAGACAAATGATTTGATGAATCTTTGATGCGTGCTAGAAGAGACAGTAACACTGGGGATCTCATTGTAAAAACTGTCAGCTGTGAACAAAGGCACAGATTGGCAAGCTGAAATATTGACAAGGCCAAATAATAAGACACTAGACAGCCATTTTTGAGTAGTCAAATACCAAAGTCGAGACCATAATGTTACATAAAGAATATGAATGATATGTGGGTGATCTTCGTTTTTGTTTTTTTTTACAGGCAAAACAAAAAGCAGATAAAATTCAAGAATTAGAAAAGACCAACAAAGAATTAGAAAAGACAATCCAAGAGCTAAAAGATAAAAACAAGACCCAGGAAGAAGACCTTGAAAAGGTAAGGGATTATCCAGTGACATATTGTGTTGCCCCGAAAAAATGAGACAGGTCTTATATTACTTTATTGGTCCAAACAATGCACTAGGGCTTATTTTCGGGAGATGTCTTACAGCAATCGGTGACATAGAAATACATGCTGTCACTCTCAGGTCAGGAGAGCCGCTGAGGATTGCTGAAATAAGACATCCCTCTGTTCTCTCCCTTCAATTGTAATGGGGTTAGTGAAAAGGTGAGTACAAGCCAGCAACGCTCTATGTAGACGTCTGGTCTTTGCTGCAGGCACCGCCGGGTTACTTATGTAGAGTAACTGCTGACCGGTGGAGCAAGCCAAGAATAAACAAAAACTAGGCAAATTCAACCCGAGAAAATTAGTAACAAAAACAGAGCTAGAAACATAGGGATATCTGGCTATCAAGGAGAATGTGTTGTTACCCCTCTATAAATCACTTGTAAGGCCACATCTAGAAGAGGCAGTTTAATGTGTAGCGACTGTATTATTATACAATATGGAAGGCCTCTCCTATAATGAGAGATTATGAACGATGGATTTGTGTAGGATAGAAAAGATAGGTTATCTTATTTGCATGTGTGGTCAATAGAAAGGACTGTGATAAGGGGGGTAGACAAGGGCGCAATGGGTCTAATCTGTTTATGCAATATATTGTATGCAGTATATGAACTGCTCACCTGGATCGGTTGTGTGACCTACAACTGGTTTTAGCATGTCAACAGTTGCTGCAGGATCCCCCACCTCATGGATGGTCACTTAATACCCGACAGGACAAAGATAATTTGATCTGCGCTGCTGCATATAATGACAGACGTCCTCTGTATTATAAAACGTTGATCTTTATTCCTATGCGTCGTCCCGACCTCTTCATCAGGGATACATTAACAGAATGACCAGCAAGTTACAAGTTCAAGTATATATAAACAATTTGAACCAATTAGAAACAGCCACATTATAGTGACGTGAAGTAGGAGGTTTCCAATGACGTCAAAATGTTCCCTGCTCCACTTGGGAGAGAATAATGGATAATAAATGGATAAACCCTAAAAAACATTAGAAATTTACATTAAAAGATCATATATAATGAATTACACTAAAAAAAATATAAAAACATCCCTAAAACACTAAAAAAGCATCAAATATTTAATCCAAACCTATTAAAAATTACAAACATGAAATGATGTCTTGTGTGTTGGAAGCAGCGCTGTCAGGCAACCTTATTATTAGTCAGTCTGTGGCCATTGCACCCATCTGAGATGTCTTGTGCTGGTCAGTTCCAAGTAATTCTCCAGGAGAGGGATGGTGTATGCAGATTAGAACAATATAGTGTTGTTTCAGCAAGGGATGCAGTTAGGGGGCTTTCACACTGCGATTTTTGAGGATCCGTGGCTGTCCATTTTCCAATTTGGCCCCCTATGGGCACGGATTGGATCGGATTTGGCCTAATTGCCATCCGATTTTTGTCAGATCCGATTGAGTCTGATTTTTTGCTGTGCTCAAAATTGGAGACTGCTCCGATTTTGGGCACAGCGGACCATATCAGACCAAATCGGAGCACTCCACGGGTTATTGCAATGGTGATGACTGCTGTAACTGGGAACGACAACGCTGTGAGTAAATGTGGCACCCCTGCGACCAGGGTGGCCACATAGGGAACTGCAGCTAGGCAGGAAGGTAGACAGTTTGTGCAACAAACACCCTCACAGCACACACACCCACAGAAGGAGGCACCCAACCCGGAGCCCGGGACTCTTGGCGGGCAAGGGGTGGTGGGTTTAGAGGAAAGTGGGTGGGAAGAATGTAGATCAGGTGACAGAGAGCACAAAAAGAGAAAAAGAGGAGGAAGGAGTTAGTAGGCCAGAGTGAGCCAAGCAGCAATGACACCAGAAGAAAGTACATGTAAGAAAAAGACGTGGCATATAAAGAACCGGGAGCACACAATGTATATGAAAAAGTGTACAAGTAATTTATTTAACACAAATACAGACAATTATATTTTAAAGCCATTTAAAACCAAGGTCTAGGGTTCCTGACCAGAATGATAAGCCGGTAATGCTTGCAATTGACCAACACCTTACCAGAAGGGGGTATTGTATATTAACCTGTTATCGCTGTGTTATATATACAAGAAAGAAATATTGGGGCACAGTGATCACGTAAATTGCACACCAGAAATCAAATCTGTTACTAAGGTGTACCAGAAGACACTAATAGTGCATCTAACCATACAATTGTGAGATGTCTAGGATGGTATAATAAACAGAGTATAAGTCATAATAAGTAACACCGTTCATGTATATCAGTGGTCCAGCAATATAGTCTAGGAATGGTAACCAAGAGGGGAACACAGGTGACAGATAGTACTATATAAACGAGTAAACGTTAGTACAAGGAGTTTGTCAAACTCGTATGAACACAGATGGTAGTGTGTACCGGAATTATCAATATATTAGCAAGAACAACAAATAGGCCTGAGTTACCTATTAACATTCAGCAATATAGAATAATTGATAGACAGAAATATACATATATGACTATGGTCCACAATTGGATGTAGATACAGTATAATTACAATAGAGTAACAAAGTGATGCTGGTATATAAAGCAGTATAACAGTTAATGAACCCGTGTGTAATAGATATATATGTATATATATAACAGAAAAAAAACTGCACAGCACTCAGACAAAATGTGAACTGGTGCCAGCAGGGACGCTGGTTCAAATAACTAGAGAAAATTCTCTGCAGCACTCAGCTACAACCAATGATGTACAAATGCTAACAAGCTACCGTATATGTATTTGAGAAAAAAGTTTAAAAACTTACGTTTTTTTAAAAAAACTCAAAAAATCTTACTTTTTTATTTCTGAAGTTCTTAGTACACACATTGGCCAATGTCTGCTTGCTCATCAACTGCGACAAAGTGACTTCAGGTCTGATGAGTCCTATCGCTGACATCCCTGTCTTCCTTGTCCACCCCCACTTCTCAGTGGGCAGACACCATCTAGACCAGGGGTCTCAAACTCGGCTGGGTTGGTGGGCCGCACATAGAAAAACATTTATAGCGGGGGGCCGCATCCCTTGTAGTACTAAGTGATATTTTTAGTAATACCAGGATTTTTAGCTCAATGTAGTAAAGTGCAAATCCTGATCCTCTTCTTGTAGTAATGTCCCCATTGTGTAGTAATGTCCTTTTCTACTGATGTCCCCCATCCTGATCCCCTTTTCTAGTGATATCCCCCTTAGTAGTGATGTCCCTCTTCCCGGTTCCCTTTTCTACTGATGTCCCCCATCCTGATCCCCTTTCTAGTTATATTCCCCATCCTGATCCCTTTTCTAGTTATATTCCCCATCCTGATCCCCTTTTCTAGTTATATTCCCCATCTTGATCCCTTTTTCTAGTGATGTCCCCCATTCTGATCCCTTTTTATAGTGATGTCCCCCATCCCAAACCCCTTTTCTAGTGATATCCAAATCCCGATCCCCCGAAGTAGTTATGTGTCTCTTCCCGGTTCCCATTTGTAGTGATGTCCCCCATCCTGATCCCCTTTAGTAGTGATCTCCCTCATCTCGATCCCCTTTTCTAATGATGTCCCCCAACAACAAACCCTTTTTCTAGTGATATTACCCATCCCGATCCCACTTAGTAGTGATGTCCCCCATCCTGGACCCCTTTTGTAGTGATGTCCCGCATCCTGGTCCCCTTTTGTAGTGATGTCCCCCATCTTGATCCCCTTTTGTAGTGACGTCCCCCATCCTGATCCCCTTTTGTAGTTATGTCCCCCATCCTGATCCCCTTTTGTAGTGACGTCCCCCATCCTGATCCCCTTTTGTAGTGATGTCCCCCCTACTGATCCCCTTTTGTAGCGATGTCCCCCCTACTGATCCCCTTTTGTAGTGATGTCCCCCATCCTGATCCCTTTTTCTAGGTATGTCCCCATCCTGATCTACTTTTATAGTGATGCCCCCCCATCCTGTTTTACCTTTTATTTACACACTCACATACACGCTTATTCACACTCACACCCTCACACACAAACCCCCCCCCACACACACACACACTCTCATACACACATATCCACACATCCTCATACACACTCTCACACTCACACACTGAAACTCACACACACCCTCACCCACATACACACACACACACACACTCACTCACACTTTTCTCACTTTAATGATGCATCGCTCCAGTGCAGGGGGCCGGCGCAGTCCATGCTGTGCTGACTTCTGGCCTCCACTGTGCTATGACTTCCACCAGCCGCCGCTCAGACAAGCTCTGTTGCTCAGCAAGATCCATGCAATCTGCCAACCAGAGGCCCCCATGTGACGTCATATTCCACCGTCAGATGCGGGCCTCTCATTGACTTGCAGAGTGGCAGAGCTTGTTAGTGCGGCGGATGGAAGTCCTCACACAGTGGAGACTGCAGCTGCCCCCTGCACTGGGGCGATGCATCATTAAGTTCTCCAAGGTGCCGCGGGCCGCATAGTGAAGCCCCAGGGGCCGCATGCGGCCCTCGGGCCGCGTGTTTGAGACCCCTGATCTAGACCTTAGACCACCTGTAGGTGATGAGGGTGCAAATTGCAGCATGGAGCCAGCAACTCCATATGATACAAAACAGAAAAAAAAAAGTTTTTTTTCTGTTTTGTATCATATGGAGTTGCTGGCTCCATGCCCCATCTTGCCCCCTGTTAGTATTGCTCCATCTTGCCCCCTGTTAGTATTGCCCCATCCTGCCACCTGTTGGTATTGCCCCATTCTGCCCCTGTTGGTATTGCCCCATCCTGCCCCCTGTTAGTATTGCCCCATCCTGCATCCTCTTAGTGTGGCCCCATCCTGCCTCCTCTTAGTATTGCCCCATCCTGCCTCCTCTTAGTATTGCCCCATCCTGCCTCCTCTTAGTATTGCCCCATCCTGCCTCCTCTTAGTATTGCTCCATCCTGCCTCCTCTTAGTATTGACCCATCCTGCCCCCTCTTAGTATTGCCCCATCCTGCCCCCTCTTAGTATTGCCCCATCCTGCCCCCTCTTAGTATTGCCCCATCCTGCCCCCTCTTAGTATTGCCCCATCTTGCCCCCTCTTAGTATTGCCCCATCCTGCCCCCTCTTAGTATTGCCCCATCCTGGCTGCTTTAAATAGGTTAAAAAAGTCATACCTTCCTGCTTTCACCGCTGCTGCAGCTTTTCTCTCCTGGCATCCTCTGTCTTCTCCTCCCGACCGCTGTCACATGACGCTGGTCGGGAGGGCGGGGCTAGGAGTGTCGGAGGAAGGAGAAATGTCTCCTCTGATCCGACACAGCTTTGATCTGCCGGTGCCGCGGCACGCGCCGGCAGATCAAAGTGGCAGTGTAGTGGCGAGGCTGCGTGCCATAGGTTCGCCATCACTGTCCTAGATCATTATGGGGTTAAAGAAAAATTTAAAAAATGTATATTATATCTTGCTTTTGTTCATATTTAGGGCAAGACGACCAAAAACAGCGAAGAAGGATTCAAGTCCCCCCTAGAGAGAAAGGAATTGGTAAATGAACAAGAGACATCTGGAATGGACAAAGAAAAACAAGAACCAGAAAATGATAAGAAAGCAGGTAAGTGAGAGAATGTCCTCCATGTTGTGTGATGTTGGTCAGTGAGAGGAATTCATGTGGGGCAGATGTAATCTGGCAGCGCTGGGATCATCACCTGTTTAACCCCTTCATGACCTTGGAATTTTTCATTTTCGTTTTTTGCTCCCCTGCTTCCAAGAGCCATAACTTTTTTATTTTTCCGTCAATATAGACATATGACATCTTGTTTTTTGCGGGACAAGTTGTACTTTCATATGCAATCATTTATTTTACCATATAGTGTACAGGGAAATTGCAAAAAAAATTATAAATGCAGTGAAATTGCAAAAAAAGCGCAATAACACGTTTATTTTTTTGGGTATTTTACTCGCCATGTTCACTATATGGTGAAACCGATGTGACGAGGTGAAGCCTCGAGTCGGTACGAGTTCGTAGACACCCAACATGTATTCCTTTACTGGTATCTAGGTGGTGAAAAAAAATTCTGAAGTTTTTTTTTTTTTAAAAAAAAAGGACTTTTTGCGCCATGTTCTGCGAACCGTAGGGTTCTCATTTTTCGAATCTGGGGCTTATTTTTTGCGTCTTGAGCTAACGAATGATACCATTTTTGGGGGGATCCGCTGTTTTGATCGCCTGTTATTGCATTTTATAGCAATGTTGCGGCGACCAAAAAAAACAGAATTTTGGCGTTTGGACCATTTTTTCCGTTACGGAATTTACGGCTCTCATTAACAGATTTAATAGAATGATAGATCGGGCGATTCTGAACTCGGCGATACCAAACGTGTATTTTTTTTTAATACTTTTATTGTGATTGGGGGAAAAGGGGGGTGATTTGAACTTTTATATATTTTTTTTTTTTTAGCAGGTTTTTAAAAACTTTATTTTTTTATTAATTCTTATTTTTACACTGCCCCTTTAAGAGGCACCCTGCTGCACAGTACGATCGCTTCTGGGAGATACGGATGAGCTGCAGCTCATCCGTATCTCCCAGAATCGCGGACCTGTTGTGGTTGGCAGCGCCTGCCAACCACAACACGGAACTGCTCAGTGACAGCATCCGAGGTCTAGCCAGGACCCCGGGCTGTCACGTGAGCGCCGGAGATCCTGCGATACTATCGCGGGGGTCTCCGGAGCAGGCGGGGAACAGTGTGTTCCCCGCCGCAGCCGCCTTAGATCCCGCTGTCAGAAATTGACAACGGGATCCAAGGGGTTAACAGCGCTGATCGGATCCCAGATCCGATCGGTGCTGTTACCCTGACATCTCAGCTGATGAGATCAGCTGAGATGTCGGAGCTTTGATGTGAGCGCCGCGCTGGAGCTCACATCAAACACCCGTTACCGGCCCATGACATTGTACAACGTGATAGGTCAGGAAGGGGTTTATGGTTGACAATGATCCTGCACTTCTTTATGGAGAAGATTCCTTTGCTGACCAGGAAAAAAAGTGACTGTACAGTAATATCATGTAATATGGAGCCCAAACACTGACAATATGTTTACATTTCTTAGGTTCCAAAGATTCCACCTGCTGCCAGAAGTTATTATCTCGCTGCCGAGCAATACTCAGGGTTGTCTGCTGTCTTGGTGAAGACATAGAACAGTAGGACCGCGACAGTCAGATAGATAGACATAAGCGATAGTGTGACGCGGTCACTGATCGTGTAGTTGAGGGGAGGTATGTGTCACGCAGGTTACTAGCCTGTGTGACCTAACATGCTGGGTAACTTTCACAGGTTTTATGTGTTATGGGGTTAATTACAAAAGGGTGTGTGGTTTTAGGGGAATGACTAAGAGGGCGGGAGGTCATTCCCCTACCTCCCCTGAGGGTGCGGCTGAGCCACAGTAAAAGCACAAGGAGATTGGTGTGTGCAGGCTCCAGACTGTGGAGCTCAGCCCAGGAGTAGCTGCAGTCTGCAGCAGTCAGTACAGGCGACCTGGATACATTCAGGCTGTGGATACTTGTTTTGTTTTATTGTACCTTTCAAGCCAGTGAGGCTCCGTTGTTTTTGTGCCCAATTCTGCTGGGTTTATGCAGCATCAATAAACCTGCAGCCAAACACATTCCTGTGCTTACTTCTGACTGCAGCCGAGTGAGTCGTCTTGCCACAATAGATAGATGGATGGATGGATGGATGGATGGATAGATGGATAGATGGATAAATAGATGGATGAGATGGATGGATGGATGGATGGATGGATGGATGGATAAATGGAAGGATGGATGGATGGATAGGTGGATAGATGGATAGATGGATGGATAAATAGATGGATAAATAGATGGATGGATGGATAGGTGGATGGATGGATAGGTGGATAGATGGATGGATGGATGGATAAATAGATGGATAGATTAATGGATGGATGGATGGATAAATAGATGGATGGATGGATAGATAGATAGATAGATAGATAGATAGATAGATAGATGGATGGATGGATAGGTGGATAGGTGGATGGATGGATGGATGGATGGATAAATAGATGGATAGATTAATGGATGGATGGATGGATAAATAGATGGATAGATGGATAAATAGATGGATAGATGGATGGATAAATAGATAGCTAGATGGATGGATGGATAGATGGATGGATAGATGGATAAATAGATGGATAAATAGATGGATGGATGGATGGATGGATAGGTGGATAGATGGATAGATGGATGGATAAATAGATGGATAAATAGATGGATGGATGGATGGATAGGTGGATAGATGGATGGATAAATAGATGGATAAATAGATGGATGGATGGATGGATAGGTGGATAGATGGATGGATGGATGTATAAATAGATGGATAGATTAATGGATGGATGGATGGATGGATAAATAGATGGATGGATGGATAGATAGATAGATAGATAGATAGATAGATAAGATAGATAGATAGATAGATAGATAGATAAATGGATAGATGGATGGATGGATGGATGGATGGATGGATGGATGGATGGATAGGTGGATAGATGGATGGATGGATGGATGGATAAATAGATGGATAGATTAATGGATGATGGATGGATAAATAGATGGATAAATAGATGGATAGATGGATGGATAATAGATGGATAAATAGATGGATGGATGGATGGATGGATAAATAGATGGATAAATAGATGGATAGATAGATGGATAGATAGATGGATAGATGGATGGATAGACAGACATAATGGCCACTTTACACGCGGCAACAGGAAGATAGAAACCGGCAGGTGTCGGAGACAATTGTACCTTTTACCTTCAAAACACCTTGAAGTGGCTGCGTGTAATTCAGGTATCTGCAAGGTGTTTTGAAGGTAAAAGGTACAATTGTCTCCGACACCTGCCGGTTTCTATCTTCCTGTTGCCGTGTGTAAAGTGACCATAAGCGATAGATAGTGTGACGCGGTCACTGATCGTGTAGTTGAGGGGAGGTACGTGTCACGCAGGTTACTAGCCTGTGTGACCTAAAACCTGTGAAAGTTAACCAGCATGTTATGTGTTATGGGGTTAATTACAAAAGGGTGTGTGGTTTTAGGGGAATGACTAAGAGGGCGGGAGGTCATTCCACTACCTCCCCTGAGGGTGCGGCTGAGCCACAGTAAAAGCACAAGGAGATTGGTGTGTGCAGGCTCCAGAGTGTGGAGCTCAGCCCGGGAGTAGCTGTAGTCTGCAGCAGTCAGGCTTGTCAATGTTGTGAATAGGCGAAATCGGTAAGGAGATCGGTTATGGTGGTGTCACACAGAACGATGCAGCAGATTGCATGACCGACATCGTCTAATGTGGGGTCCGGATCTCATATCTGTGATTAACGATCAGATCACTTATCTCTAGTCAGATCGACCTGTCACACGCAACGACGTCGTTGGAGCGACTGAAAATCTGCGACGTTTCAGCGATATCTTTACAGATATCGTAGCGTTAGACGGCCGCCCTAAGTCGATCATGCAATCTGCTGCATCGTTAAGTGTGACACCACGATCACGATCTACTTCACGATTTCGCCTATTCCTGACACTGGCTGGCCTTGATCGCTGGGTTGTGCGCTGGATCGCTGCCAAATGGAAAATTGTTAACGAGATCTATGATTGTGACACCGCACAAGAGATATCAATAAGTTGTTGTAGTGATCTCGATCACGTGACTTTCCAGGCAACATTGTTAAATATATCGTTGCGTGTAACGGCCCCCTAAGAGATAGATAGATAGTCATAGGGGGCCGTTACACGCTACGATATATTTAACAATGTTGCCTGGAAAGTCACGTGATCGAGATCACTACAACAATTTACAAGCATCAGTCGCTGATTGTGTGAACGATCCCTGCATGTAACATCACTGCTGCGTCCTGAACGTTATCTATACATGTGACACCTCACTAATGATGTGTCCACGAGCCGCACCACTGACATCGTAGGTGTGATCACTCACAAAATCGTACTGTGTGACGGCCCCCATAGATAGATAGATAAGCCATAAGGCCCAGTTACACACATACAGTATTTGTGCAGAGATCGTTCACAGATCTCTGGTTGCAGTGAAATCATGGACATTGTTACATTTGTGCACAGCCACAAAATGGAGCAATGTGTCCATGATTTTACTGCAACCAGTGATCTGTGAACGATCTCTGCACAAATATGTGTGTGTGTAACTGGGCCCATAGATACATAAGATATATATATATATATATATATATATATATAGATAGATATATACCGTGGCGTAACATGACCTCGGTGGGCCCTGGTGCAACTTTTACACTGGGGCCCCACTTTGTATGTGGTGAGGACCCGGGGGATTTGGGGGGGTGCTACTGGTGGCAGATGGGGTCTGGGGGGGCCACTGGTGGCAGATGAGGTTTTTAGGGGTGCTGGTGGCAGATGAGGTGCAATGCAATGCGCGCTGCTCTTACCTGCAGGTAATCGGCCAGGGAGCCTGGGAGCAGATAGGAGGAGAGGAAGGGCGGCATGAGCCGAAGCTTCCCGCGGCTGGAGGAGGAGGAAGGTGAGCACCTACTCTCCTCTGACACACGATCACGGTCATGGGGGGCAGCTGGAGACCCGGGCCCTCCTGCAGGGAGGCGCGGGCCCCCCTACAGGTGCGGGCTCGGTCTCAGCCGCGACTGCTGCGACCGCGATCCTTACGCCACTGGATATATAGATGAATAAGCCATAGATACTGTACATAGATAAGACCCCAATGAGAAGATAAATGGGTTTCAATGTGGTTTTCTAGTTGAGTCAATACCTGCCAAGGTGAATATTCAAGAGACCTCAGTCAGTATTTTTATGCAAAAAGCGTGAAAATTTATTAAGAGACTTTTTGAAAATATAGAGCAGGGTAAGATCAAAGCACGAGATGATACAACTATAAATAAAGACCACATAAAAGGTGCCAAGGAGGACCAAGTCGGCCCCAATGGAGATTAAGCAGCGATAAAAGATCACAGGGGAGAAGATGATCCTAGGCCAAGGTACACTTCTAAATCTCCTGCTAGGAATCCCATACAGGGGACCAGCTCACGGGATAGTAAAGCAGTAGGAAATATCAAGGCTTTCCAATGGTAAGTCCCATCTACTATATAATCATCTAATGTTCTCTGTCTGTCACGGAAATCACGCGCTAGCGCCGATTGGTTGAGCCGGGCGGACCACTCAGCGCTAGCGCGCGATTCCTGTGCACGGAAAGAGAACAAAGGATGGCGGCCGCTTGCGCAGCCGCAGCGGACTCCCTCCACAGCCTCACCGCAGCCTCATGTCACTAACCCCCGCCTTGAGCCACCCACTGACACAAGGGACCGGGGGCTGCCGGGGTCGGGGCTCCCAGGGTGCAGGAAGCGCGCATCGTGCGGCTCCTCCACATTCCTCCTTCCTATGGCCGCAAAGTCTGTGACAGACTGTGCGGCCATAGGATGATCCTGGGTGTCAGCCGCCTCCTGGCAGTGCAGCTGGGTGGCAGCAGCACATGCCAGCCGGGGCCCAGCTGCACTGACAGGAGGCAGCTGACACCCGGGATCATCCTGCACACCGCCGCCTATGTGCCCGCCTCCTCCACACCTACTCTCTGCAGGACAACGCCAGCATGAGGGCCAGCACTGGGACAGCCAGAAGACAGAGAGGTGAGAGCCCGTGTGTGTGTGTCTGGCTGTGGGTGTGAGTCTGTGTCTGGGTCTGACTGTGTCTAGGTGTGACTCTGTGTGTGGTTGTGAGTCTGTGTGTGGGTGTGAGTCTGCTCCTTCCTCCCCCTGCCTGTGCCGCTTCGTCCGCCATCCTCCTCCCCCTGCCGCTCCATCCCCCCTGCCTGTCCCGCTCTGTCCTCCCCCTGCCTTTGCCACTCCGTCCTCCCCCTGCCTGTGCCACTCCGTCCTTCATCCTCCCCCTGCCTGAGCTGCTCCGTCTTCCCCCACCCGGCCGCTTTGTCCTCTGTCCTCCTCCCCCCACCGCTCTGTACTCTGTCCTCTCTCTCCCTGCCGCCTCGTCCTCCCCCTGCCTGTGCTGCTCCGTCCTCCCACACCCGGCCGCTTCGTCCTCCATTCTCTCCCCCCGCCACTGTGGTCCGTCCTCCCCCTGCCACTCCGTCCTCCCCCTGCCTGTGCTGCTCCATCCTTCCCCACCGCTTCCCCCTCCTTCCTTTGTCCTCCTCCCCTCCATCCTCCATTCTCCCCCTGCCTGTGCTACTCCGTCCTCCCCCACCCCACTGCTTCATCCTCCGTCCTCCTCTCCGTCCTCCCCCTGCCTGTGCTGCTCCGTCCTCCCCCACCCCGCTGCTTCGTCCTCCATCCTCCTCCCCCCTGCCGCTCTGTGCTCCGTCCTCCCCTTGCTGCTCCGTCCTCCCCCTGCCTGTGCTGCTCCATCCTCCCCCACCACTTCCTCCTCCTTCCTTTGTCCTCCTCCCCTCCGCCACTCCATCCTCCAGTCCTCCAACTGCCTGTGCTGCTCTGGCCTCCCACACCCTGCTGCTTCGTCCTCCATCCTCCATTCCCCCGCAGCTCTGTGCTCCGTCCTCCCCCTGCCTGTGCTGCTCCAGCCTCCCCCACCCTGCCGCTTCGTCCATGCTTCTTTTCCCCATCGCTCTGTGCTCCATCCTCCCCCTGCCGCTCCGTCCTCCCCCTGCTTGTGCTGCTCCATCCTCCCCCACCCCACCGCTTCCTCCTCCTTCCTTTGTCCTCCTCCCCTCCGCCACTCCATCCTCCATCCTCTCCCTGCCTGTGCTGCTTCATCCTCCCCCACCGCTTCGTCCTCTGTCCTCCTTTCCCCCCCCGCCGCTCTGTGCTTAGTCCTCCCCCTGCCTGTGCCGCTCCATCCTCCCCCACAGAGGACGAAGCGGCGGGGTGGGGGAGGATGGAGCAGCACAGGCTGGGGAGGACGGAGGATGGAGTGGTGGAGGGGAGGAGGACAAAGGAAGGAGGAGGAAGCGGTGGGGTGGAGGAGGATGGAGTGGCACAGGCAGGGGTAGGACGGAGAGGCAGGGGGAGGACTGAGCACACAGCGGTGGGGTGGAGGAGGACGGAGGACGAAGCGGTGGGGTAGGATGGAGCAGCACAGGCATGGGGAGGATGGAGTGGCAGAGGGGAGGAGGACAAAGGAAGGAAGAAGCGGTGGGGTGGGGGGTGGATGGAGCGGCACAGGCAGGGGGAGGACTAAGCACAGAGTGGCGGGGGGAAAGGAGGACGGAGGACGAAGCGGTGGGGGAGGATGAAGCAGCACAGGCAGGGGGAGGATGGAGGATGGAGTGGCGGAGGGGAGGAGGACAAAGGAAGGAGGAGGAAGCAGTGGGGTGGGGGAGGATGGAGCAGCACAAGCAGGGGAGGACGGAGCAGCAGGGGAGGATGGAGCACAGAGCGGTGGGGAAAAGGAGGATGGATGAAACAGCAGGGTGGGGAGCCGGAGCAGCACAGGCAGGGGGAGGACGGAGCACAGAGCGGCTGGGGAGAGGAGGATGGAGGACGAAGCAGCAGGGTGTGGGAGGCAAGAACAGCACAGGCAGGGGGAGGACGGAGGATGGAGTGGCGGAGGGGAGGAGGACAAAGGAAGGAGGAGGAAGTGGTGGGGCAGGATGGAGCAGCACAGGCAGGGGAGGACGGAGTGGCAGGGGGAGGACGGAGCACAGAGCGGCGGGGGAGGAGGAGGATGGATGACGAAGCGGCGGGGTGGGGGAGGATGGAGCAGCACAGGCAGGGGGAGGACGGGGAGGAGGACAGAGGATAAAGCGGTGTGGTGGGGGAGGACGGAGCAGCACAGGCAGGGGGAGAATGGAGGATGGAGGGGAGGAGGACAAAGGAAGGAGGAGGAAGCAGTGGGGGAGGATGGAGCAGCACAGGCAGGGGGAGGACTGAGTGGCAGGGGGAGGACGGAGCACAGTGGCGGGGGAGGAGGATGGAGGACGAAGCGGTGGGGTGTGGGAGGACGGAGCAGCACAGGCAGGGGGAGGACGAGGCGGCGGGGAGGGGAAGGACGGAGCACAGAGCGGCGGGGGGAGGATGACGGAGGACAAAGCAGCCGGGTGGGGGATGACGGAGAAGCACAGGTAGGGGGAGGACGGAGTGGCACAGGCAGGGGGAGGACGGAGGACAGAGTGGCACAGGCAGGGGGAGGACAGAGCGGCACAGGCAGGGGGAGGATGGAGCGGCAGGGGGAGGAGGACGGTGGACGAAGCGACACAGGCAGGGGGAAGAAGGAGCAGACTCACACCCACACACAGTCACACCTAGACACAGAGTCACACCTAGACACAGTCAGAACCAGACACAGCCTCACACCCAGAGCCAGACACACACACACGGGCTCTCACCTCTCTGTCCCCTAACTGTCCCAGTGCTGGCTCTCATACTGGCGTTGTCCTGCAGAGAGTAGGTGTGGAGGAGGCGGGCGCAGACCCGGCGGTGTGCAGGATGATCCCGGGTGTCAGCCGCCTCCCGTCAGTGCAGCTGGGCCCCGGCTGGCATGTGCTGCTGCCACCCAGCTGCACTGCCAGGAGGCGGCTGACACCTGGGATCATCCTATGGCCGCACAGTCTGTCACAGACTTTGCGGCCATAGGAAGGAGGAGTGTGGAGGAGCCGCACGATGCGCGCTTCCTGCACCCGGGGAGCCCCGACCCAGGCAGCCCCCGGTCCCTTGTGCCAGTGGACGGCTCGTGGCGGGGGTTAGTGACGTGAGACTGCGGTGAGGCTGTGGCGGGAGTCCTCTGTTCTCTTTCTATGCACAGAAATCGCGCGCTAGCGCTGAGTGGTCCGCCCGGCTCAACCAATTAGCGCTAGCGCGCGATTTCCGTGACAGACAGAGAACATTAGATGATTATATAGTAGACTAGATGTGGGCCTGATGCTATTGCATCGGGAAGTGTGGTCTATGTGCTCATCTGTGCGGTGTCTGTGCCCCCTCTGTGCGCTCTCTGTGCTGTCTCTGGCCCTCTCTGTGCAGTCACTCTACGTCCCTGTGCTGTCTTTCTGCCTCCCTGTGTGCTGTCTAAGCCTTCCTGTATGAGATCGCTGTCTCTCCCTGTGTGCTGTCTCTGGCCCCTCTGTGTAGGGATGGGCGAGTCTACTCGCTAGGACTCGGGACTCGGCGATTCTGAAGGTACTCGCAGGACTCGTTACTCGGCGAATCTCCCAGCTTGGACTCGCACAGTGACAAGTCCAATGGAATTCAATGGCAATAAGCTTGACTCTTCACAGATACCCGCTGTCAGCAGCGAGTCTGAGCGAGTCTACGATTCCGAGTCCTACGAGTCTACAATGCCGAGTCCTGTATACTGTATTCGGGAGTCGGACTCTCGAATACAGAATCTGTTATGTTCCGAGTCAGCACAGCGTGCGTGTTAGGTCAGAAAACTTGTGAAGATAGCCAATCATAGTCAGTAATGGCATAGCAAAGTTGGTTGTGTCAGGACTATGATTGGCTGCTGTCCATCGTGATGCCTATGTCATGTATGACAGGCAAGGCAGTATATAAGGCTTGTCCCCGCCATTTTGGCCACATTCCTGAGACGATCTGACTTAGTATAGGGAGAGAGAGATATATGCTGGAGCAGATCAGGGATTGTCAGTGTAGTGAAGATTCCTTATATTAACCCAAAAAGCTCTTCTGAGAGCTAGGAGGAGGACAGAGTAGTGCTGTGTAGGCAGGCAGGCAGGCAGGCAGGGAGGGAAGGAAGGAGAAGTCTTACAGTGCACACAGGACGGACCTCATAGCTTAGCTTACTCACTCAGCTTTGCTAACAGCTGCAGTCAGAGGCTTAGCTGAGGTGCTGTTTCCTTTTTGTTTTTGCACCAGATCGATTTTTGTTCCTAATAACCCATAGAGCGTTATTTTTTCTGTGGCAGACCAGTGCGTTGCTCTCCTACCTTTAAATAGCACGTACACCACCTTAGGGAGTGTAGTGTGCGGCTTCACTGCCAAGTGTGAGCGCCCACACTTACCCCGCCAGCAAGTGACGCATACAGCAACCCCAAACCACATCTCGGTGGCTGTGCGCACTTAAAACCAATTTTTTTAGGGAGTGTAGTGTGCGGCTTCACTGCCAAGTGTGAGCGCGCACACTTACCCCGCCAGCAAGTGACGCATACAGCAACACCAAACCACATCTCGGTGGCTGTGTGTGACGGGGTGTAAGGCAGAGCAAGAAGGGACAACAGGCCTAGGGACGATCCAACAGATTTATTATCAAGAACGCTGGAACAACACACACAGGTAGATCCACAGAGTCCACAATTAGTCCAACGGAAGCAGATTCGGGGCACCTCCCGATAATCCTTGTGCCAGATAAAGCAATAGTCCACACGAGTCCAATGGATTCCACACAATCCCACGGACGACGAGATCTGGCCTCAGCTCAGGTCTCGCTCCTGTCCCGTCCACAGTCAACTCTCATCTCCTCTTAAAAATAAGAATGGATTGTCTGAGCTCCTGGGAGCAGCCCAGGAAGGGGTAGGGATCCACCTGAAGATTCTAGACTGGTCGGCTCCGAGATGTCTACAAGGATGTGTATTGCAGGTTATCTTCTGCTTAGGAACAATAGGGGAAATTCCACTAGCTGTTGACACAAGCCTAAATTACATTATGGCTCAGGGCTGGAAGTATTGGGGAAAGAAGACAGGTTAAGATGCATCTAATAGCAACCAGAGAATAGTTACATACATCACATGGCATTATGATACAAATACAGGACAGGGAAAACTACATATCATGACAATCCCTTCCCCCCGCAATTTGTTTACGTACTAGGGACCTATACAGGTCGCTTGTTAAGTACACACAGTCTGGGCTGACAGGACTCAGGGCTCCTCCTGCCTGGACAGTCCATCTGCATTTTGGTGTTGGCTGCCTCTTCTATACTGTATGGTGAAGTTATAGGGCTGCAGAGCCAGGCTCCATCGCAGTAAGCGTCCATTGTCCCCAGAGACTCTGTTCAGCCAGGTGAGGGGGTTGTGATCAGTAACCACAGTGAACTCTCGTCCATACAGATACGGCCGTAGTTTCCTAAGGGCCCACACTACAGCCAGACATTCTTTTTCAACAGTTGCATAGGCCACTTCTCGGTCCAGCAGTTTCCTGCTGAGGTAGGCAATGGGGTGCTCGTCCCCAGCTGCATTCACCTGGCTGAGTACAGCTCCCAGTCCATAAGAAGAGGCGTCCGTCTGCACAATGAACCTCCTCTTGTAGTCTGGAGCAGCCAGAACAGGGTCGCAGACCAGGGCATCCTTCAGCCGGTTAAAAGCCTCATCACAGGCTGGAGTCCAGATCACTAGGCGGGGCATTGTTTTCTTGGTCAGGTCGGTAAGAGGCTTGGCCACCGTGCTGAAATGAGAAACAAATTTTCGGTAATAACTGGCAGTGCCCAAAAAAGCCATAACTTGTTTCTTAGTTTGGGGTACAGGCCAGTCTCTAATAGCCTGGATTTTGGCAGGTTCAGGACGTAGCTTCCCTCCTCCTACTCTATGCCCTAGGTACTGGACTTCACCCATTCCCAATTGGCATTTATCGGGTCGAATGGTTAGGCCTGCTGCAAGAAGCAGGTCAAGAATAACGGATACTTGATTCAGATGTTCCTCCCACGTCTGGCTGAAGATGGCGATATCATCCAAGTAGGCACAAGCAAAGTCACCACATCCCCGGAGGATCTGGTCCACCATTCTCTGAAAGGTTGCAGGGGCATTCTTCATTCCAAAGGGCATGTTTAGAAATTCATACAGACCAAAGGGGGTTATAAAAGCGGACCGTTCTCTCCCTTCCTCCGTCAGAGGGATTTGCCAGTATCCCTTACTGAGATCCAAGGTAGTGACATATCGGGACCCAGCCAGTCGGTCTAGAAGTTCGTCAATACGGGGCATTGGGTAAGGATCACTGACGGTATGGTCGTTTAGTCGTCTGTAGTCCACACAAAACCGAGTACTCCCATCCTTCTTGGGTACTAACACCACAGGAGAGGCCCAAGGGCTATGGGAGGCCTGGATTACCCCAAGCTGTAACATCTCCTCCAGTTCGTGCTGCATGGTGTTTCGAACTGATTCAGGTACCCGGTAAGGAGCCTGTTGTATGGGACGGATACTCTGAGTATCCACATGATGTTGGGTGATGGTGGTTCGACCTGGTTGGGATGAGAAAGCAGCCCGTCTCTGTTGAAGCACTCCCAGCATCTGGTTTTTCTGTAAGGAATCCAGGTGATCTTCCAGAGGAACCTGTTCCACAGTGGATGGGGCTCTCGCTGCTTCCACGAGATCAGGTAGGGATTCCTCATCCTCTTGACCGTCTTCTGAAGCTAGCCGACAGCTTGCTATCACAGGTAGTGTTCGGTCATGGTACTCCTTAATCATATTCACATGGACAGTCTTTTGTCTTAGACCCTGATCATCTAAAGCAAGAAGATAATTGGTGTCATTTAGTTTTCTGAGAACTCGGAAGGGACCCTCCCATGTGGTCTGCAGTTTATTCTGCCGATGGGGAACAATCATTAAGACCTGTTGTCCTTCTACAAACTCCCGATAGCGTGCTTTACGGTCATACCATGTCTTCTGTCTGGTTTGAGCCATACGCACATGACTCTGGGCTAAACTAGCGAGTTGAGCCAGGGTTTCTCGCAGCTTTAGGACATAAGGGACAACAGGGGCTCCTGTATCTTCAACTTGCCCCTCCCAGTATTCCTTGAGCAGGGTTAAGGGTCCTCGGACCTTTCTTCCATAGAGTAGTTCAAAGGGGGAAAACCCAGTGGACTCCTGGGGAACTTCCCGATAGGCAAACAAGAGATGGGGTAGGTACTTCTCCCAGTCTGAGTCTCGGTCAGTGAAGGCCCTCAGCATATTCTTCAGAGTGCCATTGAATCTTTCACAAAGTCCATTTGTTTGGGGATGATAAGGTGTCGTTCGGATCGCTCGTACCCCACAGGTGCGCCACAGACACTGGACCAGCTCTGACATGAACTGGGAGCCTTGGTCTGACAGGATCTCACTGGGAAATCCTACTCTGGTGAAAATGGTAACCAGGGCCTCGGCCACCTTGGCTGCAGAGATACTTGACAAGGCCACCGCTTCCGGATATCAGGTGCCGTAGTCCACAACAGTGAGAATGTACTGCTTTCCAGATTTACTTGGTTTAGCCAGAGGTCCAATGATATCGACAGCTACTCTCTGGAAGGGTTCTTCTATTATAGGGAGCGGTTGCAGGGGTGCCTTTGGGTGATCTCCGGGTCGCCCTCTACGCTGACATATGTCGCAAGTTCGGCAGAAATGTGCTACAGCTTGAGAAATCCCCGGCCAATAGAAAGTTTGAGTCAATCGTCTCTCAGTGCGGGTTTTGCCTTGATGGCCAGCAGTAGGAATGTCATGAGCAAGGTGTAATAGGGGAATTCTGTACTTCTGAGGAACAATCAGCTGTTTGCTATAAGTCCAGGGCTTATCTAGGGAGTCAGCATTGGTAACCCGATACAGAAGTCCATTTTCTCTGATAATTCTTTCTCCGTTCTCCCCTAACTGCCCTATCTCAGCTCGAGCTCTGAAACTAACAAGGGTGGGGTCAGTCTCTACCTCTTGTCTAAACTGAACTTTATCCCAAGTGACATTCATATGATCTCCACAAGAAGAATCACTCACCGGCTGTGACTGCGGTTCTGGTGGCCTCATTTCCACGGATGAGTTGTACACGTCCACATTTGCTGCTCTCTTGGCTTGACTTCTGGTAACCGCACCGACAAAGTGGCAATGAAGATTCCCCACATCATTTCCTAGAAGAACGTCTGCAGGGAGGCCGCTCATCACACCGATCATGCATTGTTTTGCCCCAAAGCCATAATCCAGGGTCACACTCGCTATGGGAATATATCTCTGGGTGCCTCCAGCCAATTCAATGGCAATTCATGGTCCCTTTTGAATTGCTTCTGGTTGAATTACTCGGGGATCGGCTATGGTGAGAAAAGCCCCAGTGTCACGGAAGCCAACAACTTTTTGGCCATCTAGCACGACCTCCTGTAGATGTTTGTGCTGAAGATCAGAAGAACAGGTGGCTGGGGCTCGCACCCCATAGACTCCTGGTAGGGGAGCCAGGGTATCAGAGTCTCCTGGCAAGTCCTCAGGGACTGAATCCAGCTCTTCTCCTGGTGTGGGTGTCTGTAGATAATGAACAGGCAAAGGCGGTCTGTAGCTGTTCTGCCTCCGAACACCTGGACATTGGGCTTGCAGATGCCCAGCCTGTCCACATCCATAACATCTGCGCTCTGGGATTCTTCCTCCACGTCGTAGTCCCAAAGGTGGAGCAGGAGTAGTGCGAGACCCAGTCACACGAAGGTCACCATGAATTGATTGTCTAATGGGATGGTGGATATTGGAGGCCGCAGGACCAGGGGCCGCCAGCGTTGGGGGGCTAGTAGTTTTTTCCTCACTGAGTAGTAGTTTTTTCCACTGAGGCTTGATGGTGAGAGCCTCATCAGCTAGAGCTGCAGCTTCCTCCACTGTGGCTGGTCTCCTCTCACGCACCCATTCCCGGATCTCAGCAGGGCACTTGAAGTAAAACTGTTCTTTTAGAATAACCTGGAGGAAGGTCTCCCAGGTTAAGGCCTCCTCTCCCTCCAGCCAGCGATGACATATTTGTTTGAGTCTGTGAGCGAACATCTTGAAAGACACTCCTCCATCACAGGCTAAAGTACGGAACTGAGTCCTGTAAGTGCCTGGGGTCACAGCATAATGTTCTAGAATAGTCTGTTTAATCTCCGCATATTCACAGTTCCACCGAGGGTCCATAGCTCTATAAGCTTCCGCAGCGCCACCCTCTAAGAGCCCCACCAGATGTCGGAATCGCTCCCTTTCCGGGACTTCCATTAATCGACACTGATGCTCAAAGTCCTGGAAGAAGCCCTCAATGTCACCTGCAGCCTCATTAAACTGCTTGAAGTCTTTGCGGGACACTCTGGGGAGTTCCTTCATGGTGGGTGCTGGGGATACAGTCTGTCTGGAGCTTCTAGCTGCTTCCAAAGTGATCTGCCTCTCCAGCAATGCCATCTCCTGAGCTCTGTGAGTGGCCTCCCTCTCCTGAGCTCTGTGAATGGCCTCTCTCTCCTGAGCTCTGTGAATGGCCTCCCTCTCCAGTAATGCCCTCTCCTTAGCTCCGCGCATGGCCTCCCGCTTATCTTCTATGGTGGCCTCTTCCCCCAGCAAGGCCATCTCCTCCTCGTACCACACAACCCACTGACTTTTCCGGGTATTTACCTCCGGCTGCAGTCTTTCCTCCCTTTGCTGTGGGGATGCTTCCTCAGCGTCATCTTGCAGGCAAGCTCCTTCCAAGGCCTCAATCAGCTGCTCCTTGGAGAGTCCTTTGTAGCCGACTCCCAGTTCACGGGCTTTTGTTTGTAGGTTCACCACAGTCCAGTTCTTGTACTCTGCGGTGCTGGTTCCCGATGTTGATGGGCCGTTGTCCTCCATTCCTTCTGCTCTGATCCCAGCGCTGCCAACCAGTTTGTGACGGGGTGTAAGGCAGAGCAAGAAGGGACAACAGGCCTAGGGACGATCCAACAGATTTATTAACAAGAACGCTGGAACAACACACACAGGTAGATCCACAGAGTCCACAATTAGTCCAACGGAAGCAGATTCGGGGGCACCTCCCGATAATCCTTGTGCCAGATAAAGCAATAGTCCACACGAGTCCAATGGATTCCACACAATCCCACGGACGACGAGATCTGGCCTCCGCTCAGGTCTCGCTCCTGTCCCGTCCACAGTCAACTCTCATCTCCTCTTAAAAATAAGAATGGATTGTCTGAGCTCCTGGGAGCAGCCCAGGAAGGGGTAGGGATCCACCTGAAGATTCTAGACTGGTCGGCTCCGAGATATCTACAAGGATGTGTATTGCAGGTTATCTTCTGCTTAGGAACAATAGGGGAAATTCCACTAGCTGTTGACACAAGCCTAAATTACATTATGGCTCAGGGCTGGAAGTATTGGGGAAAGAAGACAGGTTAAGATGCATCTAATAGCAACCAGAGAATAGTTACATACATCACATGGCATTATGATACAAATACAGGACAGGGAAAACTACATATCATGACACTGTGCGCACTTAAAACCAATTTTTTTAGGGAGTGTAGTGTGCGGCTTCACTGCCAAGTGTGAGCGCGCACACTTACCCCGCCAGCAAGTGACGCATACAGCAACACCAAACCACATCTCGGTGGCTGTGCGCACTTAAAACCAATTTTTTTAGGGAGTGTAGTGTGCGGCTTCACTGCCAAGTGTGAGCGCGCACACTTACCCCGCCAGCAAGTGACGCATACAGCAACACCAAACCACATCTCGGTGGCTGTGCGCACTTAAAACCAATTTTTTTAGGGAGTGTAGTGTGCGGCTTCACTGCCAAGTGTGAGCGCGCACACTTACCCCGCCAGCAAGTGACGCATACAGCAACACCAAACCACATCTCGGTGGCTGTACGCACTTAAAACCAATTTTTTTAGGGAGTGTAGTGTGCGGCTTCACTGCCAAGTGTGAGCGTGCACACTTACCCCGCCAGCAAGTGACGCATACAGCAACACCAAACCACATCTCGGTGGCTGTGCGCACTTAAAACCAATTTTTTTAGGGAGTGTAGTGTGCGGCTTCACTGCCAAGTGTGAGCGCGCACACTTACCCCGCCACCAAGTGACGCATACAGCAACACCAAACCACATCTCGGTGGCTGTGCGCACTTAAAACCAATTTTTTTAGGGAGTGTAGTGTGCGGCTTCACTGCCAAGTGTGAGCGCGCACACTTACCCCGCCACCAAGTGACGCATACAGCAACACCAAACCACATCTCGGTGGCTGCGCGCACTTAAAACCAATTTTTTTAGGGAGTGTAGTGTGCGGCTTCACTGCCAAGTGTGAGCGCGCACACTTACCCCGCCAGCAAGTGACGCATACAGCAACACCAAACCACATCTCGGTGGCTGCGCGCACTTAAAACCAATTTTTTTAGGGAGTGTAGTGTGCGGCTTCACTGCCAAGTGTGAGCGCGCACACTTACCCCGCCAGCAAGTGACGCATACAGCAACACCAAACCACATCTCGGTGGCTGTGCGCACTTAAAACCAATTTTTTTAGGGAGTGTAGTGTGCGGCTTCACTGCCAAGTGTGAGCGCGCACACTTACCCCGCCAGCAAGTGACGCATACAGCAACACCAAACCACATCTCGGTGGCTGCGCGCACTTAAAACCAATTTTTTTAGGGAGTGTAGTGTGCGGCTTCACTGCCAAGTGTGAGCGCGCACACTTACCCCGCCAGCAAGTGACGCATACAGCAACACCAAACCACATCTCGGTGGCTGTGCGCACTTAAAACCAATTTTTTTAGGGAGTGTAGTGTGCGGCTTCACTGCCAAGTGTGAGCGCGCACACTTACCCCGCCAGCAAGTGACGCATACAGCAACACCAAACCACATCTCGGTGGCTGTGCGCACTTAAAACCAATTTTTTTAGGGAGTGTAGTGTGCGGCTTCACTGCCAAGTGTGAGCGCGCACACTTACCCCGCCAGCAAGTGACGCATACAGCAACACCAAACCACATCTCGGTGGCTGTGCGCACTTAAAACCAATTTTTTTAGGGAGTGTAGTGTGCGGCTTCACTGCCAAGTGTGAGCGCGCACACTTACCCCGCCAGCAAGTGACGCATACAGCAACACCTAACTCCAACTCGGTGACTGTGCATTCGTGAACAATGTCTCAAAAAAAAACAATTACCAAAAAGGATGTTGCTAAGGGACAGGGACGAGGTCGTGGCCGCAGCAGTCTTGCCCAAAAGGCACTGGTACAAGTACACAGCCTAGGATTGATAGAACGTCCTTTTTTCTACCTAGAAATCCCAGTACTCAAAAAAAACGTGTGTTGAGGCCGGATGAGCATGACAAGATAACATCTTGGATGGCTCAGACGCCCTCGACCACTGGTTCTTGCAGTACACAATCATCCGTGCCAAGACATTCTAGTGTCGCTACAGACAATGCAGCGCCATCCAATCCTCAAAGTCTTCCTATTGCCTCAACCCATCGGCAGCCAGAGGAAAATTTGGATCTCGACCTTGGTCACTCCGATGACTTATTCGGTTCTTATCAAGGGGTTTCTTTGTCACTGCCTGACGAGATACTTGAAGTAGACGAAATGTCTACTCATGGCCAAAGTTTGGAAGCACCTCGTCCTGAAGAAAGACACTTTCACGAAATGCAAACAGTATCTCAGGAGGTGGATGATGATGAGGATGATGAGACACACATCTCATCTGGCCAGCCAGCTCAGTCAGTTTATCCAGAATCCTTTGAACTGGAAGGGGTGGATGATGACACCACAGATCCTACCTGGATTGCTGAATTGCATAGCCAAGAGAGCAGCCAGGAGGACGAAAGTGGCTATGTACCACTGGCAAAATCACAAAGGCGTACTGTCTCCAGAACACAAACTGTGAGAACAGTTGCCCAAATAGCGTCAACTGTGGCACAAACTGTACCAACTGTTGCACAAACTGCAAACACAGTTGCCCAAAATGTGTCCACAGTTGGTGTTGAACAGAGTCATCCTCCTCTTCCTCCAATTAAAAATAAAGGACGAACAGCCAGTGTGTGGCAATTTTTTAAGGATAGCCCAACAGTACCAAATATGGTTATCTGTAAGATGTGCCAGGCAAGGCTAAGCAGAGGCACGGTAAAAGGAAACCAGAGCACCAGCAGTATGCGCAAGCATATGTCTCTTAAGCACCCAATTCAGTGGGCGCCCTATCAGGGTTCAAAATCAGTGCCTTCTGATCCCAACACTTCCAGGCCACCTCAGATCCATCCTTCACCAGCAAGTGTTCAGGCATCAGCTCCTGCTCAAGCGTACTCCTCCCAAGGTGCTTTACAAGACAGACATGACAGTAGTCAATCCTCTTGTCAGTCTGGTCCAAACGTGCAGTTGTCTGTGCCACAGCTGTATGAAAGACAGCGGAAGTTCCAACCGACACACCCATATTCCCAAAAAGTGACTGCGAAAATAGCAAAGTTGTTAGCTGTGGAAATGTTGCTGTTTAGGCTTGTGGGTACAGAGTCTTTTCGGGAGTTGATGGCTGAGGCAGCACCACGATACTCTGTACCCAGCCGCTACTTTTTCTCACGTAGTGCCGTTCCCGCGTTACACCAGCACGTGGTTAACAACTTAAAACGTGCTTTAACAAATGCTGTCACCGCAAAAGTCCACCTAACAACGGACACGTGGACAAGTAGTTGTGGACAGGGCAGATACATTTCACTAACGGCTCACTGGATCAACCTGGTGGAGAGTGTCCCAACTTCTAAAACTGTTCCATCTGACATACTACCAACTCCACGAATAGCGGGCCCAACATCATTCTGGGTGTCTGCCTCATCATATATGTCCAGTGCACAATCTGCTTCTGCAACTTCCTTGTCCACTGCTGAGCCTCCCGCACCATCACGTCCGAGTTGGGAGCTTTGCAGTACTGGTTCCGCAAGGCGACAACAGGCTCTTCTGAAGCTTATCTGCCTAGGTGACACACGTCACACTGCAACTGAGTTGTGGAAAGGTCTCAAGCAACAGACCGATGAGTGGCTGGCCCCACTGGAACTACAACCAGGTCTAGTTGTGAGCGATAATGGTGCAAACCTTGTGGCGGCAATAAAGCACGGTAAACTTGTACATGTGCCTTGCATGGCTCACGTCCTGAACCTGGTAGTTCAGAAATTCCTCAAAATATACCCAGAGTTATCTGAGCTACTGGATAAGGTGAGGCGAATTTGCGCCCACTTTAGACATTCGTCCACAGCAGCTGCAAGTCTTTCAGCCCTTCAAATCCAATTTAACTTGCCGAAACACAGGCTAATTTGCGACATGCCTACGCGATGGAACTCCACCTTCCATATGTTGGCAAGGTTTAATGAGCAGCAGAAGGCAATAGCGGAATTTCAGCTGCAACATGCCCGTCAACCCGGAAGTCATACCACACACATCAGTACTTTCGAGTGGGTCTGGATCGCTGACCTTTGCGAGTTGCTGGATAACTTCGAATACTGCACCAAACTTGTCAGTGGGGATCAGTCGATTATCAGTCTCACCATCCCCATGCTCTGCCTGCTCCAAGAATCCCTAATGAATCTCAAAACAGATGCTTTGAGAGCACAGCGGATGGCTATGGAGCCAGAATTGAACATCGCTGATCCTAGCCACCCAAGCCAATATCAGCAGGCTACGTTGGTTCAGGAAGATGGTGATGAGGGTGATGAAGAAGAAGATTTATTTTTCTCTGGTACTGATGTGAACCCTGATGGGACTCCCAACCCTACGTTTATGTCGGTACAGCATGGGTGGGCTGAAGAGGAGGAGGCGGACACCGATTTAGAGGCCACGACGCGTAGTGAACTTCATTCTGTTGTAACCGAGGAGATGAGTCTTTGCAGCTTAGCACACATGGCTGAAGTAATGTGTCAATGTGTCTCCAAAGATCCAAGCGTCATACACATCTATGACAGCGACCTCTACTGGTTGTCAACGTTTTTGGACCCACGGTACAAAGACAAATTTCAGTCGCTGCTGTCGCACTCATCCAGGGGCTTAACGATGGATAATGTAAAGAGGGTTCTTCTTGATATTTTGCTGGCAATATCACCGTCTGAATCCGCTATACATCGAAGAACCAGCTCTTTGCAACATCAGCCTTTGGTTGGGACACAAACGCCATCAATGACAAGAAGAGGTGGGGGTAAGATGTCCGCCAACTGGGCGATGTTCAACAGACCTTCCAATCAAGAACGGAATTTGCCTACGGTCACCTTGAGTAGGAGACAACAATTGTCCAACATGGTGCAGCAGTATCTCAGTGACAGTACCAGCTTCCTAACTGACCCTTCTGTACCCTTTAATTACTGGGTTTCCAAGCTGCACACTTGGACTGAGCTCTCATTGTATGCCTTGGAGGTGCTGGCATGCCCAGCTGCTAGTGTGACATCAGAGCGTGTTTTCAGTGCCGCTGGGGGTATAGTCACTGATAGAAGGTCCCGCTTCACCACAGAAAATGCCGACAGGCTCACTCTAATTAAATTCAACAAGGATTGGATATCATCACAGTTCCTAAACCCTCCAGACGACAGTACACAATCCTAGATTAACCTAATCATAATTTAAATGATTGGGAGATTGCGCTGTTAACAATATGCCCATTTTGGACAGGAATTAATTACATGTCCCTTAGCTCTGTTGATTTCATTAGGCACCCAGTCCAAGCAATAATATGCTATGGGCCAAGCGCCCTGCTTTATGTAAAAAAAGACTTTATTAAGCCCTTTGGGCTAATTTTTTGAGGCACCAAGCCTATGCCTGCATTGTGGGCGTTGCTTGTTCTATGCTCATAGTCCAAGCAATAATATGCTATGGGCCAAGCGCCCTGCTTTATTTAAAAATAGACTTTATTAAGCCCTTTGGGCTAATTTTTTGAGCCACCCAGGCTAACAAGCTTATCATGGTTTTGGAGACACCCTGGCTAACAAGCTTATCATGGCCCTTAGGCCTGCATTTATACCAAAAATGCCAAACAGCCCCTTGGGCTAATTTTTTGAGCCACCCAGGCTAACAAGCTTATCATGGTTTTGGAGACACCCTGGCTAACAAGCTTATCATGGCCCTTAGGCCTGCATTTATACCAAAAATGCCAAACAGCCCCTTGGGCTAATTTTTTGAGCCACCCAGGCTAACAAGCTTATCATGGTTTTGGAGACACCCTGGCTAACAAGCTTATCATGGCCCTTAGGCCTGCATTTATACCAAAAATGCCAAACAGCCCCTTGGGCTAATTTTTTGAGCCACCCAGGCTAACAAGCTTATCATGGTTTTGGAGACACCCTGGCTAACAAGCTTATCATGGCCCTTAGGCCTGCATTTATACCAAAAATGCCAAACAGCCCCTTGGGCTAATTTTTTGAGCCACCCAGGCTAACAAGCTTATCATGGTTTTGGAGACACCCAGGCTAACAAGCTTATCATGGCCCTTAGGCCTGCATTTATACCCAAAATGACAAACAGCCCCGTGGGCTAATTTTTCGAGGCACCAAGCCTATGCCTGCATCGTGGGCGTTGCTTGTACTATCATCCTGCTGGAGCCTGGTGAAGGGTCCCACTGTACACTCCGTAGAAAACGCGTAGACGCGATGTGTAGCATGTAGACGTCCCAGCCTCTCACATGTGTGTTCATAGTCTTGTTGCCATAGCGAGGCATTAAGTAACCCCCCAAACACAGGCACTGTTTATTTGTCAGCAACAGTTGTATGTGGAGTCATGATTTGACACTTAGTAACCAAGGTGACTTCATGCGCCATGCGGGCCGTAAAGTACTTGCTAATGATGCTCTCTCCCCTGTCCCCCACGCCAAATGTCTCGGGGTAATCCTTGACTCCTCCCTCTCCTTCAAGCCCCACCTGTAGTCCCTAACCAAGTCCCTGTGACTCCAACTCAAAAATATTTCACCAATTCGCTCGTTCCTCAATCCTGACACTGCTGAAACACTCATTAATGCCCTCATCATCTCCAGCCTTGACTACTGCAACCTCCTTCGCACAGGCCTCCCTGCCAACTCTCTTGCACCTCTACAATCTATACTAAACTCTGCTGCCCGACTAATCCATCTGTCCTCACGCTACTCCCCTGCCTACCCCCTCTGCCAAGCCCTTCACTGGCCCCTCCGCCCCACAGAGAGCTCACTTTAAAACACTGACCATGACATTCAAAGCCTTACACAACCTATCCCCACCATACATCTCCGACATGATCTCCCGATACCATCCCTCACGCAACCTGCGTTCATCCCAAGAACTTGTCCTACACTCCCCCCTCATCTCCTCTTCCCACAACCGCATACAGGATTTCTCCCGGTCATCCGCCATGCTCTGGAACTCCCTGCCCCACCTCATCAGTCACTCGCCTACCCTGTGAACCTTCAAGAGACACCTAAAGACTCACCTCTTCCGACAGGCCTACAACCTGCCATGAGACCCCGCTACACGCCCCACGACTGACACCTTCCCCACCCTATTGTATCCCCACCCACCCCTCGTAGAATGTGAGCCCACGCGTACAGGGTCCTCTACTCTTGTACCTGTATGACCTTATTGTCTATGTTTATTGTACTTGTCCTTGTCTACCTTAGGGGGCCGTCACACGGAACGATATCTTGCCCGATATCGTTTAAGCGATCTCCTTTTTGATCGCTTAAGCGATATCGGGCAAGATATCGTTGCATGTAATCAAGCGATTTACGATGGTAAATCGCTTGATCGTGACATCGCTGATCTGAGGTTCGGTTCTCAGATCTAGCGATGAACGATGCAACGATCTGCATCATCGTGGTGTATGACACCACGATGAACGATCTCCCAGCGACCGCGCCTATGCTGGGAGATGGTAACTATGGTACACGTCGGGTAACTAAGCGACGCGCGGCGCCTAGTTACCCGATGTGTACCATAGTAACGAGCGAGATCGCTGCTCCACATCGCTGGTGAGTCTGTCTGTGTGACATCTCACCAGCGATGTGAGCGATATTGTAAGCGATTGCGCGTGCACGTGATCGCTTACAATATCGCTAAAGATGTCGCAGCGTGTGACGGCCCCCTTATCCTCATGTAAAGCGCCATGGAACCTATCGGCGCTATATAAATAAATAATTATAATAATGATGATGACTTGAAGCCCACCCACAAAAAAAACTACACATCCATTCCTTGAAAAAAGACAGACACAAAGCTGTTTTTTAAAACTGTGTTTCAAAAACAAAATGGCAGCACTGGTTGGACATTGTGACCATATGAAAGGACACACCCCCAACCAATATCACCCGCTTTTCCATTTTGCGGATACATTTCTAGAAAGAAGAAAAGTAAAATCAGAGCAATTGAACATTTTGCTCCAGATAACACAAAAATGTAAAATAAAAATAAAGTATTTAAAGAACAAATGGAGCCCTACAGGTCCTGGTAGGTGGGCTGTCCATCTTGTAAAAGGTCAAGGGCCCCATGTATGGCCTGGGCTAACCCTTGAGGGTGGATCCTCTGCTCATGTGTAGGGAACGCTGGTAGGTCCCTGTTAGGTGGCCACTGGCAGTGAGGCAAATAAGGTATAGCCCTGTCGGGTGGCACATGGCTGTCCCGGGGTGTGGGCCTGCCTAGCCTGTTAGAGGCCGATAGTTTCCACCCATCCAAATAGTCAAAAACCTCACCTGGGTGGTTATTGGGCTGACAGGCTTCAAGCACTATCTGTAATGCTGACCTTGCCCGCAGTAGCCTGTCAAATGGAATATTATCCATGAATGGTATTATACTGCGGGCAAAGTCAGCATTACTCTGTTTTAAATTAGAATGAGGTGACCCCGGGATTTGACCGTAAGCTGGCCCTGGCGCTCGTGGCGGCGGTGGTGGTGCTGGCCCTGCCGCTGGTGGCGGCGGTGGTGGTGCTGGCCCTGCCGCTGGTGCCGGCGGGGGTGGTGGTGGTGGTGGTGGCGGCGACTGTGGTGGTGCTGATGGCCCTGCCGCTGGTGGCGGCGGTGGTGGTGCTGGCCCTGCCGCTGGTGGCGGCGGTGGTGGTGCTGGCCCTGCCGCTGGTGGCGGCGGTGGTGGTGGTGGTGGTGGCGGCGACGGCGGTGGTGGTGATGGCCCTGCCGCTGGTGGCGGCGGTGGTGTTGTGGTGGTGGTGGTGGCGGCGACGGCGGTGGTGGTGGTGGCGGCGGCCGTGGTGGTGGTGGTGGGTTTTCTCCACGCCGCCTTCTGTTTGGAGGTGGAGGGTTAGCTGCACGCCGCCCTCTGTAGTAAGCTTCTCTGTGGGTAAAGTAAAAAAAAATTTGGTGAATGCATTGCATTTGGAAACAAAAACATAGGTCAAACATTAAGTTGCACGGTTTTTAGACTCTGTGTATCTGTGTATTCTTAATCAGATATTTTTTATTATTATTAAAGAATAACCAACTGTACATAACATAAAGGAATACGTGACTTTGTTTACTAATTCCATAATAATACATAATTTTCCCCCCCCTTATTACCACCCACCCCCCCCATCCCATCTAATCTAGACGATCAATAACACCAATGGTTCACATGAAAAAAACGTCCCCCTGACTTCACTTTTAACTTTACATACTTAATTTACAAAACTTTTAGCTTATATCATCTATATAAACCAGGGAAGGGGTTGAAACGTATACAATATATATATATAATCTATTTATATAATCGGGTGTTTGAAATTCGGGCACTGTAGCCGAATCCCAAACTCCTTAGCGTCACTGTGAGCGGAGACGCGTATGCGCTTTCGTGAGCCGCAGACGCTTAACTCACACAGCAGCTATAGCGTTTTCGCGAGTGGCCTCGCGCCCTCCGCTCCCAGCAAGACCTGCGCCCCTAACAGCGCCCCATCCGCCCCGGCATGCTGGCATTTGTACTTACCCCGTCTGTGCACCCACAGGTCTTAGCAGATCACTGATGCTGACAGCGGGGGGGGACAACACAGACAATCAAATCAGGAGGAGGTCAGTGTCAGGAGGAGATGACAGCCGCCCGCCGGGGCCTGTGACACTGCAGAGGTCACAGCGGGGCTGTGTGTGCGGACAACGGGGAGGCCGGGGGCTATGGACGTACCGGACACGTCCTCTGCTCCCGGAGATCTGCCGCGGGTCCGCGCTCGCAGCATATCTGACGCAGGAGCCGCGCTCACCCCGCCCACACCATGCCCTCTGCCAAACAACCCACACCTCTCACTGCCCTCCTGCAGCTAACCACACCCCATGTTTACCTTTGCCATGATGTCATTCAGCTGCGGCCGCTATCTTTAATAAGGTCAGTAATGATGGCAGTAATTGGATCTCTGCTCCCTCTAGCCCGCCACAACACTGTAGCACCATCTATTAACCCTATTCTCATCACCTATATACTCTGCTACCCACAGAGCCGCCTGTATACTCTGCTACCTCAGACCCGCCTGTATACTCTGCTACCCACAGAGCGGCCTGTATACTCTGCTACCCACAGAGCCGCCTGTATACTCTGCTACCCACAGAGCCGCCTGTATACTCTGCTACCCACAGAGCGGCCTGTATACTCTGCTACCCACAGAGCCGCCTGTATACTCTGCTACCTCAGACCCGCCTGTATACTCTGCTACCCACAGAGCGGCCTGTATACTCTGCTACCCACAGAGCCGCCTGTATACTCTGCTACCCACAGAGCCGCCTGTATACTCTGCTACCCACAGAGCGGCCTGTATACTCTGCTACCCACAGAGCCGCCTGTATACTCTGCTACCTCAGACCCGCCTGTATACTCTGCTACCCACAGAGCCGTCTGTATACTCTGCTACCTCAGACCCGCCTGTATACTCTGCTACCCACAGAGCGGCCTGTATACTCTGCTACCCACAGAGCCGCCTGTATACTCTGCTACCCACAGAGCCGCCTGTATACTCTGCTACCCACAGAGCCGCCTGTATACTCTGCTACCCACAGAGCGGCATGTATACTCTGCTACCCACAGAGCGGCCTGTATACTCTGCTACCCACAGACCCGCCTGTATACTCTGCTACCCACAGAGCCACCTGTATACTCTGCTACCCACAGACCCGCCTGTATACTCTGCTACCCACAGAGCCGTCTGTATACTCTGCTACCTCAGAGCTGCCTGTATACTCTGCTACCCACAGAGCCGCCTGTATACTCTGCTACCTCAGACCCGCCTGTATACTCTGCTACCCACAGACCCGCCTGTATATTCTGCTACCCACAGAGCCGTCTGTATACTCTGCTACCTCAGAGCCGCCTGTATACTCTGCTACCCACAGAGCCGCCTGTATACTCTGCTACCCACAGAGCCACCTGTATACTCTGCTACCCACAGAGCTGCCTGTATACTCTGCTACCCACAGAGCCGCCTGTATACTCTGCTACCTCAGACCCGCCTGTATACTCTGCTACCCACAGACCCGCCTGTATACTCTGCTACCCACAGAGCCGTCTGTATACTCTGCTACCTCAGAGCTGCCTGTATACTCTGCTACCCACAGAGCCACCTGTATACTCTGCTACCTCAGACCCGCCTGTATATTCTGCTACCCACAGAGCCGTCTGTATACTCTGCTACCTCAGAGCCCCTGTATACTCTGCTACCCACAGAGCCGCCTGTATACTCTGCTACCCACAGAGCCACCTGTATACTCTGCTACCCACAGAGCTGCCTGTATACTCTGCTACCCACAGAGCCGCCTGTATACTCTGCTACCTCAGACCCGCCTGTATACTCTGCTACCCACAGACCCGCCTGTATACTCTGCTACCCACAGAGCCGTCTGTATACTCTGCTACCTCAGAGCTGCCTGTATACTCTGCTACCCACAGAGCCACCTGTATACTCTGCTACCTCAGACCCGCCTGTATACTCTGCTACCCACAGAGCCGTCTGTATACTCTGCTACCTCAGACCCGCCTGTATACTCTGCTACCCACAGAGCGGCCTGTATACTCTGCTACCCACAGAGCCGCCTGTATACTCTGCTACCCACAGAGCCGCCTGTATACTCTGCTACCCACAGAGCCGCCTGTATACTCTGCTACCCACAGAGCCGCCTGTATACTCTGCTACCCACAGAGCGGCATGTATACTCTGCTACCCACAGAGCGGCCTGTATACTCTGCTACCCACAGACCCGCCTGTATACTCTGCTACCCACAGAGCCACCTGTATACTCTGCTACCCACAGAGCCGAATTGGAACTTAATGTATATATTAATAAATAATAATAATTGTACACAACAGTGCTGCAGACACATACCTTGGCATACGGGCCACCGGGTGAAGGAAGGACAGCCGGTCGTAGAAATGGTAGTGGGTCAGCAATGGAGCTGCTCCCGGTTCTCTCTCCGAGTACTGCCGGTACTGCTTCCTATGCTGGTCCCGGCAGCTCCTCCACCGTTTTTTAAGATGGTCAACTGTGAAATGATTTCAAACCGGGTTTAGAGATGTGTAATATTTGAAACACCAAAAGTATGTGTACAAATCAACAATAACATTTTATTCATGTTGTGTGTGTAATGTGTATACAAGGCACAGTGACACGACAGTGTGGAACATCATCAACAGCATTACGGACATTGAGCTCACGTGGCCACAATCACAAATGAGGCAGGACACATGTCAACGCATAGAGAATGTAATAGTGCGGGCACAAGACTCTGGTCATTAGTGGTATTTATATACACCCAACCCCTTGGCCGTAAGAGCCAGGAGGATCAGACCTTAAACTAAGTGTACTGTTGTGACCCCATCCAAATATAGGCAACTATGCGGTGGAGCATGATAACACATTCAGGGTCCTGTATACCCTGCTATGGGGGCCCTGTATTCCCACTGCTGGGGGCCCTGTATACCCACTGGGGCACTGTCTACCCACTGCTGGGGGCCCTGTATACCCACTGCTGGGGGGGCCTGTACACCCACTGAGGGCCCTGTATACAGGGACTGACTGGCACCCTACAGTTTGGGTGGCAACCCTCCCTCACCGGCCCGACACAGGTGAGGACGGGGGTGGGGGGGGGTGATGACTGGCGGCCGCCTCACAGTCACCGCAGCTCCCGCAGTCTCCTAGGGCTCGCTCCCAGCCGCAGCCTCGCGCTCCTCACAGCCGCTCGCTCACAGTCGCAGCCGCACGCCACTCACAGACGCTCACTCCCGGACGCAGCCGCGCGCTGATGACGTCATCGCGCGGCCAGGAGCTTCCGTTTCCGCCTGCTGCTTCAGGGACATGCGGATGATTGATGCTCCTGCAGCCGCATGACCCGTGGCACCTGGGCCAGTCCGCCCCTGCCTGTATACCACAATATGGGGGCATGTATACCCATCTGGGGGCCTGTATACTCTGCAGGGGGAGGTGTATACTCTGCTGGGGGGCTGTCTACCAGTGATAGCCACTGTATACCAGGATGGCGATCAATATGTTTTCACAGTTTTTGGGGGCAAAAATATGGGGGTCGGCTTATACACGGTCGGCTTATACACGAGTATATATACAGTAAATGCAATATATAACGTGTGAACTCATTTAAATTACTTAGATTGCTCTGTTCCTCATGGTCACTCCGATGGAACGCAGGGAACATCTCTTGGGCAATCTCTCTCCAGGCTGTATTAATTTGGGTCGTATCCCCATAGTCAGGATCTGTAGGGAGCCACAGAAATGGACGAGCCTCCACAAGTTGAATAAGACGCAGTGTGTTCACCGTGCCACGGCCTGCTGCCATGATTGCACTGATGAATGGATTGCTCTGTGTGTGCGCCTGTCAGCGCGACTCGTTTCCTGTTTCCTTAAAGCATGGTGTGTGCTGGAGAATCGATTCCCTCGCATCATCGGCTCCAAGGCTCCAAAGAAGAGAAAAACCAGCGAGTTTGGACTCGCACACTTTCAGAGACACATCAGCGAGTTGTAAATGTCATTATTCGCTATTACTCGGTTCCCTATTCATTAACATTGGACTCGCTGGACTCGCAACGAGTCCCGAGTCCTGGACTAGGACTCGTTGGGGTCTTGCGATTCCGAGTCTTTTAGGACTCGCCCATCTCTACCTCTGTGCACTCTCTCTGCTTCCCTGTGTGCTGTCTTTGGCCCCCTCTGTGCACTCTCTGTCTTTCTCCTCCCTGTGCACTCTCTGGCCCCCTCTGTGCACTCTGTCTCTGTGTGCTATTTCTCTCTCTCCTCCCTGTGTTTCATCTCTCTCCCTCTCTATGTGCGGTCTGTCTCTCACCTCTGTGTGGTCTCTCTCCCCCCTGTGCAGTCTGTCTCTCCCCCTCTGTGCGATCTCTCTCTCCCTTGTGTGGTCTCTCTCTCTCTCCCCCTGTGTCTGGTCTCTCTCTCACTCCTCCTCTGTGCGTGGTCTCTCTCCCCCCTCTGTGTGTGCAGTCTCACTCCCCCTCTGCTTGCGCTGTCTGTCTCTCTCCTCCTCTCTGTGTTGGCTGTCTCTCTCTCCCCCTCTATGTGCGCTGTCTGTCTCTCTTATCACCTCTGTGTGCACTGTCTGTGTCTCTCTCCCTGACTGTGTGCAGTCTGTATCTCTCCCCCCTCTGTGTGTGCTGTGTGACTCTCTCCCCCTCTGAGTGCGATGTCGGTCTCTCTATCCCCCTCTGTGTGCACTCTCTCTCCCCCCGTCTGTGTGTAGTTTGTCTTTCTCTCCCCCTCTGTTTGTGATCTGTTTCTCTCCTCTGTGTGGTCTGCCTCTCTCCCCCCCGTTTGGTCTCTCTCTGTCTCCCCCTCTGTGTCTGCTATGTTTTTCTCCCTCTCTCTGTGTGGTCTGTCTCTCTCCCTTGGTGTGCTGTCTCTCTCCTCCCCCATGTGTGGTCTCGCTCTCTTCCCTGTGCGGTTTGTCTCTCTCCCCGAGTGTGGTCAGTCTCTCTTTCCCCCTCTGTGTGAGGTCTGTTTCATACTCCCCTCTTTGCACAGTCTGTCTCTCTTTCCCCCCGCGTGTGGTCTGTCTCTCTCTCCACCTCTGTGTGCACTGTCTGTCTCTCTCTCCCCCTGTGTGTGTGTGCTGTCTCTCTCTCCTTCTGTGTGCGCTGTTTCTCTCCCCCTCTGTATGCGCTGTTTCTCTCCCCCTCTGTATGCGTTGTCTGTCTCTCCATCCCCCTCTGTGTGCGCTGTCTGTCTCTCCCCCCCCTCTGTTTGCACTGTCTCTCCCCCCTTTGTTTGTGCTGTCTCTCTCCCCCTTCTGTTTGCGCTTTGTGTTTCTCTCTCCCCCCTCTGTATGCGCTGTCTCTCCTCTGTGTGCATTGTCTCCCTCTCCCCTTTCTGTATGTGCTGTCTCTCTCTCCCCGTCTGTGTGTGCTGTCTGTCTCTCTCTCCCCGCCTGTGTGTGCTGTCTGTCTCTCTATCCCCCTCTGTGTGCGCTGTCTGTCTCTCTCTCCACTTCTTTGTGCGCTGTCTCTCTCTCCACCTCTGTGTGCACTGTCTGTCTCTCTCCCCCCTCTGTTTGCGCTTTTTGTTTCTCTCCCCCCCTCTGTATGCGCTGTCTCTCTCCACCTCTGTGTGCACTGTCTGTCTCTCTCTAGACCTCTGTGTGCACTGTCTGTCTCTCTCTCCTCCTCTGTGTGCGCTGTGTCTCTCTCCCCCTCTCTATGCACTTTCTATCTCTCTCTCTCACTCAAGTCTGTCTCGCTCACCCCCTCTGTGTGCGCAGTCTGCCTCTCTCCCCCTCTGTGTCTGCTTTCTCTCCTCCTGTGTGCGTTGTCTCTCTCTCCCCCTCTCTATGCACTTTCTATCTCTCTCTCTCACTCAAGTCTGTCTCTCTCTCCCCCTCTGTGTGCACTGTCTGTCTCTCTCTCCCCCTTTGTGTGTGCAATCTCTCTCCCCCTGCTTGCGCTTTCTGTCTCTCACTCTCTCTCGGTGTGCGCTGTCTCTCTCTTCCCCTCTGTGTGCGCTGTCTGCCTCTCCCCATCTGTGTGTGCTGTCTGTCTCTCTCTCCCCCTCTGTGCAGAAAGACAGCACAGGGATGTAGAGTGACTGCACAGAGAGGGCCAGAGACAGCACAGACACCGCACAGATGAGCACATAGACCACACCTCCCGATGCAATAGCATCAGGCCCACATCTAGTTACTGTATAAACAGGTCTCGGGATCTTTATGTTACATGGGACTTACCATTGGAAAGCCTTGATATTTCCTACTGCTTTACTATCCCGTGAGCTGGTCCCCTGTATGGGATTCCTAGCAGGAGATTTAGAAGTGTACCTTGGCCCAGGTTCATCTTCTCCCCTGTGATCTTTTACCGCTGCTTACTCTCCATAGGGACCGACTTTCTTGTCCTCCTTGGCATCTTTTATCTGGTCCTTATTTATTGTTGTATCATCTCGTGCTTTGATCTTACCCTGCTGTATATTTTCAAAAGTCTCTTAATACATTTTCACACTTTTTGCACACAAATACTGACTGAGGTCTCTTGAATATTCACCTTGGCAGGTATTGACTCAACTAGAAAACCACATTGAAACCCATTTATCTTCTCATTGGGTTCTTTGTGCATATATGGGAGTCATGGTTAATTATATGTGATTATGGACCCTCTTAGATTCTTTGGTCGTGTATATGTATATAGATAGATAAGCCATATGTGGAGCTCACTGGGACGGGGTACTCTGTACCGGACCGGGGTTGAACTGCTGATGATCACGGTAGTCTTGGTTCGGACCGTGTCCCGAGCCCACAAGTAATGGGGGGGGGTATTTACAGGGGAGAAAGTCGTGACGCCTTCCACGGGTTGTGGTCAATAAGGGGACCACCGCTGCTGCTGTTCGCTGCCAGGAGGAAGGATGATGCTGCAGCAAGATAGATGAGCCCGCCGTGGGCCGGGGCTGCTCCTGACAGGATATAAAGGTGTAATAAAGTTCTGTATGCAGGGACTACCTGGGTACGTCAGGGGAGTCTGTCCTGCCAGTAGTTTGTCAGCGCTGCCGTCTTCCTCGGACCCAGCTGCTCTGGTCCGGTCTCAGTCTTTCCCTTCCTTTGGGCTGCAGGCTATGGAGCGGGTTTTCTCTCCAGGGAACGGTGTCTCGCAGGATTCTGCGCCTCCAGGGAACCCAGACCCTCAGGAAAGTGTCACTCAGTCCTTTCTGCTCTTTACTGGTCTTGGCTTCTCGGCTCACTCTGGCCCACTCTTGTCTTTACTGTTTTTTTTAAACCATTTAGTTTTTATTGAAAAAGATTTGATACATAACAGATCATACAAATTTAGATATTCAAACAAGATAGGGATTGGGGGAGGATAGAAGGGGGGAAAGGGAAGGTACGATGCAGCAGTGAGAATAAACGAGCCAATCATAGGAACATTGTCGTAGTTTGTTTGGCGAGAGCACAAAACAGTTAAATATAAAGCAAGTCGGATAAAGTATTCAGAGTTTCTATTGAAACAAAACTTAGATCTCCACCAAGTTATGTGGAGAAGAGAGCAACGGGTCCCACCAGTTTTGCGTCTTCACACTCTGTGGACGGTCGTGTACTAACATTAGTTCGTATGTACAGTGCGTATTAAGACGTGATATGACCTCCTCTATAGAGGGGGGCAACAAAGATCTCCAGTGAGCTGCAATTGTCAGGCGGGTCGCAACTAAAACATTGGTGATAATAGGTCTCAACACCGAAGGGAAAGAATCAATATCCATTCCCAACAAAGCCAAGGGTGCTTCTCGAGTTATTGGTAAGCCCATAAGGGTCGAGAGGAGTGAACCCACTCTCCCCCAAAGGGTGCGGATGTGGGGACAGGACCACCACATATGGGTCTCTGAGCCCCCCTCTGAGCAGCCCTCCAAACAGGGGGGACGAGGGGCGGCCAGAAGCTCCAAACCCAGCCATCCGAATTGGTGTCAAATACCAATCAAACATCAGTTTTTTCAACTGTTCGAGGTGCGTGACACAACGAGAGAATTTGGTAGCATGAGCTGCAGCTAAATGCCGCTTCTCTAGCGTGGCGGAGAAGCCGAGTCTGTGCCCCCACCTGACCATATATGGGAGTTTATTTGCGGAGTCAGCAATCTGGAGTGCTTTATATATAGCAGAGACCCCCTTACTAACATACCCCGAACGTTTGAATAGAGCCTGGAGTGAGGGAGAAGCATCAACCGGATCCGAATTAGGAATGGAGATGGAGTTGAGGAAATGTCGCAGACGAATGTAGGAAAAAAAAGACGCTGGGGAGAGAGAGAATTTACAGCTCAGCGATTCGAAAGAAGCGAGACGATTCTGGTCCAGTAGCCTCCATAGAAAGGGGGTTGCAGGGTCCCCCCAGTGCGAGAGAGCTATGTCACCCATAAGTAGTTCCACCGCCTTCAGCATAATCAGCGTAATATACTTAGAAAGAAAGAATAGGTGAGTCCTAGAGAACATACGCCAGATCGATAAAACACCTTGCATGACCCTGAGAGCAGGGCGGGGAGAGGAGGTAGACAGGAGATTCATTTCCAGTAGCAGACGGGTGGACCCTGCAGGGGCAAACTGAGCCTCGATTTGTAGCCAATGCGTCGCAGGGGATTCAGCCCACCAAACTCTAGCCGTATCTAAAACAATAGCAGCATAGTACGCAGCTACATTCGGAGCTCCAAAACCCCCCCTCCCAATGGGGAGAGATTAGATGTTCATTGCCACTCTGTGAGGCTTGTTGTTCCATATAAATTTGGCCAGTAAGGATTGAAAGGCGTGGACGTATTTTTTAGGGAAAGGAAGGGGAATGCAGCGCAGAATATATAGAATTCTAGGTAGGAGCATCATTTTAACCGTGTTTATGCGTGCTACCCAGGATAGTTGGAAAGAAGAATAATCCGAACAAGTGGAACGCAGGGAGGATATCAGGGCTTCGCAGTTCGCGGTCACAATATGCTTTGTAGCCGTAATTTGGATGCCCAAATATTTGAAGCCGGCTGTAGACCAGAGGAAAGGGAAGAGGGAGGATAATCGTTTCTGTGTTTCAGGAGAAAGATTGAGAGGGAACACTGAAGATTTGGAGAGGTTGAGTTTATAGAAGGAAGCTGCAGAAAAGTCCGAGAGGGTAGAAAGTATAGCAGGAAGAGAGGTGTCAGGATTTGTGCACGTGAGGAGAACATCGTCTGCATAGAGGCTAATTTTATGGTCAACGGGACCAACCGAGATCCCAGAGATCTCGGGGTGAGAGCGAATGATCGCAGCCAGCGGCTCCATCACAAGGGCGAAGATGAGAGGAGAGAGGGGGCAGCCTTGCCTACTCCCATTGGAGATCGCGAAGTCAGATGACGTAAAACCACCAGCCCTCACGAACGCGCTGGGAGAGGAGTATAAAGCAAGAATAGCAGATCTAATATTGCCCGAAAAAGCAAATTTGTCAAGTACGGCTGCCAAAAACCCCCAGTGCACGCGGTCGAAGGCTTTTTCAGCATCAAGAGAGACTAGTACACCGGTGGAACCCCTCTTCTCTAAGACCTCAACAAGGTCAATGACTCGCCTTGTCGCATCTCTCGCCTGTCGGCCAGGTATAAAACCAACCTGGTCCAAGGCGATCAAGGACGGAAGAACCCCCTTGAGACGGTCCGCCAGTAGTTTAGAATATAATTTCAGGTCGCAGTTCAGCAATGCTATAGGGCGATAGCTGGCTGGATCTGAGGGGACCTTTCCCGGCTTAAGGATTGTGGAAATGGAAGCTCGGAGACCCTCTGGTTTGATGTTCCCCTCACGTTGCCAATGTTGGAAAAGAGCTAGAAGACGTGGAGCAAGGAGAGGAGCGAAAGAGGAATAATATTGAAAAGAGAAGCCGTCCGGTCCTGGAGTCGAGCGTTTTTTTGACGTACGAATGACCCCTAAGACTTCCTGGAGTGTCAAGGGACTATTGAGGAAGGCGAGCTGGGAGGTTGAGAGGGATGGAAGGTTGGCTTTGGCCAAAAATGCAGATATAAGAGGTGAGGACGGTTGAGGTGTTGACGCAGAGAATTGTAGGTTATAAAGGTCATCATAGAAAGCGCGGAAACGCTCTGCAATGTGAATGGGGTTTCGTATCGTGGCGCCCTGAGGAGAGACGACGTGGGATATTCTCGCTTGCGCTTCTGATTTTTTAATTCTACGGGCCAGCAGTGCAACGGCACGATCGCCCATGTTGTAAAACGACGATTTTGTCTTTTTTAATTGAAGTTCAACTCTAGAGAGGAGAAGAGCACGGAGGCTATTCCGGGTTTTCATAAGGTCAGAGAGTACAGTTGGGGAAGGGGTGGACTTATACATGCGTTCTTGGTCCTTAAGCTTGGTCAGGAGGGAATCCAGAGACAAGTTGTACTGCTTTTTCGTGTAAGCTGAGAGTTTAAGTAAGTGCCCCCGCATTACAGATTTATGGGCAAACCAAAGTGTGTCAGGAGCGATGTTTTCGACATCATTCACGAGAAAGAAGTCCGTCAGATGTGCAGAGAGAGCTTCACAGTTGGCCTGAGGGATTAAAAGACGTTCATTGAGTTTCCAGGAAGTGAAAGGGTTGCGTGGAGTCCTTGAAGGTCAGTGTGATAGGGGCATGGTCAGACCACGTTATGATGTCAATCGTTGATGCCGTGCATAAGGGGAGGAGGGAGTCATTCACCAGTATAAAGTCTATACGACTAAAGGAACGATGACGGGGAGAGAAGAAGGAATAGTCTCGCTCGGTACTGTGGTGGTATCTCCAAATGTCATGAAAGTGGAAGAAGTCTAGAGTAGGACCCAATTCTAACCTGTAAGCAGACGGGGAGGAGCAGTCCAAAGAACGCATTATCGGTGCATTCAGGTCGCCCGCTATTAGTTTATGGCCCGTCATCAAGGGGAGAGAGCGTCAAGGGTAGAGCGGAGAAATGATGATTGTCTAGAGTTGGGAGCATAAATAGCCAGCAGAGAGTATAGCACATCATTCAGTTTAATTAATAGGAGATAACGACCCTCCGGGTCAGGTATCGCCTTCACCAATTCAAAGGAAAGCTTGAGTGAGATAAATATCGCTACCCCTGCTTTCTTTTCCTTCGCATTAGCGAAGTAGCGAAATGGATAAGGGTGTGACTTTATACGTGCGTTGTCCGACTCCAGAAGGTGGGTTTCCTGCAATAGTACAACGTCCGCACGGGATTTTTTCAATTGCCCATACAGTAGAGATCTTTTTTGCGGTGAATTCAAACCATTAACATTCAGCGATAGTACGGAGACCGACATAATAAATCAATGAGAGAGATATTAAACAAAAGGCACAATGTAGAATCTTTTAGTAACAGAGAATAGCTGCATATACCCATAGAAGGGGAGGGTTTTCAGGAGAAAGGCGGAAGGGCAGAAAAAATTGCACACACAGAGAAATACACTCAGCTAACTGAATCGCAAGAGCTACAACAATAGAACGCAAATGCGAAACGGAGAAAAGAAAAAAAAAAAGGAGGGGGTGAACCGGAGGAAGGGGTCCAAAAAAGATGGACAGAAGGTCCAGGGAAGAACCCCACCACCCGGACACCGAAAGTTTAGAGTTCTAACAGTCCGAACCAATCAGGTCCGAGGGGAAAAATAAGGAAAAAGTCCAGAGCGAAAAAGGACAAAAAACAGTTCGCTCAGTGGGGCAAACCTCCCAGGTGATCACTAAGCAGGATGGTATAAACGAGATGGAGCAGGTTAGGGATCGAGAGGGGAAGGGGGAGAAGATGTAGAATGTAGAAAGGAGTAGGATATAAGAACAGGAAGGGAAGAATTTTGGAGCAGTAAGAAAGAAAACAAGAAAAAAGGAAGGCAAGAGGTATGAAGTAACAAAATGGGGTAGTGATACGACCTGGGAGGTGTATATCGGAGACCAGGAAGGCGGATCCCCTATGAGGCACTCCAGCGAGGTTACTTCCATAACAAAAATCCAAGAGTGAGATCACACGGCCCATTGAAGAGGAGGAATTCTTCACACGATTTTCCACTCTGGATCGATTCTGCGGCCACGGGGGGGACGCTTGGGAAGAAGTTCCATCTTAGAGCGCTGTGACGATGAGTCATCTGCGGGTGGCAACATATCCCAGGAGCGCAGCAGGTGATCCGCTCGTTGAGGGGTTAGGCACACGTAAGCAGTCTGTCTCATCTTTTTTAATTATCAGGCGAGTAGGGCGCCCCCACCGGTAGGGAATTTCTTTCTCTCTCAATATCAAAGTGTATGGTTTAAATGCCCTACGGATGGCTAATGTAGCTGGAGAAAGGTCCGGGAATACTTGCAATTCAGCAAACCTTGGCGAAAGGGACGGAGAGGTGCGCAGGGCTTGTAAAAATCCTTCCTTGGCTTCAAAAAAGTGAACCCGTCCCAGGACGTCTCGTAATTAAAAGAAAAAACAGATATTGCGCCACACTGCAACTGGAGGAACTTAATACACGGTTTTACTATGTTTGTACTAACCTTTACTGGTTGTGCAACACCCCGCACAACCAGACTGATGGCTTAATGTGGATCACTGTAGTGACAAGGGCCAATAATCCCTCCTCCTCAGATACTCCGGGCCTGGTGGTCGGCTCCTTAGTTCCTCTGGAGATGGAGGTGGGCTCCTTCACTCCTCCACCCGAAGAGGCAGACTCGCTGCACTGGCTTCCGTCCCAGCTCCACACTGTGTATCAGTTGATCATTCAAGGGTGGGTCTTTATGATGTACTGCCAGGTACTGTGGATCTTAGAGCAGCTCACACACCGCACTCCCAACAAGGGAGAAGGGGATTAGCAAATAGAAAAACAAGCGGTGTCAGAGGATTGGAGCGCTAAAGAAACCACGGGTTGGTGATTAGATTACCGATAATTTATTGCACGAACAGCAGGGGTCCAGTATGCCACAACGCGTTTCGACGCACAGATGCGTCTTTCTCAAGTGGATCGCTCCAATCCTCTGACACCGCTTGTTTTTCTATTTGCTAATCCCCAGGACGTCTCGTGGCAGTTCCGTGCGGACCCCCGGAGGCTTGGGCACCCTGTGGATGTGGTCCACCTTTAGGTCCCGTAGTTCCAGCTCAGGGAGGACTTCCCTCATGAAGTCCTGGAGGAAGGATTTAAGGTCGGTCTGCGGGACAGATTCCGGGACACCCCGCAGTCTGATGTTCTTTTGTCTATGTGGCGCCCCGCAACGAGTGCGTCACAGGAGGGTATTGCAGCCATAAATGCAGCAGCAATATTCTCTGACCCAGCAGTTATCTGGTTAACTTAGAGATCCAAACCCTGCATGCATCACTTAGCATAGAGGGCCAATCAAGGTCCTGGTGGGCGGAGTGCAAGGGTAGTGTAGTGGAAGTTTAAGTTTAGAAGAGAGTCTGGACGAGTCTGAGAGAGAGAGACTTGAACTTGGCCTGAACAACCGGGATCGGGCATCATCACACGGGATCCAAAAGACTCCCGCGCCCAATTTACAGCCGGTTCACTGGTACCGAAGCTGGCAGCAGTTCACCTCTGCTACGCGAACCAGAAGCGTGGAGGAGCAGCTTTACAGGAGCACCCCACCACCCGCCAAATTCCAGTCGTCTAACCAGCGGTGTACCCACCGAGGGATCCAAGGCTCCCCAAGACATCCATAACGTACATCTTGGATAGGGATTGAAGCAGCCTCCCCGTACCCGACCTGGTATTCCTGGGCGACAATGGCAAATAGTTAGAATGGAGGAACACTGCGGATCTCTGAGGGACCCTTATAACTGCTGAGTCCACCCGGTCCACTACCCGTAAACTGTATGCCATGTACTACCTGCTGGTTACAGTAAAGACCCGTTACAGAGACTTATAGTGTCCGTGCTTCCTTATGAACTGCCTGTCCGCACTTCAAGGTAACCGCAGCTGCCGCACAACATCTTAAGCAGCTCCAGCCTCCGGGGATCACCGCTCAGCCTGTGGGGAGCATTCCATCTTGCTGCTATCCATCCCCCGGTGGCCCCGCAGCGTCGGTAAGACTTACCGAACTACTCATAGGTGGCGTCACGAATAAATTAACCCCTTAATCTGTTCCCACAAGGCGTCTTCAACTTTTGATCTGCACTCAACCGGGCCCCACTACCGGCAGGCGCGGTCCACCCGTGACAAGGAGGAAGGAGCTACAGCCTGTCTAAACCGGAGTCCCCGGCCACGGTGAGTCAGAACTTGGCGTCACGAACAGGATACGAGCAGGCCCGTTACCCAACGGGTACCATGTGCTTTAAAATGACTTTAATGTCTACAATTTGGACTTTGTTCGTCCATAAAAGAACTTTCCCGCCTTTTCACCATGGACCAAGATGGCGCCCAAGATGGCGTTCCCGCATAAGGATCCGCCACGTGCAAGCCCAGGGGTGAGCCACCGCCCCTCTTCGTGGGAGGGCTAAAGGCAAAGGTGCCAAACTCTTTGTCCGCCCTGATTGCTCGAATCAACCATGGGGGCGGATCCCAAAGACTTTTCCCACAATTGGACTACAAAAACCCCAAGGAAGTGGGAGTGTGAGACACAGTTCTTCACCAGCTCTCTACCAGAACGGTTACCGGTTGGACGGGTGTGGTTCCCTCCAAAGAAGAGAATGGCCAGCACGAGACTCCAAGACCTGATGCGGGAGGTCGAGGCGGAGGCCAGAGCAGCCATAGGCCATCCGGGTCCGGGTCCCGTCCTTACCATTGACGGCAGCCCCGACTTCTGGCTAGAGGCTCTGCAAGACCTGAGAGTGCGGTTACTGGAAACAGTTGAGTGGACAGTCCGCAGCTGGAGCTCGGGCCTGGGGCGTAGACTCCATCATGCGATGCAGCAGAGCTGACCGGGTACAGCGACTCCAGGACCAGACGACGTCGCCAGCTTCTCAACCACCTCACCGTCGCCCACCACCTGTCCTGCTTCGTCGCCAGAGCCAATAGACTGCCTCATTCCAGTGGAGGCCACAGCTAAGCCCGTTCTAGCGATTGAAACCGCAGCCGATCCTGTTGTTGAGCCGGAGCTTACAACATGCTCCACCGAAGAACTTGACATCTACCAGGTTCCCCCTGAGGAACCTGTCAACAGTTGTACCCTCCAAGAGACTGTTGCCTATTTCGTCCCCGTACCGGAGACCTCTTTAGCAATTGCCGAGGCCTACCTGGTGACCGGGATTGAGACACCTCTACCTGCAGAAACAGAAGAAGAGGCAGGCAGCCTAGAAGCCCTGCAGGACGTCCCCGTGGAAGGATCCGCAGCACCACCGCCCTGTTGTACCGAGGAATCAGTCCCAGCACCTCCAACCATCGAGCAGCCCGATGTGGTCGTCAAGGAAGAAGTAGATGACGACGACGAGACCCGCAGTATCCCTGAGGATCTTGACACCGGTTTCGCTTGGGGAGACAGCGAGGATCCTCCGTCCGAGCAGCCAGCTCGGGTACACTGGTCGGGTGCAGCACCGACACCTTCCCCTGTGCCGTTCCACCGGGTGCCGGTCCAGACTGTCCGCCAAGCCCAAGCTTCCTACCAAACCACCAGCTCCACCGTTCATCTTCACACCTCAACCCGTGCCGACGGAGATGTACGCCAGCGTCGACAAGAGGAGTGGCAAGCCCGTGAACGCGCCAATATGCAGGCTCGTGCCGAGGCTCGCCGCCAACCGCCGCTGCCTGATGAACTCCGCCGCGAAGGTAGAGTCTCCACCTTTAATTTGTTTACAGGGTGGGGGTTCGCTTGGGAGGTGGGTTTGAATGAGGAGGTGTTTGTGGGGTGCCGGGAAGTCGAATCACACTTGCCCAGAGGACATCCCGATCGCGACCTATACCGGGGCGATATAATCACTTATGAGCGCTATGCTTGTCCAGATGGGTGGTTCGCTATCCGGGTGCGCCATCGTTCTCTGTGCCAGTGACTCAAAAGCTTGGACTCACTCAATAACTGACTCTGTTCCTGTTAATCACTGACTGTGTGATCTGGCGGCTACAGCCTGAACTTTCATTAAGGACAGCCGATCGTCCGCCGGGCTCGCAAAAGTGTCACCTGTTTATTTTGCTTGCAACATCAAAGCAAATATTTAACTGTTTTCTTTAATAAAAGTGTGAATTTTATGTCTGTTATAAAAATATACAAAAATCCTCTGTAATGTTGAGTAGTGTGACGCTTGGGGACAAGCGAATTTAACCAAGGGGGAGTGTGGCGCCCCGCAACGAGTGCGTCACAGGAGGGTATTGCAGCCATAAATGCAGCAGCAATATTCTCTGACCCAGCAGTTATCTGGTTAACGTAGAGATCCAAACCCTGCATGCATCACTTAGCATAGAGGGCCAATCAAGGTCCTGGTGGGCGGAGTGCAAGGGTAGTGTAGTGGAAGTTTAAGTTTAGACTAGAGAGTCTGGACGAGTCTGAGAGAGAGAGACTTGAACTTGGAGAAACGTAGGAGCGGGGGCTCTGCACCGTTGTGCAGCCCCTGGGCCGTCACTGGTCGGGTGTTAGCACCTGAGGCCTGAACAACCGGGATGGGGCATCACCAACCACGGGATCCAAAAGACTCCCGCGCCCAATTTACAGCCGGTTCACTGGTACCGAAGCTGGCAGCAGTTCACCTCTGCTACGCGAACCAAAAGCGTGAAGGAGCAGCTTCACAGGAGCACCCCACCACCCGCCAAATTCCAGTCGTCTAACCAGCGGTGTACCCACTGAGGGATCCAAGGCTCCCCAAGACATCCATAACGTACATCTTGGATAGGGATTGAAGCAGCCTCCCCGTACCCGACCTGGTATTCCTGGGCGACAATGGCAAATACTTAGTTAGAATGGAGGAACACTGCGGATCTCTGAGGGACACCTATCACTGCTGAGTCCACCCGGTCCACTACCCGTAAACTGTATGCCATGTACTGCCTGCTGGTTACAGTAAAGACCCGTTACAGAGACTTATAGTGTCCGTGCTTCCTTATGAACTGCCTGTCTGCACTTCAAGGTAACCGCAGCTGCCGCACAACATCTTAAGCAGCTCCAGCCTCCGGGGATCACCGCTCAGCCTGTGGGGAGTGTTCCATCTTGCTGCTATCCATCCCCCGGAGGCCCCGCAGCGTCGGTAAGACTTACCGAACTACTCATAGGTGGCGTCACGAATAAATTAACCCCTTAATCTGTTCCCACAAGGCGTCTTCAACTTTTGATCTGCACTCAACCGGGCCCCACTACCGGCAGGCGCGGTCCACCCGTTACAAGGAGGAAGGAGCTACAGCCTGTCTAAACCGGAGTTCTCGGCCACGGTGAGTCATCTACTGCGGTCCTCCAGATCAGCTTGTTTAGCCTGCGCAGCCCCCATATGCAGCTGCAGTTGCTCATGGTCATCCCACAAGTCGTTGTGGGACTGAATCAGTTCGGCCATTTTTGTCTCCACATGGTCTGTGCGGTTCCCCAATTCCGCCACCTCCCCACGGAGTTCCGCAACCATGGACCTCATGTCCTCCTGTAGTGAGGACCTAAGCTCCCCTAATAGGGATTTCATAAGGGATAAAGTAACGGGGGTCTCAGGAGGCAGGGAAGCCATAGGAGTCTCTTGTGAGTGCTGGTCTCGACGCGAGGCTCGTGCAGCCCGCGGTGATTGCGGCTCCATGTTGGAGGAGAGAGCGGGAACCTGGCGGCCCGGGGGGAAGTAATCCGATACCCGCTTGGGTAACAAGGCTTGTTGATTTTTAACCCTCCCCATTGGTGGAGGGAAGGTCAGGGCTGCTGGGCACCGGTTTCAAGCTGTTGGTGGCCGGTGTGAATGCTTTAGGCTCGCTTTTATGCCTCAGGGACCGGGAGCTCCTGGATTATGCGGCTTCCTCCATGAATGGTTAAGCCACGCCCCCTTGTCTTTACTGTTCAGCCTTCTCCGGCCTACTGACTAACTCCTCCCAGTGTTCTCCTTTTGTACCTGGTCTGTCACCTTAACTACGTTCCACCCACCATGACTGGCCCTACCACCCCTTGCTCACCTAGAGTCCCGGGCTCCGGGTTGGATCTTGTGTCCGTGGGTGTGTGTTTGAAGGTGGTTTGTGTATAACCCGTCCCTATCTGCCTGGCTGCAGTTCCTACCTGTGGCCACCCTGATCGCAGGGGCGCCACACATAGATAATAATAATCTTCATAAGCGCAGATAGATAGGTAGATAGATAGGGACCGTCCCGATGGGGTCACCTTGACGTGGTGGGATGGCTTACGCATTTTTTAAATACAATGCCACCAAGAACCCTACTTTTACTTTTATGTACTATGCATTTTATTTATTCATTTATTTAAGGGTATTTGCTCATATGTTTTCTTGTTGTGTTTGCTATTTTGAGATAATCACGGTAGTCTTGGTCCGGACCATGTCCCGAGCCCACAAGTAATGGGGGGGGTATTTACAGGGGAGAAAGTCATGACGCCTCCCACGGGTTGTGGTCAGTAAGGGGACCACCACTGCTGTTGTTCGCTGCCAGGAGGATGGATGATGCTGCAGCAAGATGGATGAGCTCACCGTGGGCCGGGGCTGCTTCTGACAGGATATAAAGGTGTAATAAAGTTCTGTATGCAGGGACCCACTGGGTACGTCAGGGAAATCTGTCCTGCCAGTAGTTTGTCAGCGCTGCCATCTTCCCCGGACCCAGCTGCTCTGGTCCGGTCTCAGTCTTTCCCTTCCTTTGGGCTGCAGGCTATGGAGCGGGTTTTCTCTCCAGGGAATGGTGTCTCGCAGGATTCTGCGCCTCCAGGGAACCCAGACCCTCAGGAAAGTGTCACTCAGTCCTTTCTGCTCTTTACTGGCCTTGGCTTCTCGGCTCACTTCGGCCCACTCTTGTCTTTACTGTTCAGCCTTCTCCAGCCTACTGACTAACTCCTCCCAGTGTTCTCCTTTTGTACGTGGTCTGTCACTTGAACTACGTTCCACCCACCATGACTGGCCCTACCACCCCTTGCTCACCTAGAGTCCCGGGCTCCGGGTTGGATCTTGTGTCCGTGGGTGTGTGTTTGAAGGTGGTTTGTGTATAACCCGTCACTATCTGCCTGGCTGCAGTTCCTACATGTGGCCACACTGATCGCAGGGGCGCCACACATAGATAATAATCTTTATAAGCGCAGATAGATAGATAGATAGATAGATAGATAGATAGATAGATAGATAGATAGATACGTATAAAAAAGTTTCACTGCAGCACTCCTCAAAGTAAATATCAGAAGTCCTTTATTTCTGGCTTCTGTGAGACAACAGACAGGAGATGGCCACGTATCGATCACACACGCCCTTTGTCAAGCCCTTTGTGTGCTCGATACGTGGCCATCTCCTGTCTGTTGTCTCACAGAAGCCAGAAATAAAGGACTACTGATCTTTACTTTGAGGAGTGAAACTTTTTTATACGTATGTATGCAAGGCTGTGAAGTAAGCCAGCTGCTCTGCACCCGAATACGTTTGCTGCTTAAAAGTTTTTCTTTCTTTAGATAGATAGATAGATAGGGGCCGTCCCAATGGGGTCACCTTGACGTGGTGGGATGGCTTATGCATTTTTTAAATACAATGCCACCAAGAACCCTACTTTTACTTTTATGTACTATGCAATTTATTTATTCATTTATTTAAGGGTATTTGCTCATATGTTTTCTTGTTATGTTTGCTATTTTGAGACCCGTGTGAACATGCACCTACTGCATGGCTAAATTTCAGTTCCAGTTCAGGTTTGGTTCTTTGTGTTTATTGGCAGACATAAATATGGCATAGAGAGAGCACACAGCAGAGAGCGGGGCAGAGAGAGAGCATACAACAGGGAGGAGGGGCAGAGAGTAAGCACATAGCAGAGAGGAGGGCCAGAGAGTAAGCACACAGCAGAGGGAGGGGCAGATAGAAAGTACACAGCAGAGGGAGGGGCAGAGAGAAAGTACACAGCAGAGGAGGGGCAGAGAGAGAGCACACAGCAGAGAGGAGGGGCAGAGAGAGAGCACACAGCAGAGAGGAGGGGCAGAGAGGGGGCACACAGCAGAGAGGAGGGGCAGAGAGAGAGCACATAGCAGAGAGAAGGGGCCGAGAGAAAGAGCACACACCAGAGAGGAGGGGTAGAGAGTAAGTACACCGCAGAGAGGGGGCAGAGAGAGAGCACACAGCAGAGAGGAGGGACAGAGAGAAAGCACACGGCAGAGAGGGGGCAGAGAGAGAGCAAACAGCGGCGAGGAGGGGCAGAGAGAGAGAGCACACAGCAGAGAGGGGGCAGAGAGAGCACACAGCAGAGAGGAGGGGCAGAGAGGACACAGCAGAGAGGAGGGGCAGAGAGGACGCACACAGCAGAGAGGAAGGACCGAAAGAAAGCACACAGCAGACAGGAGGGGCTAAGAGAAAGCACACAGCAGAGAGGCGGGGCAGAGAGTAAGTACACAGCAGAGAGGAGGGGCAGAGAGAGAGAGCACACAGCAGAGAGGAGGGGCAGAGAGAAAGCACACAGCAGAGAGGGGGCAGAGAGAGAGAGCACACAGCAGAGAGGAGGGGCAGAGATAGAGAGAGCCACAGCAGAGAGGGGGCAGAGAGAGAGAGAGCATACAGCAGAGAGGCGGGGCTGATAGAAAGCACACAGCAGAGAGGAGGGGCAGAGAGTAAGTACACAGCAGAGGGAGGGGCAGAGAGTAAGTACACCGCAGAGAGGGGGCAGAGAGAGAGAGAGAGCATACAGCAGAGAGGAGGGGCAGAGAGAGAGCACACAGCAGAGAGGAGGGGCAGAGAGTAAGTACACTGCAGAGGGGGGCAGAGAGAGAGAGAGAACACAGCAGAGAGTTGGGACAGAGAGAAAGCACACAGCAGAGAGGGGGCACAGAGAGAGCAAACAGCAGAGAGGAGTGGCAGAGAGAGAGCACACAGCAGAGAGGAGGGGCAGAGAGAGAGCACAAACCAGAGAGGGAGCAGAGAGAGCACACAGCAGAGAGGAGGGGCAGAGAGGATGCACACAGCAGAGAGGAGGGGCAGAGAGGACGCACACAGCAGAGAGGAGGGCCAGAGAGGACGCACACAGCAGAGAGGAGGGGCCAAGAGAAAGCACACAGCAGAGAGGCGGGGCCGAGAGAAAGCACACAGCAGAGAGGAGGGGCAGAGAGTAAGTACACAGCAGAGAGGAGGGGCAGAGAGAGAGCACATAGCAGAGAGGAGGGGCAGAGAGTAAGTACACAGCAGAGAGGAGGGGCAGAGAGAGAGAGAGCACACAGCAGAGAGGAGGGGCAGAAATAGAGCCACAGCAGAGAGGGGGCAGAGAGAGAGAGAGCATACAGCAGAGAGGCGGGGCTGAGAGAAAGCACACAGCAGAGAGGAGGGGCAGAGAGAAAGTACACAGCAGAGAGGAGGGGCAGAGAGAGAGCACACAGCAGAGAGGAGGGGCAGAGAGGACGCACACAGCAGAGAGGAAGGGCCGAAAGAAGGCAAACAGCAGACAGGAGGGGCCAAGAAAGAGCAGAGAAAGAGCACAAAGCAAAGACGAGGGGCAGAGAGGGTCACACAACAGAGAGGAAGGGCAGGGAGGGGGCACACAGCAAAGAGGAGGGGCAGAGAGAGAGCACATAGCAGAGGGGGGGAGAGAGAGAGAGCACACAGCAGAGAGGAGGGACAGAGAGAAAGCACACAGCAGAGAGGGGGCAGAGAGAGCGCAAACAGCAGAGAGGAGTGGCAGAGAGAGAGCACACAGCAGAGAGGAGGGGCAGAGAGAGAGCACAAACCAGAGAGGGAGCAGAGAGAGCACACAGCAGAGAGGAGGGGCAGAGAGGATGCACACAGCAGAGAGGAGGGGCAGAGAGGACGCACACAGCAGAGAGGAGGGCCAGAGAGGACGCACACAGCAGAGAGGAAGGGCCGAAAGAAGGCAAACAGCAGACAGGAGGGGCCAAGAGAAAGCACACAGCAGAGAGGCGGGGCCGAGAGAAAGCACACAGCAGAGAGGAGGGGCAGAGAGTAAGTACACAGCAGAGAGGAGGGGCAGAGAGAGAGCACATAGCAGAGAGGAGGGGCAGAGAGTAAGTACACAGCAGAGAGGAGGGACAGAGAGAAAGCACACAGCAGAGAGGGGGCAGAGAGAGAGCACAAACCAGAGAGGGAGCAGAGAGAGCACACAGCAGAGAGGAGGGGCAGAGAGGATGCACACAGCAGAGAGGAGGGGCAGAGAGGACGCACACAGCAGAGAGGAGGGGCAGAAATAGAGCCACAGCAGAGAGGGGGCAGAGAGAGAGAGGGGGCAGAGAGAGAGAGAGCATACAGCAGAGAGGCGGGGCTGAGAGAAAGCACACAGCAGAGAGGAGGGGCAGAGAGAAAGTACACAGCAGAGAGGAGGGGCAGAGAGAGAGCACACAGCAGAGAGGAGGGGCAGAGAGAGAGCACAAAGCAGAGAGGAGGGGCAGAGAGGGGGCACACAGCAGAGAGGAGGGGCAGAGAGGGGGCACACAGCAAAGAGGAGGGGCAGAGAGAGAGCACATAGCAGAGAGAAGGGGCCGAGAGAAAGAGCACACAGCAGAGAGGAGGGGCAGAGAGTAAGTACACCGCAGAGAGGGGGGCATAGAGAGCAGGGGCGTATCTAGGGGGGTGCAGCCACATCCTTTGCCCCGGGCGCAACCCACCCGCCCCCGCTTGCAGACTGTCACTTCCACTGCCTGTGGGCGTTCCACACTGTGGACCGCATAGAAGAGGGTCCTTGTTCCGCCCCCTCACTTATTCTTCCTGCAGGCGGTGTGTGGAACGCACAGAAGACTCTGTGTACCACAGCCAGACCAGCGGTACCATCGGCACCGCATACACCGGAGCCCAGCACCGCCTCAGAGGTCAGTGTGTGGAGGTGGTGCAGGCTGCAGGCAGTCAGAGCCTGGGGCATAAAATAGCAGTATGATGGCACTCTGTGGGCACAGTATAATATTAATCTCATGGTTCCTTACCCACCAGATTCAGGTCAGACGACCATTACACTCAGTGCTGTGTTCAGCTTTGCCCAGGTTATAACTGAGGCATTATGAATGCAAGACACCAGCCCCAATCACTAACAACCTCCTTTCTCACAGAGGGAGTGACCACTAGTTGTCCTGCAAATACAATGGGTTCCACATAGGGCGCAGTTCACACAGGTTTGTACAGTGTATGCCCAGCCTCTTACATTAACCCCCATTTCAGTAGGCGGGCTGTTACGGCATTCAACACCTGCGCCGGAACAAACGCACCCATATTGCCCAGCTACACACAGCAACAAAAGAGTGCAAGAAAAAACCACAATGACAGGTGCTGAAATTGTGGAAAATTAGTTAGTTGTAAACTATAGCAAATCGTGGGGTATTGGTTTGTCTTTTTGTCCAAAACAGTTAAGCTTGTGAGCCCCTACACGGCTCCCCACACATCACAAGTCCTATCCACTAAATTCTCATCTAAAGTGAGACAATCTTATGGTTCACAGCCTGATATACATATCAATATATACATATACAGTGTTATACATATATCCAGCATGTGTTAAGTGGGCCCACTGAGACTGACAGCACAAGCCCCATTTCCTCCCCCCCCGCTCCTCAACCAAGGCTGCAGGGGCGGCGGGGCTGAAAGCTGACGGCTGACCTACTCTGGGGAGGGCGCCAGAATAGATCTTTGCCCCGGGCGCCATGAAGTCTAGTTACACCGCTGATAGAGCACACAGCAGAGAGGGCGGCAGAGTGAGCGCACAGCAGAGAGGGGGCAGAGAGAGCACATGTGGCGCCCCTAAGTGTCCAGTCACAACAGAGATACTGCACCTCAGCCAGAGGTGTGGTACCCCATTCTCAGGTAAGGAGGGGACACTACCCGATACTCATACACCCGCCTCCAACACCATACCACTCCAGGCCAGGGGATCTGGGTGGACACTATAGAGGGAGGGCCCCATCTCAGGCTGGAAGAGGGCATAGGTAGAGGGGTGGGAGAAGGAGCTTAGAAAAGGAGAAGTAAACCAGAAAGAGAGAGAGACAGTCTGAGGGAAAGAGGAAGCTAGGACAGCGTCCTGGGAGGACGCAGGAGTGGAGTAGAGGAAGAGAACCAACGTCCTGGGGACTGGAGCTACTGAGAGGCTTGTCCCAGAGCAGAGAAGTGAAGGATCTGCAGGATAGAGCAGACAGAACAGAAGGGTCCTAGGGGCACGGAAAGTCAGGGATCCACCTGTGGCACCCGAATTTATGCCTGCCGTAGCTGGGTGGAAGGACCAGGTCGCAAAGGGGACTGGCCCCAGACTAGAGGATGGACTGTAAGCCTTAACTATAGCAAACCAGAGGCTTCTGTAACTGTATGTGCAGCAGCCATAGACGAACACACTCACTGAAAAGGTGGCCACACAGGGTCAGGGGACAGAGAAGACATCGCCTGGCAGGACCAGCGTCTACTGTCTCGGGATACTGTGCGAGGCGAGGGGCAGGAGGGCGAGAGCCAGCGTAGAGAGACGACCCGGGAGGGAATATCAGAAGGGGGTACCGGTGAAGTGCACCTAAATTATCCGAGAGTTAGCTGGATCCCTGACCTAGAGGGCACAGCACCCGGCTGGTGGTTGAACACCTGGAAAACCGTGAGAACTGTGAGTAAAGGTGAAGACTGTACCCTGTTGTGTCCTCGGTTATTTCCAGTGTCCCCCGGCCCTGCACTACATTAAATACCATCGTCAATTGAGCCTTGATTACTGCCCTGGGGCTCGATCTCCTGTGGGGAGCAGTAACAACTAAGCTGCGTCACCAGTAGCCCCAGTGGACCTGAACCGCAGTGTCGGCCATCCATCTCATTGCCAAATACCACGGGTGGCGTCACAAATCAATCCCTTCATAAACTTCCATTTTTTTTGTTTTTTTAAATGGACATCGCAGGGGCCACGGAGATGGGTCAGGCACCATAACCTCCCCAAGAGAATCAGAAAGCCCGGTTCTGAGTACCCCATGGCCCTGGTGGGGTTATCCATACACAGCAGAGAGAGGGGCAGAGAGAGAGTGCACAGCAGAGGATGGGAGCAGAGAGAACACACAACAGAGGCGTGAGAGAGAGTGCACAGCTGAGGGAAAAAAGAGTGCATAGCAGAGGGGGGGGCAGAGAGAGAGAGCGCACAGCAGAGGGGGGGCAGAAGGAGAGCACAGAGCAGAAAGGGGAGGCAGAGAGAGCACACAGTAGAGGGGGGCAGAGAGAGAGCATACAGCATAGAGGGGGCAGAGAGGGAGAGAGCACACAGCAGAGAGGGGGCAGCTTGGGAGAAGTCTTGGAGCCAGGAGTGGGAGGTTCGGATTAATGCAGATGTTAGTCGAAGGTCATTTGTAGATTGTAGAGAATGGGTAGGGTTATAGACAGAGATGAGAGATGAAGGAGGATATGTATGGAGGTGCTGCACTGTGAAGAGCTTTGTGGGTGAGAACAAGCAATTTGAATTGGATCCTGTAGTGTATAGGCAGTCAGTTACAGTGACTGGTGACCCACCTCAGGGCCGTAAGTTACTTGGAACCGGGCTGCGGATACTTCTAGGGAGTCACAGGGGTTGAGACCTGGCTTCGTGACCCTGGGTTCAGTTGTTAAGGGAGTTCTTGGCTTGGTAGGGAAAGGGATGATGAAAGGGAAAGTTATTTGTGACGCCACCCATGGTATGTGGCTATGAGCGGCCGACACTGCTTCAGAACCTTTGGGGATGATGGACGGGCAGCTAGGGTGTAGTGGCCCCCCACGGGTGGAGCAGATCCCCAGGCCAGTGGATGTGGCAAAGGTGTAGGGTGCAGGATTAAGGGCGCAAAGCAACAGACAGACTCACGGTTTGTTGGTTCCTCAGTGCTTTTACTGGTGCAATGGGAATACCAACACGTGATGTTATTGACCCGCCCAGGGGTCTTTGGGAACTTGGTACCCGGGCGTTAGTACTGGGGTGGTGTCTTGGTGACCAGTGCCCAGGCCCGTAGCCCTGGGGGTCGCTGAACAAAAAGGGGGGAAAATAATAAAAAGTAAAGTATCATGACTCCACCTGTGGAATCTGGTGAACGCACCAGCGCTGCTGCAGACCTCTGGGGATGATGGACGGGCAGCTTTGGTAGTATAGCTCCCCACAGGCGGAGTGAGGTCCCCGGGGCAGTGATGCTGCTGAGCTTGTTGTTGTCGTTGTAGCAGCTACTCCTTAGCTTAGGCAGAATGAAACACCGGTGGCTTATTGGCTCTGTACTGGTAACAAGTCACGGTACCACTCAGGTTTACAGTCACACAGTCTTTGCGGGTAGCTGGCCGGGTAGTCACCAGAGGGTACAAAGTCTCTCTGAGGCTCTTCAAGTATTCCTTCCGCTACGTTCCCTGTACTTCTGTGTCTTCCTTGCGCTCTCCTTTCAATCCGTGCACTGCCTTGCACAAACCCACTTCCTACCAGGCCCATTGGCTGTGATAAGGTAACCCTTCTCTTCTCTAGGGGGCTCAACCCGGTATAGGTGTACCTGGTGGGGCAGTGCATTGTAGACAAGGTCAGGGGCTGCTTGGCAGACCTGAGACCCACCGGTGTTGGCGGCTCAGGGTTGGACTCGCCTGTACCGCGACTCGGAGCCGGTACCCCGTTGTGGACTGGGATACCCCCAGACCGTTTACTCAGACAGTCTGGCACTCGGTCTCCCCCTTCCATCTGGTTTGCCATTCCTTTCAGGCACCCTCTCTGTGGTGTCCCTCCAGGACACGCTCCTTGCTTCTTTCCTCAGACTAGACATGATCTGTCTGTGTTTTTGCCTGCCCCTTCTACCCTCCCTAACACTCCTCCCCCCGGGACCGGTTACCCTGGTAATGGGTTAGCCGATTGGTCCTCTAGTCTAGGTGTAGGGATGCTGGGATGAAAGCTTCAGTTCGACGTTATCCCCTCCAACGAATGGGATACCACACGCTCTGTCTTGGGTGCAGTACCCCTACTGTGGCGCACTCACCAGTGGGGCACTACATTCTCCCTTGGTGAAACAAACTTGTCCTCAAGTGTTTCTATCCCTACCCGGTATAGAGCTTTTTATATTTGCAGGAACATAACAAGGAACATTTTTGTTAACAAACAATAAGCAGTAATTTTTCTTCCCTTTATGGGAGGCACCTCTCTTAGAACATTGCAAAATATCTTTCTAACTAACATCGGCCTAACGGGGCCGGTACACACTCTTGCGGACCTAGCGGTAATTTGTCCTTGCACGTTACACAGTGTCCTTTTTCACCGCTGGGACGCTTTAAGGCACAATTAGAGTCTATGGCTTAACAGGTATCAGTCCAGGCTCACATGATGAAAAAGGAATTAAAGTTCTCATGAAAGTCTATGAGCCTTATAAAGGGAAAAGGCAGTCTGTACATTAACATAACTATCCATACAACCAGGTTTTAATAAAGTCTTTACGGCTTAGGTACACGCAGAGCGTACCATCCTCGTGGCCCCGCATGTCGTTCGTACATGGCCTGGTCACCCTGGTATAGGTCCCGGTCCGGGTGGCCTCTTGGGAGGTGGGACTCAACATCTCGTCTTCCCACAAACACCTCCTCATAGTGGTCCAGTTCCCGAATGAAACCCCACCAGCTCTCTAGGTTGAACTATGTCACAAAACCTGTACGCCGTTCCTCCGGGGGTACTGGTGGCTGGAGTTGGGCCTGGGCTCGGACCTGCCGGTTCTCCATCTCTCTAGCATTCCATTCCTCTCGACGACGACGATGCTGCTCTGCTCGGTCGGCTGGGTTTGGCTGGTGTTGATAGGTCGGAGGCGGGGAAATGGAACCAGGGGTCTGCCTACGACCTCCAGTGTGGGCGGATTGGCCGCTCACCGTTCCCAGTTGGTACTCGAGGTTGCTCCACCACACCGGGCGGGGACCGGTTGCCCCAGCCTCCTCGCTGCTGATGTCTGATTCGTCCTCCTCGAAGTCCTGCTCCACGGGGCCCGGTTGACTGGGAGTTTCCTCCAAAATAGCCTCCACTAGCACCTCTGGCTCAGTTTCTTCCTCGGCAGGGTCTTCAGGCTCCGCTGCGGTTGTTCTGCTGTCATCTCCAGGCAGGCCCTCGAGGTTATCTGTCTGTGCCCCTACTTCTACACTGGTCTCAGGCTGCGATTCACCGGGCGGGTTTGCAATGGTAACCGGGTGCTCAACCACGGACTGGTCTGTTGCTCCCGATCCCATCTCCTGCCCCCGGATTGCCATGCGGGTTAGCTCTAGGGCTGTATTGGCACTCCACCGCCGGACAGTCCACTCCACAGTCTCATTAAGCTGGACTCGCAATCCTTGGAATGCGGTCCTCCAAAAGACCGCATCTCCCTCTTTGGTGAGAAGGGAGACCGCCCTTAGATCCCCATGTAGAACTCAGGCCTCCTCCACCACCTCTCGCAACAGGTCGCTCAATCTGGTTGCCACCATGGTTGCTGGTTCCCGGTCTGCACCTTTGCCTCGTGGAGTTCCGACCGCACCCTTCTTGTTGCTCTGTGAGGGTGTTGATTGGAGTTCTTTTGTCTTTGGCCCACCGCCTTGGATGTTTGGTGGTAGTCGGGGTGTGCAGTTTCGCGCCTCTGGTATGGCCCTCCCATGGCAAGGGGTCGAGACACGACCCTGGGCCAACACATTGTCTCTCACATTTTCATGCCGCCATTTTGGGGTTCGCTGGAAATGTCAGGAAACAGTCCTTTCCGCTGTATACTGACAATTCTAAGTTCTTTTTGAGCTGAGTTTAAAAGTTCCTAAGGCACACAGCACCCGGTATCACCGGGGACGGAATCCTGTTCGTGACACCAAAGCTATGACCTGCCCAGGGTCTTTGGCAACTTGGTACCCGGGCGTTAGCACTGGGGTGCTGTCTCGGTGGCCAGTGCCCAGGTCCATAGCCCTGTGGGTCGCTGAACAAAAAGGGGGGAAAATAATAAAAAGTAAAGTCTCGTGATGCCACCTGTGGAATCTGGTGAATGCACCAGCGCTGCTGCAGACCTCCGGGTATGATGGACGGGCAGATTGGGTAGTATAGCTCTCCACAGGCAGAGCGGGGTCCCCGGAGCAGTGATGCTGCTGAGCCTGTTGTCGTAGTAGCAGCTACTCCTTAGCTTAGGCAGAATGAAACAACGGAGGCTTATTGGCTCTGTACGGATAGTGTACTGGTAACAATTCACGGTAGCACTCAGGTTTACAGTCACACAGTCTTTGCGGGCAGCTGGCCGGGTAGTCACCGGAGGTTACAAAGTCTCTCTGAGGCTCTCCAAATATTCCTTCCGCTACGTTTCCTGTCCTGCGTCTTCCTTGCGCTCTCCTTTCAATCCATGCGCTGCCCTGCACAAACCCACTTCCTACCAGGGCCATTGGGTGTGATGAGGTAACCCTTCTCTAAGGGGCTCAACCCAGTATAGGTGTACCTGTTGGGGCTGTGCATTGTGGATAAGGTCGGGGGCTGCTTGGAAGAACCTGCAACCCACCGGTGTTTGTGGCTCAGGGTTGGACTCGCCTTTACCGCGACTCGGAGCTAGTACCCTGTTGTGGACCAGGATTCCCCCAGACCGTTTACTTGGACAGTCTAGCACTGGGTCTCCCCGTTTCGTCTGGGTTGCCATGCCTTTCAGTCGCCCTCTCTGCTGTGTCCCTCCAGGACGCACTCCTTGCTTCTTTCCTCAGACAAGACTCGATCTATCTGTGTTTTTCCTGCTCCTTCTACCCTAACACTCCTCTCACTGGGACCGGTTACCCTGGTAACGGGTTAGCCGATTGGTCCCCTAGTCTAGATGTGAGGATGCTGGGATGAGAGCCTCAGTTCAACATTATCCCCTCCAACGACTGGGATACCACACGCTCTGTCTTGGGTGCAGCACCCCTACTGTGGCGCACTGACCAGTGGGGCGCCACATTATGCTGAGTCCATGCACCTGAGAGCAACTCGGGGTTCTCACCTGACAGGTTCTGAGGCCTCCTTGCTGCGCTCTGGTAGTGGGTCCCTGCTGCTGTTTAAGCTAAGTTGATGGCTCTCTCTCTCGCGTGGCACCAGTATGGCAGGCAGCTCGAGTCAATCTCTAGCCTCACATCTCTGGTGGCTGCTCCTGGGCTCTTTACGCTACTTTGCCTCTGGGCACTGTGTGGCTGGGGGACTTGGTATCCCCCACCCTTCGGTATTAGCTGCTGGGTCATCTGGTGTCCGTTTCTGTGGCGCTTCTCCTCTGGGGTGAGCACAACACCGCTGCGCTCCCCTGGCTCTCCTCGATCTCCTTAGACCCCTGCCTTGGGACCATGCTAGGCTTAGCTTTCCTGGGACAAGCTTAGCACTGCTCCCAGTCCACAGGAGGTCTTCCTCAGTCCTCCAAGAAACTGAACTGACTAACTCCGCCCCTGACCAGAATTTATAGGGAAGCTGCCCTGAACCCAGGTTTTAGATTTTTCCCTTCTGGCCTGGAGGCAGAAAGGTGTTGTGTGCTTGGTTTCTGCCTGGTGTGGATACTCTCCATTGCTCTCAGGTGTGACATTACCCCACGAGGGAGATAATGACACTGTGGCATCCGAACCCTGGGATGCCACATTCCCCTGTAGTTAAATTCAGTACTCCTGGACTGAGATAACCCTTTTGTAAAGTATAACAATGGTAAATATCTAAAGTCTTAAAAATCAAAAACTACAAGAACCAATAAAATTCAAAAAGCAGTCACTTTGGTTATTAGTCCTTCCACCATTGGCTGATGAGAAATATATACAAGAATGTCTTTACCACAACCAGTCCAGTAACATAATGGTCCAATTTTAATAAAAAGCTCAAGATTATTCAAAAGTTCTTACAGCAAAGTGCTGTAGGTGCGTACGCTTGGTGGTTGCATTACATATTTACATTCTTACATGAAACAAGAAAACATATTTACACTCTTAACTTAGTTGAACTGCACTTTAATCCCTATAACATGTTGGGATCTGACCCTGTGTAGTGCGTTGTGATCTCCTTACTACATGGGTTTCTACTGACCTGTCTTAAGTGCTCACTACAGGTGTAGTGGGTGTACTGAGCACTATGCTATGTGTCATTCTGTACAGTGTCTCTGAGCCTGGTCATTTTCTGTTAACATGAGGTTGACCTTCTGGTTCCTCTGCGGATACGGCGTCCGACACTTCCACTCATGATTCTTCTCATCTGATGGGTACAGGTGTTACAACTTGGGGAAAGGTTAACATGGGAAATGACAATTGCTCCGTCTATCTGCATCCATGTCTTTGGAAGTCTCCTAGAACCGTATGGATTACTTCTTCTTCTTTAGGTTTGACTGGCAATGGAACTTCTGGTACTCTTTCTCGGGACTTCAATGCTTCAGGACATACTTTAAGATGGTCTCTTGACACTACTGCTAATATCTTTCCTTCGTCTTTACTCACTAAACACTCCCTGGTATTGTCAAAGTTCGATGGTAACACTGAGTATTGGTTCGATGGTAACACTGTTGCCCACTGATCATCCAGTTTGTTGGTATGTCTCTTCCTCTTGAGAACTTGTGCACCTAGTGTCAAAGGGGTTGCAGGAGCATGCTGGTTATATGCTCTCTCTTGCCTTTCTCTTGCTTGTAACAGACTTTCAATGCACTCTTGCACTTGGCGATACTTCTGTTGACATTCTGTATCCCAATCTGCTTTGGTGTGTCTGCATCTGGCTTCACAATTCCCATATCCAGGTCAATTGGCAGCTTACCAGGTCTCGCTCTCATCAGGTAGGCAGGAGTATAGTTGTTGAAACTCACGGGAACATGATTGTTTAAGTCCACTAGGGCTGGCAAGTACTCTGGCCACATACTCCTCTATTCCACTGGCAATGTCTTCAGCAGATCCATGACTACCTGGTTCATCTTTTCACACATTCCATTGTTCTGTGCGTGGTACGATGTAGTTCTTATTTTCCTGCACCCGTACAAGTTTCAAAACTCCTTGAATACCTCTGCCTCGAACGCTGGACCTTGATCTGTAAGGACCTGCTCAGGGTAGCCATGGAGTCTGCAGAAATCGATCTGGAATGCTTTAGCCGCTGTTTTGGCCGTCAGGTCTTTCACAGGTACTACCACCAAGAAATGAGAATAGTGGTCTACAATGGTGAGGGCATAACTATGGTCTGATCTACTCAGTCAGCGTCGCATAATCCAAGGCCACTAGTTCACGTGGTTGTTTGGAAACAATAGGCTGGAGTGCGGTTCTCTGTCTTCATCTTTTCTCCTGAGGTTGCATGGGCCACAGTCTCTGCACCAATTCTCAATGTCTCTTCTCATGCCAACCCAGTAGAATCTTTCTCTCAAGAGAATCTCCAACGTCTTCCACCTGAAATAGCCTGCGCCATCCAGTACCATCTGAACATCCCTTCTTGGCACCACTATCTGCCAGACAAGTTTATGGGTTCTGGAATTAGTATAATGTCTGTACAGTTTGCCCCCATATATGAATAGCTTACTCCGCTCTTTCCACAGCTGTTGTGCTTCTTGTGGAGCATCTGGACCAGGGTATGAACCTTCCTGCGTCAACAGTTCATTGACTAAGCGTACAGCTGGATCACTGTCTTGCGTTTCTGCTCATCATTGGTGGGGTAACGGATTCAACGTGGCTTCTTGCCGTTTGTCCTTTTTACATGAGTTTTACACTGTGTCACATGAGGGTGGTGAAAAGCCGGTAGCTCTATCTCTTCCAGCTCCTCTGGTTCTTCTTCTGCATCTTGCAAATGAGGCATCCTGGACAATGCGTGATCATTGGCATTTTTGTGGCCTGCCCGGTATTTGATGGTAAAATTATAATTGGATAATCGGGCGATCCATCGCTGTTCTAGTGTGCCCAGCTTCGCTGTCTGCAGGTGGGTCAACGGGTTGTTATCCGTGAAGATGGTGAATTTCGCTGAAGCCAGATAATGCCTAAAACGTTCTGTAACTGCCCAGACTACAGCCAGGAACTCTAACTTGAACGAGCTATAGTTCTCTGGGTTCCTTTCTGTAGGACGAAGCTTCCTGCTTACATAGGCAATCACTCTTCCTCTGCCTCTTTTCAACTGGGACAACACTGATCCCAGTACCACATTGCTGACATCAGTATACAACATGAATGGCTGGCTGTAATCAGGATAGGCTAGGATCTCTTCCCCCATCAGGGCCCACTTCAACTGCTTGAAGGAGTCTTCTTCTCTACTGCCCCACTCGAATTGAGGACTCGGGTTCCTAGCCTTCTTGGACTGGCCTACCAGGAGGTCTTGAATCACTTTATGAATCTTGTAGTATCCTACCAGCCTTTTATGATCCGGTGACCTTGGAGCCGCATGAATATATTTCACAGGATTAAGTGGTACCTATACTGACCGCAATTCCTGATCTAACCCCGCAACTAGAAGTAGCCGTGGGATGTGACTAACCATACCCTAGACATCTCAACACGGCCGAGAACTAGCTACCCCTAAAGATGGAAACAGGAATTCTATCTTGCCTCAGAGCAGAACCCCAAAAGGATAGAAAGCCCCCTACAAATATTGACTGTGAGTAAGAGAGGAAAAGACACACTCAGGCAGAAAACAGAATCTAGCAAAATGAGGCCACTTCTAGCTAGATAGATAAAGACAGGACAGAATACTATTGCAGTCAGTATAAAAATCCTTTCAAAAATATCCACAGCAGATAATACAAAAATACCCCTGAGTCTACTCAAGACTCGGCGCCCTCTATATCTGCGGAACTCCTGTGAATCCAACTATGCTAAATATATGCTGACACAATCAAAAGCTGAACAAGCCAATAGCAAATGAATAGCACATAAATTCTAGGAAGAAAACTTACTAACAGAGAGCAAGTTAAGACAGCATGCACTCTGAGCAAAAATAGACAATTTCAAAAACAAGCACACAGCATGTGTGCCACAAGAAAACAAAACCATTCACTTAGCTTGGAAGTCTTGCAGCAGGGCAGGAAGAGACCAGGCAGGGGTGAAACACCTCCAGGACAATTGACAACTGGCAAGGACTGAGGAAATTCTGCAAACCTAAATACCCCAGTCAGAATTGCAATTATCCAATTCACCTGACCAAGAGTGCAAAACAGGATCAACTGCATTACCAGCCACAACCACAGGAGGGAACCCACAAGCAGAATTCACAACACCAGCTCCAGACTGCATCACCTCTTTGACATTGGTGGGTCTTGGCCAGTCCCTAATGACCGTGACTTTTTCCGGGTCTGGTGCTACACCTTCATAGCTGACAACATGACCGAGGTACTGTACCTTAAGCTTCAACAGGTGATCATACATAGCCAGACAAGGCTTCAAACATTTCTGACAAGTGCTCCAGATGGTCTTCATACATCTTGGAGTAGACTATGACGTCATGTAAGTACAGTAAGACGGTTTCGAAGTTCTTGTGCCCCAGGCAGCACTCCATCAGCCTCTGGAATGTTCCTGGTGTGTTACAGAGTCTGAATGGCATGCAGTTGAACTCACAGAGACCCATTAGCAAACGCTGTCTTCTCTCGATCCGCCTCTGCTAAAGGAACCTGCCAATACCCACTGGTGAGATCAAAGGTGGAAAGGTAGTTAACAGTCCTCAATGCAGCTAGAGGTCTGGGGAACTTGCTATCTACCTTATGGGGAGGAGTTTGCCTGCAACCATAAGAAGACAGTTAAGTAGATAAGGAGATTTAAAGCCGCATCCCTCCTCTAGGAAATAAATAAATTTCCCATACATTGTCTTAGCCCACTCACACAGCTAGATCAGAATATCCCACACATTACACTGATGAGGGACAGTTAACCCGAAACGCAGCGTCTGTAGTTTGGGGTTCTGATCTGGCACAAACCCTTAGTCATATTAAAAGGCTTGTCAGAAAGTTGACTATGACTTTGAGGAGCTACCTAAAGGTGGCGCTAGAGTTCAATGCAGCTAGTGACTCTTCAATACTAGGCAATTTATAAGCATCCTTATGTGTAATGCGGTTAATCTGCCTGTAATCCACTCACATCCTCATTGTACCATCTTTCCTTCTAACCAGGACTAGAGGAGCTGCCCAGGGGCTACAACTATCTCTTATCACCCCAGCCTCCTTCATCTCCCGTAACATGTCTTTGGCACACTGATAGTGAGCTGGCGGTATAGGCCTATATCTTTCTTTAATGGGCGGATGATCACCTGTGGGGATATGGTGTTGAACCCCTTTTGCCTGCCCAAAGTCTAAGGCCACGTGCACACACTGAGGATTTGATGATTTTTTTTACCTCCGGGTTTGTAGCCAAATCCAGGACTGGGTGATAGTGGTGAGTGTTTCTATTATACTTTTCCTCTGATTGTTCCACTCCTGGTTTTGTCTGCAAATCCTGAGATAAAAAACTCAAATACTCAATGTGTGCATGTGGCCTAAAGCAGGGGTCTCAAACTCCAGGCCTCGAGGGCCGCACACAGTCCAGGTTTTCAGGATTTCCTTAGAATTTGACAGTTGGTCATTTGATTACCAACTGTCAAATGCTATGGAAATCCTGAAAACCTGGACTGTGTGCGTCCCTCGAGGCCTGGAGTTTGAGACCCCTGGCCTAAAGGGTGTTTACTAAACACTTGTTCATATTCTTTCACTACCCAGTAGACTCCATGCTTTTGATGGGAGGGTGTAGAATCGGTACCTACATGTAACTTTTGGCACCAATTCTCCAGCTTTCCCTCTGAGCCATTGTCCTCCGCCTGATCAGACTGGTTCAAGGGTTCTACTGCCTTGATGGAAATGTTATCGACAGTATACAATTTAGCAATGGTAGCATACCTAGGCAGCTTGACTTCTTCACCACAGTTTATGATGCGTACTGGTACCTTCCCTTTGCGTACATCAACTACCCCTCTGGCTGTCAAGACAGTGGGTTTACTGTCTGAATACACGGGCTCCACCAGGGCTTGGTAATGTTGCCCTATTGCTGCCCTACAACCAGACTAACATTTCACTTTTTGAGGGCATTGCAATGGGTACCGGATCACTTACTCTTACACTGCCGACTTCTCCTCCGGATAGCTCCACCTGCTGCCTCAGCATCAGGGCCTTTATTTCTTTCTACAGGACTTGCTGCTGCCCGTGGTTGGCAGTTTTGGCAATCTGTTGTAACAAAACAATAATTTCTCAAAGACAATTTCCTATTACATTAGTGCCTAAGGTTATCATTGGGTTACGTTCCTGTCGATCAGCATCAACAATTATCAATCCCAGGGCTTTCACTTCTACCCTCCCCACCTTTATGGTTACTTCTTTAAACCCAATCTGTGGCACAGGTTTACCATTGCTAGCCAATATAGTAAAATCATCATCTGGGCCAGGTGATATGTGATAATCTGCCCAGTACCTTTTGTAAAGGATATACAGTCACCTGCGAACCAGTGTCCAGCAAAGCATTCATGGGGATGCCATCTAGCACGACAGGCAGGACTGAGCGTCCTCCCACGAACCTGTCACAACAGTTTGGGGGGCCAGGTGGTCTTACTCCTGAGGGGTGGCCCGCTGCCCCAGGGTACTCTCATTTAAAGTATAAAACCTTGCAACGTGACCTGGCTTGTCGCAGCGGCGGAAGATGGGATTCCCTCAGGGTCGTAGCGGTCACTGGGTTGCCCTCTGGTCATTGGGTATCTCCTCTGTCGCATCAAGGCGATGTCATCTCTGCTGGAAGCCAACTCGATCTTCTCCGCCGGCTTGGATCCTTGCATCGTCTGCATAGCTTAGGCCATTTTAGCTACGCTCTTAGTCATTGCCTCAACCTTTAAGTTTAGGGCCTCATTGGTGATAGGTTCAAGAGTCTGTGCATTAGCCCCTGCCATGGCCTGTGAGTCCTGCGCCCCCTGCTGATGGTATGTTATGGCCAGGCATTGTGAAGGTTCTGAGTCACTGGCTGTTTCTTCCTGCAATATTCTGTTAGCCCTGTCCTTAAATTGCACAAAGTCCAGATCAGGGTTCTGTATAGCCATCATACACAGTTGTACTCCGTGGGCAGGGGATCAGAGCTCATCAATAAACTGTTCAATAAGCAATTTGTTTTCCTCTTGTACAATAGTAGGGTCTGTCTGTTTCATTGCCCTCAGCGCTTCCTGGAGGTTTAAAGCAAAGTCTCTTATGCTCTCCTGCGCCCCTCTATTTACACCCGAAGAATCGTATTTTCAGCCTTGCAGCAGTACGGGTATCAAAGGTGACTTTCAGCCTGACATTACATGCTCAACATTGTCGTTAATGTCACAATGTCAACAGCGTCCGGCCAGGACTTTACCTCCCACTGGGCTGCACCAGTCAATTGTTCCATCAATATACTGACACGCTGATCTTCCGTCAGGGGATACACTTTAAATACACTGTCCAGTCTCTCCCTGAAGTCTGTCAGGGTAAGCGGTTCCCCTGAGTATTGCAGAAACCGCATCGCTCCCGGTGTGTACGGCATCATGAACGGCATTACCGGGGCTACAGCTGGTACTGCGTCGGCGGCTGGGGCTCCGGTTGCTACTTGGGCTGCACCCAATGGTGCGGACTGGGCTGCGGCCGCCTCTTGTGCGAGCTCCTCTCCACCTGGCTCCAACATTGTTGCTCCCCCCAGTGAACCTCAGCTAGGTCCTTCACTTTCGTAGGGATTTATCAGTTTCTGGTTCCGCCAGTGCGGCAGGATTTCTCGTCCCCGGGAGCGCAGGTTGGGCCTCTATTCACACTCTTTCTAGGGTACTGCCTACAATGATACGCCCCCTCAGCTTCCCACGCGCCTCAGCAATGGTGACAATCAAAAACACACAGTTCAACACAGTTCACAGCACATGTGGCACTCAGCCCTAACAGGTAGCCACTGTACCACCTAGTGCATGGAGGGATTTCCACAACAGGTAACCTACACACTCAACACCTTCCACCCCAGGCCTGTAGGGGCAGCTCCACTTGCTGCCTTTAAGCAAGATCCTCTATAAATACCGGTGCTGGGGGCGGAGTTAGGCAGTGTAGTTCCTGAGAGGGCTGTGAAGAGGTTAGTCCGTGCAGTACAGACCAGTACTGTGAGGAAGCCTGGTGACCGAGACATGCTAGGCCCGAGCCAGAGGACAGCCTAGCCAGAGTGAGGTACCCAAGAGTGAGGGTCGAAGGCAAGGCTAGAGAGGAAGAAGTAGATTTGGGGGCATAGGATCCATACTGGTTCACCCCAAGGAAGCAACCCGGATACCGCAGTCCGAGTCTGCTAAGGAGCATCTAGCCCAGCAGAAGAACACCGGTCCGGCCAGGGAGACTTAAGTTTCCCCATTCAACTCGAACACCCAACACCAAACAAAGAGCTAGGACCTGCAGAAATCCCCCCACAGAGGTACCAGCAATCCAGAAAAGTTTCTTACATGAACGAAGAGTTACAGAGGAAGAGAAACGCACAGAAGGCCAGGCCAGGTTCTATACAGGTCAGAGCTTTAACACAAGTCAGAAAAGGGACAAGGAGGCCTTAAAACTCACTCGATGTGGAAATCCTGAAGTGCATCCCGACCACCTGGAGTGTACCCTGGACAGTGCCGGTTTATCATCAGTAGAGGTACGGAAAACTACTTCCAGTGTGTGCGTCAGTTCTTACAGCCCTGATCCTGTCCAGCACAGAGACTGTAAATATCCCCCACCTGCAGAGCCACCTCCCTGTGCCCAAATCCTGTCTCTACATCACTGCCCCGGGGACCCCGCTCCACTTACAGGGAGCTACACCAACAGGCTGCCCATGCATCATCCCCGGAGGTCTGCAGCTTCGCTGGTAACATTACCAGGTACCGTAGGTGGTGTCACAAACTATTTTTATTTAATTTTTACTAAACAAACGCCGTTTTTTTTAGCGATCACAAGAGCCACGACATCGGGCACCAACTACCGCTGACAGAATCCACAACGAACACCCGGGATCTGAGTCCCCTGGCCCTAGGGTGAGTCAGCTTTTGGCGTCACTAACAGGATTCCGTGCCCAGTATCACCGGGTACCGTGAGCCGTGTATTGACTGTGATTTGTGAACTGTTGAATTTGGGCCACCATTATTGCTTGCTTTGTTTTAAGAGACTGGCCGCAGTTCACTAGGGGGGGAGAGAGAATGTCCGAGCAGGGGGATGCAGCAGTTCCTAACCCGAATGGCGGTGGAGTTGACGCAGCATCCTTGGCTGTGGCACCGATTATGCCCATCTCTCTACTGTACGTCCCGGGATACCTCAGTATGATGGCTGGCCAGACACCTTGGCTGGATTCAAGAAAAAAATCTGCAGCGTGTTAGATATTTATGCAATGACTGGTAAATAGAGAGCATCTGTTGTATTGGGATAGTTGACTGGTGCAGCAGAGCTGGAGATAGAAACCTGGTCAGAGGAAGATCAGGAATCAGTTACCATCATTTTTGACAAACTAAAAGCTGTTTTTGATAATCGTACTGAGGCTGATTTGAGAATGAGATTCTACCATTGTTAACAGAGGCCACAAGACACTATAAGGGTATGTGCACACGGGGGGCGGGTTAGTGACGGCGGCGGCTGGGCGGACCCGACAGGAAGCTCCGGAGCCGTCCACCGGCTTCCTGTCGGGTCCGTGCTGCGGGAGACGAGCGGGTGTGCGGCGGTGCACAGCGGGTTAGCGCCGGCGGTTCTGCAGCGGCTGGAAGCAGCACATGATTCTGCTTGCAGCCGCTGCAGAACCGGCCGGTTTATAGAACATGCACATTCTTTGCTAACCCGCTGGGAACCCAGCGGGTTAGCAACGGATGAGCATGTGGAAACCGCCGGTGTGTGCACACCGGGGGTCGGTTTCCATAGGTTTATATGTTAACCCAAAAGCCGCTTTTGGATTAACATAAATTTACATAAACCTCATGGAAACCGACCGGCGGGTTCCGCTGCTAAACCTGCAGTAAACCTCCAAGTGTGCACATAGCCTAAGAGACTATGCCTTTCCTCTACTTGTTTTAAGGCTCGCAGTGCCTCCTGTAGACTCCAGTGTATAGGATGAGAACAGAATGCTGATTGAACAGTTTGTCAGGGGTTACGGTCACCAGATGACAGCAGACAAGTACGCTGATGGGCCCTAGAACACCCTGATGCAGACTTTGCTACTTTGAAGGACTTGGCCATCAAAGGGCTGCAACCCCTAGCAACCCAAGATCCTGCACTCCAACATTGGCAGGATATTCCTTCTTCCGCACCAGAGACACTTCCTTCTTCCCATGCTGTAGAGACAAATGTGCAGACAGTGACCCCTAGCATGTTTGACAGCCTGTGCTCTGAGGTACGCCAGCTGAGCAAAGACACAGCCACAGTCCTGAAAGCCTTAAGCTTAAGATACAATGCTACTAGCCAAAAATGATTTACTGGGCTAGATTTGGCCAGATGCTGTACAGCACTGGAACAGACCTGCCTGGCAAAAACTGCTTTTAAGCCCTGAAAAAGACTATTCTTGGAAGTAGTCCCTAAACCTATCAACTATCTATCTAACTTGCAATTGAATCGCTATCTAACTAACTTTCTTTGTAGAGACCTGCCTGCCAAAAACTGCTTTTTTAAGCCCTCAAAAGGGCTGTTCTTCAAAGTAGCCCCTAAACTCTATCTAACGTGCAATTGAATCGCTATCTATCTAACTACCTTGGTCTGTATTTCACACTGCAGCACCAGCAGCGGTGCCACCTGACACTGAGCTGCAGCACTGAGAAAAAGGCGAGCAGGGTAAAATGGCCAGGTCTTATATGGCAAGGACATGTGACATGCCCAGCCAATGACACAAACCCTCGTGTGAAAAAAAGTGCACTTTCCTCTATGCGTGCTGATAGGCTGACACACTGGACCACCCACAGTAAGTAAGCGGCAAAGAAAAAAAAATGGAGATCTGCATTATTTCAGCACACGTTTCCACAGCCAACCACTACCCCCCCGCCCACTATTCATTCCTATACACTGAAACTCATCGTAACGTTGAACAAAAGCATTACTGAGAAAAGTCATGGTCTGGGATCTTGCTGTCTAACTTATGGAGACAGCTAAGTAGGTGAGGAGATTGTAGCCACATCCCCCCTCTAGGACATATGCAAATTTGCACTTCAGTAAGGAAGTGGAAAAACTCCAGTGCCACATTTAAGCAGCTCCTTAAAGTCATAATCGCTTTCCAACAAGCTTTTTAATATGACTAAGGGATTTGTGCCAGATCAGAACCCCAAACTGAATATCCCACACACTGCACTGACTGTGTGAGTGGGCTAAGACAAGGTCTGGGAACTTGCTATCTACCTTATGGAGACAGCGAAGTAGGTGAGGAGATTGTAGCCACATCCCCCTCTAGCCAGATCAGAATATCCCATACACTACACTGATGAGGGGCAGTTACCACGAAACACAGCATCTGTAGTTTGGGGTTCTGATCTGGCACAAATCCCTTAGTCATATTAAAAGTTTGTTGGAAAGCGATTATGACTTTGAGGAGCTGCTTAAATGGGGCACAGGAGTTTTTCCACTTCCTTACTGAATTGAGAAAAGTCAGTAACGCTTTTGATGAACGAAGCGTTATCGAACAGAGACTCGAATTACCCCATTTTTAGTAAATTGTTTGAATTCGTCGAATGACTCAAACATAGCCCAAAACAGGTCGAATTTAAAGTTGGCGAACAATTCTAATTGAACATCGCTCATCTCTAATTTTAACCCCTTCTGAGACTAAATTCATAAATGTAAAACATCCTCGCCTGGTAGTATTTTATCTGCCTAAGGTTCATAAATCCCAGACAGATCCACCAGGGCACCCGATTATATTGGGCATAGGGTGTCTTATGTAGATATGTAGATGTTGACTTACAACTATGTGTGGTAGATCTACCGTCCCATTTAAAGGATAGTAAACTTTTACAAATTCTACAAACAGAATGGAAGGATCAGTATATTCTTGGAAAACCGTAATTGATGTTACATCCTTATATACTAATATTCAGCACGGTTGTAATGCTGTGGAATATTTTCTTTCAAAATCTGAATTGTTGAATAGAGACCATATTAACTTTCTGACAAAGTGGAAGATTTATTTTAGAGCACAACTACTTAAAAAATGGGTAAACTACTATGCCCAGCAGTGGGGCACCACCATGGGGACCAGGTTTGGACCAAGTTATGTAAACCTCTATATGGTGGAAATGGGAGGACCTCCACATCTTCCCAGGGGAGGGTGCAGAGGTCTAATCTGGCCCTATGGCGGCACTTTATTGATGATATAGTGTTCATACGGGCAGGAAGTGAAGGACTACATAATTTTGTTGGAGACCTTAACAAGAATGACTTCCATCTGAGGTTTATTACAAAGTGCAGCAAAAAAGAAATAAACTTTCTTGACCTTACATTATTCATTGAAAATGGACAGATTAATAGTCTGGGAACTTGCTATCTACCTTATGGAGAGAAGTTTTCCTGCAACCATAAGAAGACAGTTAAGTAGGTGAGGAGATTGCAGCCACATCCCTCCTCTAGGAAATATGCAAATTTGCACTTCAGTAAGGAAGTGGAAGAACTCCAGCACCACCTTTCAGTAGCTCCTCAAAGTCATACTAGCTTTCCAACAAGCTTTTTAATATGACTAAGGGATTTGTGCCAGATCAGAACCCCAAACTGAATATCCCACACACTGCACTGATGAAGGGCTGTTACCCCGAAACGCAGCATCTGTAGTTTGGGGTTCTGATCTGGCACAAATCTCTTAGTCATATTAAAAAGCTTGTTGGAAAGCGATTATGACTTTGAGGAGCTACTTAAAGGTGGCGCTGGAGTTCTTCCACTTCCTTACTGAAGTGCAAATTTGCAGATTAATAGTAAAACTTTTTTTTAAATAAGCAGTACCGTATATACTCGTGTATAAGCCGAGTTTTTCAGCCCAAAATTTGGGCTGAAAAGTCCCCCCCTCGGCTTATACACGGGTCTATACGGTAGACCCGTGTGGTGGGGGCTGTGTGGTGGGGGCTGTGGAGGCTGGAGGAGGCGAGGGGGGGGGCTGCTGTATGAGCGGCCCCGTCACGTGGGGCCGCTCATTAAATATGCACTGCATCCCCCTGTCAATCAGCGGCAGGGGGATGCAGTTCATATAGCCCCCCAAAAGCTGGCACTGTCCCCCTTTGTAAGGGCCCCCCCCCGGTGCTTATACATTACCAGCCCGGTGTTCTGATCGGCGCCGCTCCTCGGTGCTTCTTCATCCTCCCGTCCTCGCTGGCTCCATCCGTGATCTCCGGCTGTCGCAGCGATGTGACGTCATCGCGCGACCGCTGGAGAACCCGGATGCAGCCAGCGCGGGAGGATGAAGACGCAGCACGGAGGAGCCGCGCTGATCAGAAAACCGGAATGGTAATGTATAAGTAGCGGGGGGGGGGGCCCTTACAAGGGGGAACAGTGCCAGCTTGTGGGGGCTGTTGGTACCCCCTGGGGGCTGTTGGTACCCCCAGGGGGCTGTTGGTACCCCCAGGGGGCTGCTGGGTACCCTCTGGGGGCTGTTGCTACCCCCAGGGGGCTGTTGGTACTCCCAGGGGGCTGCTGGGTACCCCCTGGGGGCTGCTGGGCACCCCCTGGGGGCTGTTGGTACCCCCAGGGGGCTGCTGGGTTCCCCCTGGGGGCTGTTGGTACCCCCAGGGGGATGTTGGTACCCCCAGGGGGATGTTGGTACCCCCAGGGGGCTGCTGGGTACCCCCTGGGGGCTGCTGGTACCCCCAGGGGGCTGTTGGTACCCCTAGGGGGCTGCTGCGTACCCCCTGGGGGCTGTTGGTACCCCCAGGGGGATGTTGGTACCCCCTGGGGGCTGTTGGTACCCCCAGGGGGCTGTTGGTACCCCCAGGGGGCTGCTGGGTACCCCCTGGAGGCTGTTGGTACCCCCAGGGGGCTGTTGGTACCCCCAGGGGGCTGTTGGTACCCCCAGGGGGCTGTTGGTACCCCCAGGGGGCTGCTGGGTACCCCCTGGGGCTGCTGGGTACCCCCCAGGGGGCCGCTGTATAACCCCTGGGGGTGCTGTATAACCCCTGGGGGGTGCTGTATAACCCCTGGGGGCTGCTGTATATACTGCTGAGGCCTGTATACCACTGGGGCTGCTGTATATACCACTGGGGCTGCTGTATACTACCACTGGGGCTGCTGTATACTACCACTGGGGCTGCTGTATACTACCACTGGGACTGCTATATACTACCACTGGGGCTGCTATATACTACCACTGGGGCTGCTGTATACTACCACTGGGGCTGCTATATACTACCACTGGGGCTGCTGTATACTACCACTGGGGCTGCTATATACTACCACTGGGGCTGCTGTATACTACCACTGGGACTGCTATATACTACCACTGGGGCTGCTATATACTACCACTGGGGCTGCTGTATACTACCACTGGGGCTGCTATATACTACCACTGGGACTGCTATATACTACCACTGGGGCTGCTATATACTACCACTGGGGCTGCTGTATACTACCACTGGGGCTGCTATATACTACCACTGGGGCTGCTGTATACTACCACTGGGGCTGCTATATACTACCACTGGGGCTGCTGTATACTACCACTGGGGCTGCTATATACTACCACTGGGGCTGCTGTATACTACTGCTGGGGCTGCTATATACTACCACTGGGGCTGCTATATACTACCACTGCGGCTGCTGTATACTACCACTGGGGCTGCTGGGGATGCTATATACTACCATTGGGCTGCTGTATACTACCACTAGGGCTGCTGTATACTACCACTGGGGAGGCCTGTATACCACTGGGGGGGGGGGCCTGTATACCACACTGCTGGGGGCTGTATACCTGTGCTGGGGTCCACCCTCGGCTTATACACGAGTCAATAGGTTTTTCCAGATTTTTGGGGCAAAAGTAGGGGGGGTCGGCTTATACACGGGTCGGCTTATACACGAGTATATACGGTAAGTTATATTTCCCTTTCATGTTGCCATCTCCCCAGTTGGCTTTTGAATGTACCCAAGAGTCAGTACCTGAGAGTCCATAGAAATTATACTAATATTAGGGATTTTGAAAATCAAGAGAATATTCTTACAGAAAGGTTCTTGGGGAAGGGATGACAACTTCCTGTACAAAATCTGTAATTCAGTGAAAAAGACCCCATGAATAGAACTATTTGAGTCAAATATAAGGTGATTGTGGATATGCTATTGGATAAACCAATGTTTATTTTTAGAAAATAAAAAAGTCTGGGAAACATATTAGCACCAACTATACAAAATGAGAGGAGAAGGGAAAATAAGGAAAAATGGGGCAGGGTAAGGCTGCTCTCAAGGCGATAGAATAGTCCTGCCCCGCTTGGATACTCACTCGCATGGACGCCGTACCTGGTGTCAGTAAACGATATAAGAAGAAAAGATTCCAGTGAGAGGATCTCCAGTTGCAGAATTTATTGTGCATATATAAAAGCTTCAGTCCATACAGTGAGGTACACGGTGCTTAAGCCAACATGTTACGACGGATGGTCTTAGTCATGACTAAGACCATCCGTCGAAACATGTCACTGCTCCATGGACCTCTGAAATGGAAACACTGTCCACCAGGCCGCTCCTCCCTTCTTGAGTAATTATTCTCTGCCTGGCTTTAAAACTAACAGGGACCAGCCATCATTGCTATTGTTACCAAGTGAACATCCAAAGAGGATCCCTTCACTTTGTCTATAACGGGGAATTACCCTCTAAGTTTGATCCTAAAAATCTTCCTTTATGATGTACACTTGGCAACACATCCGATATAAGACTAGCGACTATGTGATCAAGGCCCACATTGGGCTGAAACGTCATATACTGTTGTATTATAAGAACACTAAAAATAAACTTTCACCTAGAAGCAAATATATCCTTTATACGTGTGCAGTGATTCTAAAAACCATAGACTTTTGGAACTTTTGGTTCCTTTCACTTGCACCGTGATCCTCGAACCGAACTGAGTGCTAGCCATTATTTCTTCATCATTTGTAGTCTACAATGCAGGAAAAAATGCATGCGTTAAAAAATGCTGCAAAAACGCAGTGTGTGAATGAGAAGGGCGTTTTTCATACCTGCGTAAAAATATGCATGAAGAAACTGCAGAAAATACGTGCGCGTAAAAAAAAGCTGCAAATACGCAGCATGTGAACGTAGTCTTAAACAAACCAGTCAGATGCTCGACGTCTTCCGAGTTCTACTGAGCATGCGTGGCTGTCCACCAATAGAATGTAGCAGCCGGACCCTTAATTTTCACGTCACCACTTACAACAGGGCCGGTCTTGCCCATAGTATATTAACTGACTATAAAACTATTTTACATTCATTAAAAAGCTGCGACTTTGATGACTATTTTAAATACCATTACTTCCTATGGTCCCTGGGTTGGTTCCATCACCCCTCCAAGTGATAAGATGCCTAACTCAATTCACAGGGGTTACCTCAGCTGACATATTGCTGTGTCCTCTGCATTCGCCATCTAGGCAATACAGGACCATTCATTGGGAGTTACAAGTATATACAATGGGTATGGAAAGTGTTCCGACCCCTTTACATTTTTCACTCTTTGTTTTATTGCAGCCATTTGATACATTTCAGAAAGTTCATTTGTTTCTCATTAATGTACACTCTGCACCCCATCTTGACTGAAAAAGAACAGAAATGTAGATATTTGTGCAAATTTATTAAAAAAGAAAAACTGAAATATCACATGGTCATAAGTATTCAGCCCCTTTGCTCAGTATTGAGTATTTGCACCTTTTGAGCTCGTACAGCCATGAGTCTTCTTGAGAGTAATGCAACATGTTTTTCCCCCTGGATTTGGGGATCCTCTGCCATTCTTCCTTGCAGATCCTCTCCAGTTCTGTCAGGTTGGATGGTGAATGTTGGTGGAGCCATTTTCAGGTCCCTTCAGAGATGCTCAATTGGGTTTAGGTCAGGGCTCTGGCTGGGCCAGTCAAGAATGGTCACAGAGCTGTTCTGAAGCCGCTCCTTTGTTATTTTAGCTGTGTGCTAAGGGTCATTGTCTTGTTGGTACACCCCATAGCGTGATGCTGCCACCACCATGTTTCACTGTTGGGATTGTATTGGGCAGGTGATGAGCAGTGACTGGTTTTCTCCACACATACTGCTTAGAATTATCACCAAAAAATTCTCTTTGTCTCATCAGACCAGAAATCTTATTTCTCATAGTCTGGGAGTCCTTCATGTGGTATTTTTGCAAACTCTATGTGGCTTTTACATGTCTTGCACTGAGGACAGGCTTCCGTTGGGCCACTCTGTGGTAAAGGCCGACTAGTGAAGGGCTGCAGTGATAGTTGACTTTGTGGAACTTTCTCCCATCTTCCTACTGCATCTCTGGAGTTCAGCCACAGTGATCTTGGGGTCCTTTTTTACCTCTCTCACTAAGGCTTTTCTCCCACGATTGCTTAGTTTGGCTGGACGGCCAGGTCTAGGAAGACTTCTGGTGGTCCCAAACTTCTTCCATTTAAGGATTATGGAATCCATTGTGTTCTTAGGAACCTTGAGTACTGCGGATATTCTTTTGTAACCTTGGCCAGATCTGTGTCTTGCCACAATTCTATCTCTGAGCTCTTTGGGTATTTCCTTTGACCTCTTGATTCTCATTACATGACCTACCCCAGGGTCGTGGGGTACTTGGTCCAGGCGTTTGGTTTCAGGGGATTGTTACGGGAGGCTGGTGCCCAGTCCCGTGGCCCTGTGGTCGCTGAAAAAGGGGGTAAAAATAAAAATCATAAAAGGCTTTCATGACACCACCTACGGTTCCCGGTAATAATACCGGTGCTGCTTGAAGACCTCTGGGGTGATGATGATGCAGCAAGATGGCTACGCTCCCTGTAGGTGGAGCGGGATCCCTGGCACAGTTGTGACGAATAGGGATTTCTACACAGGGAGGTGGCTCATCAGGTAGAGGCGCTGGCACACAGTCTATGTCGTGGAAACAAGTGTGCGGCTCCTCAGGCGCAGGCGATTAAGACACGTCACACAGTCTTTCACTTTCACGGGTTTTAGTGGCAGACTTCAGGTAGCATTCAGTTCTTACAGTTCACGGGTTCTGCTGGCCTGGGTAGTTGCCATGGGATCAGGACACATCTCTTTGGACCCTTGGTGGTGTGCTTACCGTTCCTTTCTCTGTCCTACACTGCACTCTCCCGCTTCCCTTCAGCGCTCCTGTGCACAGAGCCCTTGGCCAGTCCCTACGGATCCTTCGGGAGGTTACCTCTTCTAGGCCTCCAGACCTTATACGGAACCTTTTGGGGAATATGCCGGGTATTGGCCACAACTTCCTTGAGAAGCCCGATACTCTCTGGTTTGGCGGCTCGGGGATAAAGCCCGCACCGCTCTTGGAGACGATTCTCCGTTCTTGTACTGGACCCCTCTGGCCGGTAGCAGACCGTGCTTGGATTTGGGTGCATCACAACACCCTAGGGTCCCCTTCTTGTCAGGGAACTCTCCTCGGAGACATCCTCTGCTGAGCTCTTCTCAGCGTTCACTCTGCAGACCCTCTCTCTGCCTAACTTCCTTCCCGCTCTTACACTACCCAAGTAAGCCCATCCCACTGGGACTGGTTAACTCTTATGGTCCCCTATTCTAGGTGTGTGGATGGGTGTAATGAGGGTACCTTAATCATCATCCCAATCCCCTGGCCACAAGAATACTACCCTTTCATGGCGTCCCGACCAGTGGGGTGCCACATTATACGTGAGGTAATGTTTCATTTTAAACTCTTTATTAGTCACTGGGTGTACATACGTATCCCCTTTAAGCATATATCTACAATTAATGCAAGATAAAGATGGGTAACACCCTGTTCTTCTGTTTCTGGTCAAGATTAATTGTGTTGCACTTTTCAGACTACCAATATCTGAGTGTACTAATTTGTTTTTGATATTAGATCCTCATGTATAGGCAAAAACTGGGGGTGATTTAAATTCCTCCTGTCAATCTACTTTCAAGGCATTGCTTAAACTTACATTCACCCAGATATGCGCTAGAACATTTCTATATCTTTCTTAAAGAGGACCTGTCACCCCCCTACTGCATGGCAATTTAAAGGGTATGTGCACATTAGACGTTTGTGCATCTCTGCATCCCGACCGGGAACCGTTGGACACTGGCAGAAACTGAGTTTTCTGTTCTCAGTTTTTTCAAGCGTTTTTTGCTCGTTTTCCGCCCGTTTTTGCAGCGGTTTTGTCGGCGGTTTCTCGGCGTTTTTCTGGGCGGTTTTGAAAACTGGGTTTTTGGGAAACTGTCTTCTTTGAGGCTCCACATAAAGTTGACTTTGAACTTGGGTGAAAAAAAAAAAAAAAATAGGCAAATTGATGGCATCACTTCCTGTTCCACCATTAAAAGACCCAAAAAATTGTGACGAAGCTGTGTGAGGGCATCAGAGTGCTAGTGAACATGCCCCGACCCCGTATCTTGCGCCTGCGGAGGCCATACCGACAAGTATTGCTACTAGGCATCCTCCAGTGGCTCCTATGTGATCAAGACGAGGAGAATGAGGTAAGCCAAATTAACACTTCATAGAAAGTATGTCCGCTGACTTTTTAGCGTGCTGCAATAGATATGTTCATTTTTTAGTGTTAAAGAATGCATGTTGGGTACATTTTTGTTGGCACTGAAGCGCAATATAGTGTAATGGGGTGTCTTTGTTCTGTAATTATACGCATCATCAGCTGCCGCTCCTCGCTGCCAACCGACATGAAGAAGCATGTGTTTGTTAACACAATGTTGGTTTTTTAAAAGCAGACTTGTCATCCGAAATACCCTTTTTCCTGTCAAACTTGTTATGTCATATGGTCGTTTTCTGTTAAATTGTGTGTAGTAGTATGTCTGTTGATTTTGTTTTTTTTTTTTGGGCCCTTTATTGCCTTGTACACAGGACCAGCAACCTCCCAGAATGTGGGTACATCCCTACTCCAGACCCGTGAAAACAAGGGACACTTTGCGATGCTGTACCAAGATCTCCGAAGGTAAACCAAATAATCGCAATTTTCGACGTTTAGGCATTTTTCAAAATAAATGGCTGTGATGGAGCTTTTAAACAATTGGGAGGCTGATATAAGGGTAGAGTGGGTTGACCGAGGGAGGGAGAGGGGTAGAATCAGGGAGAGAGACAGAGGGTGAGATTTCTGGTGCTTTAAATGCCGCGTCCCAAAATTGTGAAAAGGCAAAAAATGAAGTCAATTAAGTGTAAAATCATCTTTGTGTTTTCTAACTAATTTTTGGGATTTGTGATCTTGAGATATACATAGATCAATACATAGCAAGATATCCTGCAAGATAGCTTGAGAGAGAGATATGTACCTTCCAAGCTACATAGGCCGAGTTAGGGCACACACGGTCCCTCCCTCACATTGTTAAGTTTGGATTTCTCAAGTACGGCGAGCAATTACTCCAGCAGAGCGTCGTGTAACACAATCCTTACAACGTCCCGTACATGCATACTTCTTTTAAAATCTATCTCCTTTTTAGAGAAGTGATGCGCTCTTTGCCTTTTTTGGCGTAAGCAGACAGGACAAAATGACAATATGGTCTCACTTACCATACACATAGATAGCGTTGTTTCAAGGAATTAATGGTCGTACACTTGATTGTCCTTTGGGCGACGTTGCTGAGCTATAGTCGTTTCTATTCTTGCACACAAACGCACAATGTCCTCCTCACAAACATTATCTGTGGCCCTGTTACGGCTTAAAGTGTACGCATCGTCTCCAATGCTTTGTGGGTTGCGTGGTTGTTGAGCATCAACCTCTCCAATGACTTGAAATTTGTAATTGGCCCCAAAATTCAATGTAGTATATTTTGGATCAAAAATTAATTAGTTTATCGGTAATGTATTATCAACCTTTTTTTATTTTTAAAAAAATCTTTTTTTTAGATACCCTGACAAATTTGTGGCCTTCTGCCGTCTGACCATCGTGGCGTTCGATGACCTATTGCAGCTTGTGGCTCCGAAAATCACACTACAAAATACACGATTCCGGAATGCGATTGGAGCCGAGGAAAGACTGCTCATCACTTTACGGTAAGGGGTCCCGCTTTGAATCCAACAGCATATATTGACAAGTGATTCATTGAGTCACCAGATAAATAGACATGCGATAGCACATTCGGCATGCTCAGTTGATGTAGAATGTGCCAGGTTGTCTAACATGGTGGTCACAAACAGCTCCCCTGTGTGTCCCCAACATCCCACCTCTTTTTCAACCTCTTCCACACTGTCTGTGTTTCCACCATCATGTCCCCTACTTTGGCCCATCAAGGCCCCAGTGGGGCCCACTCGTATCCAACACTGTTCCCCCTCCTTGCCCCTGTCATGATGCCCTTAATTTCAGCATAATTTTCCAGCCAACTCGACTTCATCAGCCGATGTTGCATGTCGCTTCAACGTTGTTCGGCGTACATTAGTTTGCTACACGCTTTCTCAAAATGTGTTTTACTCTAGTGTCGTACCTTGGTTCATGTCCCTTATTTTGACACCATGTTTGACTCCCTATTACGTGTTGTGACCTGGGAAGATTCCCAGTGTGTGTTTTGTCTCTACCAAGGCCGATCCTTCCTTTTTGTTGAAAGTAAAGTTTGGATCCCATTTTTCCCACTTAACAATATGGACGAGATACAGAGTTAGGCATTTTTTAATAGTGTAATCTGATGCCATTTAGAAAATGTGACTGCACATATCTAATTCAAAAATGTAAGTAAATGTGGAGATAAGGACACTTTTTCAACCTAAATGGATTGGCCAAAGTAGTTACCAATGTATTTTTGGAAGAACAACCTGCCTCATCTTCATCCCTTCTTCCAAAAATTGCATTCTGAAAAATGGGTCCTTCTTGGTTTTTTGGAATAAAAAAGAGATTAAATTATTAAAATGATCCTGCAATGTCTGCTGCACTTTGTATGCTCCAATTATCGTGATAATCAAATACTCTGGATCATGTGTCTTAATTTTCCTTTTTTTTTGTTTTTTTACACAGATTCCTGGCTACTGGGGAGAGCTACGGTTCGCTCCATCTTCAATTCAGGGTTGGAAAAAGCACCATTTCACATATTGTCAAGGTGACGTGCACTGTCATCTGGGAGCAGTTGCAGCCCTTAGTGATGCCTTCTCCAACCGAGGAGACTTGGTTGCAGGTAGCGGCAGGCTTTCAGGCTGTGGCCAACTTCCCAAACTGCATCGGTGCAGTCGATGGCAAACATATCCGTGTGAAACAGCCTCCTCGATCAGGATCACGCTTCTATAACTACAAGAAGTTTTTTTCGGTGGTCCTGATGGCGGTGGCTGATGCTCATTACCGATTTGTTGCCATCGATGTTGGTGCCTATGGTAGTACAGGGGATTCTCGTGTGTTGAGAAACTCACAAATTGGCCTGCAAATACTCCAAGATCAACACACATTACCTGCTGATAGACCTTTGCCCGGTTCCACGGATGCAGTCCCCTACGTGATGGTATCGGATGAGGCTTTTCCTTTGATGCCGAACCTGCTGCGCCCATACCCACGTAGGGGACTGGATGACCGTCGTAGGGTGTTCAACTATCGGCTAAGCCGGGCACGCCGAACCGTGGAATGCACCTTTGGTATCATGACTAGTCAGTGGAGGGTCTTGCATTCAGCCATTCAGGTGTCCCCAAACACAATTGATTCTGTAATCAAGGCATGCTGCGTCCTTCATAATTTTGGTCGCAAATATGGAAACGACAACATGGAAGGATTGCAGCTGCCTTTATTACAGACAGCTATCAATTGGGGTTTGGGGCGGCCTCACAATTATGCCTTGCATGTACGAGACACCTTTGCTGACTATTTCATGAGACCAGAAGGTGCCGTGTCCTGGCAGTACAGCGCTAGCCATGTGCCAACTCCCACCCTAAATTGAAGATGTTGATTTCATTTTTGAGGCCATCCCTGACAGACTGGCGAAGTTCTGGATTGTGGCGACCACAACGCTTGGGGCTGTTTGCCTGAATTGTGCATCCAGCCAGGATTGGCTTGCCGACTTATTTACCCCTACCATCTTTACCAAAACTGGTTAAAGCAGATCCCCATGACGTTTTGGGATGAAGGCCATGGATGGTGTGGGTCCCACCACGTGCTTTTTGTGGACAACTTTCACATTTTGTGAAAATCTGTTATTTTTCATTTGCTTTTGAACATGCGAATTTTAGTTTACAGCCTCCAATGTGGCTTGCAAATACATGTAATTAAAAACCCAACAAATATTTCCAAAGCTTTGTTTATTTTTTTCACACTTAAATGAAAATTTGAAGCAAATTAAAATGTGTACACTTCCAAAAAATGCAAAACACAAACATATAGGCCAAGAACATGCCTACATGTGTCTTTAATTTTCATCCTCTGTCAAAGCAAAGTGATGTCCAAGAAAACAATGGATAAACAGAACAAAGTATTTGACAGGAGCGATCAACCCAATAAAAAACATTTCAATTCAATTGTGTAAACTGTTGAGGTTCAACATCTCCTCCAAACATGGATTGGGCCGACATTTGTACACTTGCCGAGCTGTCGTCCATACTTAATTGGGCCCGAAAAGAAGGGTAAGTTTCGCCTACAACCTGCGGACGTGGCCGAAAACCATGTGCATCTGTATTTCGCACGGCCATTTGTGGTGGAAACACATTTGATGGTCCAGAATTGGGAACACTACTAATAGACCGTGTCGGTTCAAAGACTTGTGCAACGGCGTTTAGTATAGTGACCGTACTAGGGATTTGCTGCTTGGAACGGTAATACTCAATTAAAAGATATAACACCGACAGAAAGGAGGACTCCCGCTCTGGCCCTATTTCACGGAGAGAAGCAGCTACATGTGCCCCCGCTATATCATAACGGTCTTCGAGCTCCGCTCTTTTTAACATGCCGATGGCCTCGTGAGCTAACATGGACTGTGTGTGTTTAGCTGGTTGTTTTTGACCCCTACGTGTGTATGCTGTGTGACTCTGGCTTGGGGTTGGGGTTGGGGTTGGGGTTGGGGTTGGGTTTGGGGTTGGGGTTGGTGATCGCATGCTACTCGATGCCTCTCCTCTAGATGTTGCCGACACAGCTCCGGAAAGGGAACAGGAGCTTTGACTTCCCCCATCCGTTTCCAGCAAAATACTTGTGGAGGAAGTTGTTGTTGAGGCACTTAAATTTAACACGGAATCATCATCTGTTGCCGTCCCTGACACTTCTGCAACATTGCTTGGGATAGTTATATTGCCAGCCGTTCTAAAAAAAACACAAAAGGGTTTTAGTGATTGCTTACATATTACAAGGTACATATTAATGAAATCCAAACCTAGCTATCATGCGCCGACTTGCATTGTGAATTTGGCCTGTAATTTGGCTGTGGTATAGCATTTGCCGTTGCTTAATACAATTTTTTAGTTTAGGCCATTCCTCAAATCAAAATATCCAATTTTGAACGTTTGCTAAAGAATAATTGAAGATGAACTGCTCCTCTGGCATATTGGGAGTACCATCCAACACAGCCACGCATGGCTAAGGCCATAATCAGACGCACGTTGCCCCACAATCTCAAACAACTCCTGCACTGTTCTGGCCTACACCATTGCTGCTCCTTACTGATGTGTTTGCACTCCTGTCCTGCTGCTTTTGGCTGTGGGTTATTTAACTGACTGTTGAAATGTAATTACTTACGGGCGCAGAGTGCGACTCGTGATGGTGAATTGCAGCTCATTATAAAACGGGCATTTTTTTTTTGGCGGGGATGCACCACTTTTTTCCGTCTTGGACAGGTATTTGGTGAAGGCATCACGTACCGACTTCCACCTTTTGCGAACATCGTCTTCTATAAAGGAAAGCATAGAGATTTGCCTTTAGACAACTTTAAACACACCTAAATATAACGTATCAACCCATGTCTAATGGGCCCCCACTACTTGTGGCCAAACAAACTTGTTAACCAGATGTACTATTGTTTAAGACAAGTCTGAAGCACAGGAAAGGGCTTATGGCCTTCCAAGTTAATTTATACAGCAGCCTCCACAGTGGTGTATCCAGCAGCCTCTCCTGTTTCATGAAACTGCCGTCACAGTGGTGCTATGTTCATGCAGCCCGAAAAAGGTGTATACATGCATCTCAAAAATGAGCCAAATTGAACACGTGCTTGTAAGCCCCCCCAGCTGCTAGTGACCATTGTGCAAGGTGAGTTTTAGACATAGGACGCAAAATATGTTGTGGCACAAAGACCCCTTACCCACGAGTATGGAATTTAGGTGTTTTGGCAAGCCGGACAATAACATACCGATGATATTTTGCATGTCACGCCCTGCCTCTTCAAATTCGGGAATAATTGGCGACAGATTGCCGTCCATGACACAGCTTTTTTTTGGCGGTCACTATATGCCGGACACGCGGCATCCCAGATCTCCGGGTGTGCTTCGATCTACAAGAGACAAAGATTGTTTATTTTGAGTTATGGCACAAACAATTTATTCTTTAAAAAAGCTTTGTCTTCTCCAACAGTCATACTGGCCTGACCCCCTCCACTGACTCAAGGCTGGACCAATGTGTGATAATGTGCCATACTGTCCTGGAACGCTTCACAGCATCAGTACACAAACACTATGGCCTGCTGTGGCATACTGTCCCATGGTTAATTGATCGCATCCCGGCGCAACTTCTGCCAGCCCAGGGGGTCCTGGGTCTGCACGAGTTAAGCGGTGGCAGCACAGGCCTGGGACACGTCAACCAAGTATGACACAACTTCCCCAGTGCTGCCAACGCTGACCTCTGGCTGGCCCACGTCCCAAGATCGAAGCCACATGGCCATAGGGCTCCCAGACGTTCTCTATGGCTGGCACACACCTCAGCCTGCCAGCAACATGCCCCTAGGGCTGAAAGAGGTGCACAATTGCTGGTACATGTCCCCCGCGGCCATCCCCATCCCCCCTGCCCTGCCACATGTCCCCCTAGTGCAGGCACATGTCCCCCTGGCCAGGCACATGTCCCCCTGGCCAGGCACATGTCCCCCTGGCCAGGCACATGTCCCCTGGACAGGCACATCTCCCCCAAGTGCAGGCACATGTCCCCCGCGGCCATCCCCATCCCCCCTGCCCTGCCACATGTCCCCCTAGTGCAGGCACATGTCCCCCTGGCCAGGCACATGTCCCCCTGGCCAGGCACATGTCCCCCTGGCCAGGCACATCTCCCCCTGGACAGGCACATCTCCCCCAAGTGCAGGCACATGTCCCCCGCGGCCATCCCCATCCCCCCTGCCCTGCCACATGTCCCCCTAGTGCAGGCACATGTCCCCCTGGCCAGGCACATGTCCCCCTGGCCAGGCACATGTCCCCCTGGCCAGGCACATCTCCCCCAAGTGCAGGCACATGTCCCCGCGCGGCCATCCCCATCCCCCCTGCCCTGCCACATGTCCCCCTAGTGCAGGCACATGTCCCCCTGGCCAGGCACATGTCCCCCTGGCCAGGCACATGTCCCCCTGGCCAGGCACATCTCCCCCAAGTGCAGGCACATGTCCCCCGCGGCCATCCCCATCCCCCCTGCCCTGCCACATGTCCCCCTAGTGCAGGCACATGTCCCCCTGGCCAGGCACATGTCCCCCTGGCCAGGCACATGTCCCCCTGGACAGGCACATCTCCCCCAAGTGCAGGCACATGTCCCCCGCGGCCATCCCCATCCCCCCTGCCCTGCCACATGTCCCCCTAGTGCAGGCACATGTCCCCCTGGCCAGGCACATGTCCCCCTGGCCAGGCACATGTCCCCCTGGCCAGGCACATCTCCCCCAAGTGCAGGCACATGTCCCCCGCGGCCATCCCCATCCCCCCTGCCCTGCCACATGTCCCCCTAGTGCAGGCACATGTCCCCCTGGCCAGGCACATGTCCCCCTGGCCAGGCACATGTCCCCCTGGACAGGCACATCTCCCCCAAGTGCAGGCACATGTCCCCCGCGGCCATCCCCATCCCCCCTGCCCTGCCACATGTCCCCCTAGTGCAGGCACATGTCCCCCTGGCCAGGCACATGTCCCCCTGGCCAGGCACATGTCCCCCTGGCCAGGCACATGTCCCCTGGACAGGCACATCTCCCCCGCGGACATGAACATCACCCCTGGCCAGGCACATGTCCCCCAAGTGCAGGCACATGTCCCCCTGGCCATCCCCATCACCCCTGGCCAGGCACATGTCCCCCTGGCCAGGCACATGGCCCCCGCGGCCAGCAACATCCCCCCCTTGCCTGGCACATGTCCCCCTTCGCTGCTGGACCATACTTACCAAAGTCAGCAGACGGGGCACGTTGATCTGCATCCTCCGATACCACGCCATCGTCGTTCTTGTTTTGGTCCTGTTCCAGATTCCGGCTTCCTGTTTCTTGTCGGCGGTTCCCGTCCCAAAAACGCCGACGTTCGATTGCCCGACGTTTTCTCGGCGGATTTGCTCATCTCCATTCTCCCCAATGGCTCCAAAACCGGCGGACAACGCTGGAAAGACGCGCAAAAGAAGTCACTTGCTCTATTTTTTAAAACCGTTGACAAAACTCTGTTTTGTCTGAGAAAACTCAGTTTTCAAGGAAACCGACCAGAAGAAAACCGTTCTAATGAAGACAGAGTTTTCCAAAATCCATTGACTAGCATGTTAATCCAACCGCTGGTTAGGATTAACATAAATTAACATAAAACGGCGCGGAAAACGCCGACGGAAACCGGGACAAAGCAGCCCAGAAAACGTCTAATGTGCACATACCCTAAATGCAGCACTGAATGCAGCATGTCTGCTTTCAGGGAAGGGGTCCCCCATGTGTCTGTGTGCTGTGTACCCCAAGATATAGTCTTAGAAAAACTTACAGTTAGAAGCCATGGAGGCAGTCCCTGTGGCTTGAGTGAGCTCGATTGACTGGGGGGCCATTCCCTCCCCCTCTGCCTGTCTCTGCCGCCTCCTGCTGTGCTGTTTATGCTTTGTTCAGACAGCAGGGCAGGAACCTGGAGCTGACGTCAGTATGATTTGCATCTTCTCTGAGTGACAGAGAGCAGGAGAGGAGGAGGGCAGAGCCTGCACAGCAGAAGCAGCACAGAGAGGCAGAGGGGAAGGGAATGACCAGAGTCAATCGAGCTCACTCCAGCCACAGGGATTGCCTCTATGGCTTCTAACTGTAATTTTTTCTAAGGGTATATCTCAAGGTAGACAGCACACAGACACATGGGGAACTCCTTCCCCGAATGCAGCAGACATGCTGCATTCAGTGCTGCATTTAGATTGCCATGCAGCAGGGGGGGTGACAGGTTCTCTTTAACATTAAACATTTGCAAAAAATCCCCTGGAAGAGGTAACTCCTCATGTGTATTCTTTCAACTTCATTTTTCTCACTCGAACCTTAACACCTCATCCACAAGTATCTTTGGTAGTCAATGTTAAATCCAATACTCCAGCAATTAACTAATAAACTGTATTAATTGTTCATCACTCATCTTTGGTATACTGTTATAAAAACAACGATAATAGATGTTCTTCTTTCCCCCAGATTTGTTTACCCAATTACTCACCTATCCATTCCCCATTACCCTGCCCTTCACCTCCTTTGCCCCCTACCTCAAATAAAAGCAACTACTCATTCCTCCCTCCCTTACTTCTGCCCTCCCCCCATCTACTGTTCCCCATGTTCATATACTGTTTGTATTGGTCCACTTGCCTTGGGACTCTTATATGGTTATGACAATTCTCATACACTAATTCTCATTCATGCTGGGGCATTGTTATGCTATGTTTTATTGTCCCCGGAATGATACACTATCAATAAAAATTATTTGAAAGCAGTGGCATTAATGTTGAGTACGCAGGGGGACTGGGTAACTGAAGTCTCCACGGTATGCCACGGTTTTCTGCTGGCTTGAAGCACTCTCGCAGGTTGCAGACCCCCGAAGTCCAGTGTTTAGTTGGGTGAACCTCCACTGGTTCCTCTGCTCCCACTGTCCTCTTTACTCCTTGCCTCCCGACCCCACTCCTGGGCCAGACTGGAATGCAGGAAGGCTACTCAGGGTCTCTGGTTCGGGCCTAACACGGCGCCGATCACCAGGACGTGTTCGCAGCTCTCCTAGTGTCTGCACACTCCACCTAACTCCTCCCCCAGCACCAGTATTTATAGGGGATCTTGCCTAAGGTCAGCAAGTTGGGCACCCCCTACTGTGCTGGGGTGGAAGGTGTTGTTTGTTTGTCTATATGTCGAGCCCACTGGGACGTGGTACTCAGTACTGGACCGGGTCTGCTGCCGGGGGATGTCACGGGGGTCCTGGTCTGGGCCGTGTCCCGGGCCCTGGCAAGTAAAAGGGGAATATTTACAGGGGATTGAATATTTGTCGTGACGCCACCCACGGCTTGTGGTCAATGATGGGACCACCGCTGCTGCAGAACCTCCGGGGACGATGTTATAGCAGCTATAGATACGAATGATAAAAGGAGCGGTGTTAGAATGCAGCGCTAGGTAACACAAGATCAAGCCTTCATAGATTTACCTTAGGTTTATTACACAAAGCTGCAGGGTGCGACCACAACGTGTTTCGACACACAAATCGGCGTCTTTTTCAAGTGGACTACCAACTCAAGGAGCGTAAAATATCTTCTCTTTATACAGAAGACTGATGATTATCAACCTTATGGACCCTATTTTCCTATACGCTTAATCTGGTTGTGCGGATTCGTGCACAACCTAGAAAGGTTAGTGTTCATTTAATAGAACCACATTGTGGTGAAATTTAGTGGTGTGGCGCAACAGTGCTGTTTTTTTCTGTTTCATAGCAGCTATAGATGGAATAGTTCTCCGCGGGTAGAACTTAGTTCCCCGGGGCAGTGATGTTAAAGTCAATAGTGTATGGTGCAGGCTTGTGATGGATGCAGTGCACTTACTGTCCCGATGCTGCAGCCTTCCTTTCTCAAGGGTTCAGAGCTGACAGGCTGTGGCTCTCCAGGCTGGATCTCTCTGCAGTCCTGTTGGAGGGAATCATATGCAGGCAACAGAGAATCATGCGAGGGAGTCAGAGGCAGGGTTCACAGTGTTTACTTCTCAGTTTGTTCAGCATAACTCAGTTACAGTTCACGTTACAGGTCTTTACACGGGTACAACTCTCCCCTCCGGGTTCCTCTTTACTCCCTGCAGCCAGGTTGTTCCTCTCTGTGACCCCTCACTCCTTCTCTGTCCTTTCCAGGCTTTTACTCTTTCTCTTGCACTTAGCAGCGGCTGTCAGCTCCTCTGGAGGCAACACAGGTGTCTGTATGCCGGTACTCAATCACCTGCAACCCACAGTGGGGGCGGTTGTGGCACCAGCGTCCGGCCATGCTGTCAGGGAGGTGACTGGTGGCATTTAAAGACACGAGGTTACCAAGGGCTCTGCCATTCACGGTGCATGCAAGGCATAGTGTCAGAACAGCCTATTGGTCACGCCCTTCTATTAGATCAGGCGGGCTGTTCCGCACTGATTACATGCCTCACATAACGACAGACGCCCCCCAGAGGGCTCAGCCTCAAACTGCAGATGAAAAAATGCAATAAAACACTAAAGATGAAAAATGTGAGGTGTTTGTTGGTATTTTGGCCAAAAAACGTAAGCTGGTAACCCACGGTCAAGGGCCCTCACGCTTACCAGTCCTAACCACATGCCTTTTGAGACATGTACAATTTAATTTAGATTGTTCACTGAATGGACTTAAAAACAGACAAAAAAACTCACCAAAATTTGCCAGGTAAATACCCATTGCACTTAGCAGCGGCTGTCAGCTCCTCTGGAGGCAACACAGGTGTCTGTATGCCGGTACTCAATCACCTGCAACCCACAGTGGGGGCGGTTGTGGCACCAGCGTCCGGCCATGCTGTCAGGGAGGTGACTGGTGGCATTTAAAGACACGAGGTTACCAAGGGCTCTGCCATTCACGGTGCATGCAAGGCATAGTGTCAGAACAGCCTATTGGTCACGCCCTTCTATTAGATCAGGCGGGCTGTTCCGCACTGATTACATGCCTCACATAACGACAGACGCCCCCCAGAGGGCTCAGCCTCAAACTGCAGATGAAAAAATGCAATAAAACACTAAAGATGAAAAATGTGAGGTGTTTGTTGGTATTTTGGCCAAAAAACGTAAGCTGGTAACCCACGGTCAAGGGCCCTCACGCTTACCAGTCCTAACCACATGCCTTTTGAGACATGTACAATTTAATTTAGATTGTTCACCGAATGGACTTAAAAACAGACAAAAAAACTCACCAAAATTTGCCAGGTAAATACCCATTGCACTTAGCAGCGGCTGTCAGCTCCTCTGGAGGCAACACAGGTGTCTGTATGCCTCCAGAGTGCCACAACCGCCCCCACTGTGGGTTGCAGGTGATTGAGTACCGGCATACAGACACCTGTGTTGCCTCCAGAGGAGCTGACAGCCGCTGCTAAGTGCAATGGGTATTTACCTGGCAAATTTTGGTGAGTTTTTTTGTCTGTTTTTAAGTCCATTCGGTGAACAATCTAAATTAAATTGTACATGTCTCAAAAGGCATGTGGTTAGGACTGGTAAGCGTGAGGGCCCTTGACCGTGGGTTACCAGCTTACGTTTTTTGGCCAAAATACCAACAAACACCTCACATTTTTCATCTTTAGTGTTTTATTGCATTTTTTCATCTGCAGTTTGAGGCTGAGCCCTCTGGGGGGCGTCTGTCGTTATGTGAGGCATGTAATCAGTGCGGAACAGCCCGCCTGATCTAATAGAAGGGCGTGACCAATAGGCTGTTCTGACACTATGCCTTGCATGCACCGTGAATGGCAGAGCCCTTGGTAACCTCGTGTCTTTAAATGCCACCAGTCACCTCCCTGACAGCATGGCCGGACGCTGGTGCCACAACTGCCCCCACTGTGGGTTGCAGGTGATTGAGTACCGGCATACAGACACCTGTGTTGCCTCCAGAGGAGCTGACAGCCGCTGCTAAGTGCAATGGGTATTTACCTGGCAAATTTTGGTGAGTTTTTTTGTTTGTTTTTTTACTCTTTCTCTGTCTGTATGTGCGTCTCCGGACAGTTTGGCGGTGGCTCGGACCCCTATGGGCCCTCGTGGTTGCCACTGAGCTGCCTGTCCTTTGGGGTAGGAACTCTAACGTGAAATTAGAGCTCCCCGTTGGTTAATCTGGGGAAACCGGGTGGATCGTCGGTCCCCTTCAGAGCCGACACTCTGCTGTTATTCTAGCCTCAATAGTCCTGCTGTGCTAGGCTCTATCAGGCTCCTTTCTATCGTGTGACTCAGGTTCTATAGGAAGGCTACTCCGCCTGCAATCGGTCATCTCGGCTGTGATTCTAGGACCCAGTATCACTGGTCCTCTCTTCCCTCACACTCCTAGGGTGCTGGCTCCGGATGGGCTTTCTCTCTGTGGCTACGCTGGCTCTTCAGATTCTGCGCTCCTTACACCTCACTCCTCTAGGACGTGTGCTTCTGGTCTGTGCTGCTCAGCCTACCTCGGCCTACTGACTCCTTTCTCCTCTCCTTCTCTATATCTACCCTCTATCACCTGACCTGCTTGCTGTCCCACCCACTGTTCTCTAAACCCACCACCCCTTGCCCGCCTAGAGTCCCAGGCTCCGGGTTGGGTGCTGCCTTCTAGTGGTGTGTGGGATATCTGTGAGGGTGTTGTGGTGCAACTGTCTTTCTATCTTACCTGGCTGCAGTTCCCTTTGTGGCCTCCTGATCGCAGGGGCGCCACATATACCCACTGTGGAAATCCAGCTGTGCACTAGGGAAGCTTGTGGTTACCTGTGTGAGCAGGGCGCCACATTCCCCCCTAGGTAAACTCAGTACTCCTGGACTGAAACATTTTTGTTATCAACAAGGAAATAACATATTCAACAATAATAACAAGTAACATATTTACAGATTCTCAAATTTGAAAATTTTTTTGTAAAGCTTGCCATGTGGGGCGCCGAAACGCGTTGGAGGAAGGAGAATAAAAGCATGTAAATCTGTTTGATAAAATTCTGACTCATTGGTGAGTTTTTTGAGCTTGGAGCAGCGCGGACCGTGACACAGCTTTATTCCCATCATCATTCTGGATATCACCACTGGTCAGTGGTTGGTGGAGGTTCTGCAGCAGCTCTTGAGTATTTTACGCCTTCAAACCAGTTGTGGGGATCACAACTGTACCAGGTGAGTGGTTTCATAGCACCACCCTGACTCCGTACAGTGTCACTAGTGATAGGGCACTATTGCGCCTCTTGTCCCCCACCCCTTTATATTTTTGCAAAATAGAAAGGTAAGCATAGGAGCATGGCAGACACACATCAGCATGGCAGTCATCTGAAACTCATTAAAACACACCTACGAGCATGCATGCATGAGGCCAGATTGTCCAATTTAACCTTACTCAGTATTGAGACATTGAAATTGACAAAGACAAGGTGGTCAACAGATTTGCCAAAGTTAAGGAGAGGAAAATGGCACTGTAAGAAGTGGTTTTCACTGGAATATAGTTCACCACACTTTTTAATTAGTTGCTTATTCATTCTTTAAAAATATGATTTACTTTATTATTTTTGAATTTAAACAAACTTGAGTGTTAATGTTATTCAGTTTTCTATTTGACTAAAAGAAATGTTCATGCTTTAGGTTGTACGTGTGATTATTGCTGGTCACCTGGGCTGGGGGCCCACTCATGATGTTTTGCCCCCCTTGTGTTGAACCCCTAGCTACGCCTCTGCGGTTCTCATTTGTAAAGGTACCGTCACACACGGCATGATTTCACTGCAAACAATGAATTGCAAGCAATATCTCCAGAGATATCTCTGTGTGTGACGGTACCTTTAGGGAGCAAAGTCCTGCAACTGGACCGCAGAGGCAGAAAACGCCTTCTCCACCTTAAATCGCTCCTTTTCCGAGGCTCCTACCTTGCACCGACCAGAGGTAACCAGACAGTTCATTGAAGTGGTAGACACCTTCTCCATAGGAGCAGGGGTTGTCCTCTCCCAGAAATCCTCTTCGGGTCGGTTAGTCACCTGCGGGTTTTTCTCGAAAGCATTTACCGCATCGGAGCGTGACTATTCTATCGGGGATCGTGAATTGCTGGCCATCAAACTGGCATTAGAGGAGTGGCGACACGTCCTCGATGGTGTCATTCATCCGTTCATAATTTTCACCGACCATAAGAACCTGGCTTATCTCCAGTCTGCTCAGAGACTCAAACCCCGGCAGTTCCGGTGGTCCCTGTTCTTTGCCTGTTTAAATTTCGAACTGCACTTCCGGCCTGGCAGTAAAAATATCAAAGCTGATGCCCTGTCAAGGTCCTTCCAGCCATCGGATGTGGAGGAGGAGTCATTCCATATAATGGACCCTACCAAGATAATCACTGTGGCTCCCTTACGTATTGCTTGACTCCTGCCTGCTAAAACCTTCGTAGCACAGCATAAGAGGACGAGGGTTCTGTCATGGGCACACTCATCGAGACTTGCCGGTCAAATTGGAGTTAAAAAGTCTCTCTCTTTGATCTCTCGTCACTATTGGTGGCCTACTATCCGTCAAGACGTCCACGATTTTGTTGCTTCATGTCCGTCTTGTGCTAGAAACAAGGTGTCTAGACGGTTGCCGGCTGGACATCTACTTCCTCTCCCAGTTCAATTGACTCCTTGGCAACACATTGCCATGGATTTCATTACGGATTTTCGCTGCTCCTCCTGCTGTACAGTTATATGGGTAGTTGTGGATCTATTCTCTAAAATGGCCCACTTCGTTCCTTTGCCCGGTCTACCAACCAGTCCTGAGTTGGCCAAGATATTAATTGAAAACATCTTCCGGCGCAAAGGATTTCCTCGTCATATCGTGTCTGATTTTGGAGTCCAAGTCACTTCCCGGTTCTGAAGGGCACTGTGCAAGCATATGGACATCACGTTGGACTTCTCCTCTGCTTATCATCTGCAGTCCAAGGGGCAGGTGGAGCATATTAACCAAGTCCTCACTACCTACCTTCGACATTTCGCCAATGCTCATCACGATAACTGGACCTGTCTCCTTCCTTGGGCGGAATTCACTTACAACAATCACTTCAGTGAGTCGCCTACTAAATCTTCTTTTGTCGTGGTATTCGGACAATATCCTGGTATGGCTTGTGGGGAGCAGTCCGCATCAAAGCAAAGAACTGTAAATATTCCCAAACTTGTAACGTTCAAGCATTGTGCCTGTGTTTCACAAGACTGTTTAAGTAAATAACTTTTTAATTACTTTGTGGATCCATTGTGTGCATTGACTCTCATTGGTGGGGCTTCAAAATGGAACTTTTTAATTGGAGAGCTGGCCAGGGAGTGAGATGCTGCTGGCCTGGGTTCGCGCTGCGGCCTGGGTCCGAACATAAGCCTGACTACCCTGCTTCCTTCCTTTTTACATAGTTGATAAAACCAAAGGTGCACACTCTGATAACTGGTGTAAAACTCTGTGCAGCCTCCAACCACAAGGCTAGCACTGGCATGATGGTCTCTGTGTGGCTTGCCCTATTATGGTGGGCTCTGTGTAGCTGGTGCTGGTATGGTGGGCTCTGTGTATGTGCATTAAATAGTTATCCGCTGCACACTAAACACTACATATGACATAATGGCTAAAGAATGAGTGACTAGCATATAGGAAACTAATGCAAATTTGGATGAGGAAAATTGACATTGCAGAAACTGCTTCAGGATACAAAATGAAAAAATGAGAATCTTAGTTGATGCATTGGCCATTGCATGTGAGCCCGATAACCTTGTCAAGGTGTTCTCATGTATATCGGGTCCCTGACCTTGTGTCTCTGGCTGCGGTACAAATGCATATGAGGATGTGTGCCTCTGAGTGCAATTAAAACCTGCGTGTGTGGGTGTGGTAGGAAGCTTGACTACAGCAAGATGGTATACTAGACTTGGTAAACTAGACATAGCTATCAGGGGAAGGGTGCTCAGTCAGAAAACTGTAACAGTATTGAAGTAAAGACAACTGGCACACCTACATGTAAAGGTGCTAGCAGGAAAAGGACAATTGTGCCAGTCGTCTTTACTTTAATATAGGCTTTGTATAGCTGGTGTTGTTATGGAGATCTCTATGTGGATAATGTTGTTATGGAGGTTTATGTATACGGTAGCTGGCCCTGTTATGGTAGGCTCTGTATCATTGATAATGTTTCAATGGTGGTGTTGGCCTAATGCATATTAATCTGTATGTATTGCAACAACTATTGTTTGTTTAATATGATGTGATTTTATGTCTGCATGCATATTGTTCAGATGTCAACAAAGTTTAAAAAAAAAAAAAGGTCCTAATTCAGAGACAGCATGTTCCTCCTCCTGCTCCCAGCGTTTACTTTCTAGTGTGGAACTGAAAGCTGAAGGTCACAGCAGATTTCTGGAGGATGGAGCGGAACAGGCAGGGGGAGGATGAGCGGCAGGGGGAGGATGAAGCACAGAGCGGCGGGGGGGTGGAGGACAGGATGAAGCAGCGGGGTGGGAGAGAACGGAGCAGCATAGGCAGGGGGAGGACGGAGGATAGAGTGGCGGAGGTGAGGAAGGCAAAGGAAGGAGGAGGAAGCGGTGGGGTGGGGGAGGATGGAGTGGCACAGGCAGGGGGAGGACGAAGCGGCATGGGGAGGACTAAGCACAGAGTGGCAGGAGGGAGGAGGGTGTAGGATGAAGCAGCGAGGTGGGGGAGGACGACGCAGCACGGGCAGGGGGAGGACGGGGGATGGAGTGGCGGAGGTGAAGAGGACAAAGGAAGGAGGAGGAAGCGGTGGGGGAGGATGGAGCGGCACAGGCAGGGGGAGGACGGAACGACAGGGGGAGGACAGAGCGGCAGGGGGAGGACAGAGCGGCAGGGGGAGAACAGAGCGGCAGGAGGAGGACAGAGGACGAAGCGGTGGGGTGGAGGAGGATGGAGCAGCCCAGGCAGGGGGAGGATGGAGTGGTGGAGAAGAGGCGGACAAAGGAAGGAGGAGGAAGCGATGGAGGAGGATGGAATGGTACAGGCAGGGGGAGGACAGAGCACAGAGCGGTGGGAGGATGATGGAGGACAAAGCGGCGGGGTGAGGGAGGATGGAGCACTGTAAGGCAGCTTAGTGGTTAGCAGTGCACGGTGGCTCAGTGGTTAGCACTGCGCGGTGGCTCAGTGGTTAGCAGCGAGTGCGGTGGCAGAGTGGTCAGCGCAGCGGCGCTGTGTGGGCAGGGTGGTCAGTGCAGCGGCGCTGTGTGGGCAGAGTGGTCAGCGCAGCGGCGCTGTGTGGGCAGAGTGGTCAGCGCAGGGCAGAGTGGTCAGCGGTGGGCAGAGTGGTCAGCGGTGCGGCGGACGGACACACACTCCGATATACTTACCACCGTCCCTGCTTCTTACCTGGCGCCGGCGTCTTCCTGAGTCCCGACATGTCGCTGCACCCAGGACTGGATCCAATATGGCGTCCGGGAACTCTCGCGAGACTTCCCGGACGCCATCTTGGAGAAAGTATGTCGCCACCCCTGGAGCCATGGATCCAATATGGCGTCCGGGAAGTCTCGCGAGACTTCCCGGACGCCGTATTGGATCCAGTTCTCCAGGGGCGGCGACATGTCGGCGGTGAAGACGGAGGAGAGGTGGTAAGTATAGGCGACTGTGTGTGCGTGTGTTGTGTGTGTGGTGTGTGTATGTGTTAGGGGCTGCCATAAGCGTAGCGGGCTCTATGAGTCCCGGCTCCCGCTTACGGCCGCCATCTTGGCTCACCCTGAGCGGGTGTAGCTCTGCCGGACGTTGGGACAAAGTGACGGATGTGGGGTCACAAATCCTTCCGGCTTTTATATACAAGATTGCACACCCACAGACCTCCACATAGAATAATGCACCCCCACATTTCTCCATATAGAATAATGCACCCACACAGTTCTCTATCTAGAATGCACACCCAAAGTCCTCCATTTAGTATAATGCACGCCACAGTCCTCCGTATAGTATATTGCACACTTAAAGCATGACATATAGTACAATACACCCCCACATTCCTCCATATAGTATAATGCTCCGCTCCGTACACCTCGTACACACTTGGCTCCACTCCAAACACCTCGTACACATTCGGCTCCGCTCCGTACACCTCGTACACACGCGGCTCTGCTCCATACACCTCGTACACACTCGGCTCTGCTCCATACACCTCGTACACACTCGGCACCACTCCATACACCTCGTACACACTCGGCTCCACTCCATACACCTCGTACACATTCGGCTCCGCTCCATACACCTCGTACACATTCGGCTCCGCTCCATACACCTCGTACACACACGGCTCCGCTCCGTACACCTCGTACACACGTGGCTCCGCTCCATACACCTCGTACACACACGGCTCTGCTTGGTACACCTCGTACAAACTCGGCTCCACTCTGGAAACACACGGCTCCGCACACCTCGTACACGTGGCTCAGCTCCGTACACACGTTACTCTGCTCAGTACACCTCATACACACTCAGCTCCGCTCCGTACACACTCGGCTCCGCTCTGTACACCTCGTGCACACTTGGCTCCGCTCCGTACTCCTCGTGCACACTCGGCTCCGCTCCGTACACCTCGTACACACTCGGCTCTGCTCCGTACACCTCGTACACACTCGGCTCTGCTCCGAACACCTCGTACACACTCGGCTCTGCTCCGTACACCTCGTACACACTTGGCTCTGCTCCGTACACCTCGTACACACTCGGCTCCGCTCCGTACACCTCGTACACACTCGGCTCCACTCTGGAAACACACGGCTCCGCACATAACATACACGTGGCTCAGCTCCGTACACACGTTACTCTGCTCAGTACACCTCATACACACTCAGCTCCACTCTGTACACACGCGGCTCCGCTCTATACACCTCGTACAGATACAGCTCCGCTCCATACACCTCGTACACATGCGGCTCCACTCCGTACACCTCCTACACACACGGCACTGCTCCATACACCTCGTACACACTCGGCTCCACTCCGTACACCTCCTACACACACGGCACTGCTCCGTACACCTCGTACACACGCGGCATTGCTCCGTACACCTCGTGCACATGCGGCATTGCTCGTACACCTCGTACACACTCGGCTCTGCTCCATACACCTAGTACACACTGGGCTCCGCTCTGTACACCTCGTACACACGTCTCCGCTCCGTACACCTCATACACACGCGGCTCTGCTCCGTACACCACGTAACACACGCGTCTCTGCTCCGTACACCTCGTACACACTCGGCTCCGCTCCGTACACCTCGTACACACTCGGCTCCGCTTCATACACCTCATACACACGTCTCCGCTCCGTACACCTCGTGCACACTCGGCTCAGCTCCGTACACCTCGTACACACTCGGCTCCGCTCCGTACACCTCGTGCACACGCGACTCCGCTTCACACACCTCATACACACGTCTCCGCTCCGTACACCTCGTACACACTCGGCTATGCTCCGTACACCTCGTGCACACGCGACTCCGCTTCATACACCTCGTACACACGCAGCTCCGCTCCGTACAGCTCATACACACTCAGCTCCATACACCTTGTACACACTCGGCTCCACTCCTTACACCTCATACACACGCAGCTCTGCTACATTCACACTATACATCCCTCTTGATCCCACACAAACTCACCTCATCCATTTCTTCAGGGTAGCGTCTAGTTTGGAGTTGAATTTTGGAGGGGGCGGAGTGATTTCATGAAATCATGATGTCACTGGAATGGGCGTGGCCTCCTCCGTCCAATGGAAGCTACTGCAGCGTGAGCGTGCTCAGTCAGTGTGTGTTGTGTGGGGCGGGAAGGCTGTGCTGTGCTCCGGATCCTGAGCTGTGCGGCCTCTGGAGCAGCCTGTGCCCGGGACTGAGAGGAAGGAGATTAGCGCTGTGAGGAGAGGACTGTGCTGAGCTGTGCGGCCTCTGGAGCAGCCTGTGCCCGGGACTGAGAGGAAGGAGATTAGCGCTGTGAGGAGAGGACTGTGCTGAGCTGTGCGGCCTCTGGAGCAGCCTGTGCCCGGGACTGAGAGGAAGGAGATTAGCGCTGTGAGGAGAGGACTGTGCTGAGCTGTGCGGCCTCTGGAGCAGCCTGTGCCCGGGACTGAGAGGAAGGAGATTAGCGCTGTGAGGAGAGGACTGTGCTGAGCTGTGCGGCCTCTGGAGCAGCCTGTGCCCGGGACTGAGAGGAAGGAGATTAGCGCTGTGAGGAGAGGACTGTGCTGAGCTGTGCGGCCTCTGGAGCAGCCTGTGCCCGGGACTGAGAGGAAGGAGATTAGCGCTGTGAGGAGAGGACTGTGCTGAGCTGTGCGGCCTCTGGAGCAGCCTGTGCCCGGGACTGAGAGGAAGGAGATTAGCGCTGTGAGGAGAGGACTGTGCTGAGCTGTGCGGCCTCTGGAGCAGCCTGTGCCCGGGACTGAGAGGAAGGAGATTAGCGCTGTGAGGAGAGGACTGTGCTGAGCTGTGCGGCCTCTGGAGCAGCCTGTGCCCGGGACTGAGAGGAAGGAGGTTAGCGCTGTGAGGAGAGGACTGTGCTGAGCTGTGCGGCCTCTGGAGCAGCCTGTGCCCGGGACTGAGAGGAAGGAGATTAGCGCTGTGAGGAGAGGACTGTGCTGAGCTGTGCGGCCTCTGGAGCAGCCTGTGCCCGGGACTGAGAGGAAGGAGATTAGCGCTGTGAGGAGAGGACTGTGCTGAGCTGTGCGGCCTCTGGAGCAGCCTGTGCCCGGGACTGAGAGGAAGGAGATTAGCGCTGTGAGGAGAGGACTGTGCTGAGCTGTGCGGCCTCTGGAGCAGCCTGTGCCCGGGACTGAGAGGAAGGAGATTAGCGCTGTGAGGAGAGGACTGTGCTGAGCTGTGCGGCCTCTGGAGCAGCCTGTGCCCGGGACTGAGAGGAAGGAGATTAGCGCTGTGCTGATCTGGAGAGGACTGAGGTAGGAGAAGAAATCCAGGGGGCTGTGTGTGGTGTGGAGTGTATACAGGGGCATCTAGGGTCTAGAGCGGAGTGGATAAAATGAGGAGCACAAAAACCCCACTCCGATCTAGCTGATTCCCTAATGAGCCGTCTAGATCGGAGTTGATAAAATGAGGCCTCCAAAAATCAACTCCGATCTAGACGGCTCATTAGGGAATCAGCTAGAATGGAGATGATTTTTTGAGGACCACAAAAAATCAACTCCGAACTAGATGCCACCCTACAGATAACACTGGGCAGTGCAGCGTCCAGCAGGAGCATCGCAGGAGAACAGAAGAGGGGTCTCATCTCTGCCTCTCCTGCAGCACTGGGCTCTGCTGTGTGGCATGTGAATTGTAAACTTCATTATGGAGCCGGAGGCTGCGAGGCAGAAGTCTGGTGTGTGTACAGACCTGCCGTCTGCATCATCTGCTCGGTGGCTGCCAGTGATGAACCTTCGGAAGACCCATTAGAACATAGATAGGAGGGGAGACAACCAGGGGGCCTCCATGCCCAGCCTGCCACCCCCCCCCCAAACGCCAGCCCTGCCCTGTGGTGAATGTGGGATGTTTGGTGCACTGAGGGGTCTCTGTCTATACTATGTATTGAGCTCTGCCATTTTTATCTCCACAGTGCTGTATACCACAGTGGCCACCAGAGGGAGCCCTTACATTAGGTTTCTCACTGCTCTGCTCTGATGCCTAAGGATGATACATAGATCCTGTGTGTGCGGAGCTCCCCCTAGTGGTCGCTACAGGGTACATACAGCTCCATAGGATAACATGGAGATTAGGTCCCGCCCTCCTCCTCTGATCACGTGACCTCCCATCGTGTCGTGTCCATTTTGCTTGTCACCCTCAGAGAAAAATGTGTGAGGAGATGTTAAGATGTTAGGCAAAAGGCAGAAACAAATACCTCACAAAAGATAGTCTCTGTAGGGAGAGCAGATAATGAGAGCTACATACAGAGAGGAGCAGGATTATTAGTGTAGGAAGTTCAGGAAAACGTCTCTCCATAAGGCCCACGTCACACACAGATATCTGGGCAGATATTGTTCGCAGATCTCTGGTTGCAGTGAAATCATGGACACATTGGTCTATTTTGTGGCTGTATATAAGTGGATTAATGTGTCCATGATTTCACTACAACCAGAGATCTGTGACCAATATCTGCACAATTATCTGTGTGTGTGACGTGGGCCTTAGGTAGATATCAAGTTCCCAGACCTAGTGTAGGACAGGAACATGAAAGCAATGCACAGAATTGCCATAATAAGAAATCCCCCCAAACTACATAAATAATACACAGGGAAGGATTGATAGTGTAGAATAATAAGGTCCCTTCACATCACCATTTTCACACATCCGTGGTGATCCTTGAATTTCAATGTTCACACGGACAGGCACAGATCTGTGCCAACAGATGCCACTGATGCCCATGGACACGTCATCAGCAGATAGGGCTGTACCTTGCTTCTGAGGATGCGCAGTACAGCAAATCGGATCTATCTTATATATAAAACCCGAAGGCCACTTCCGGAAAAGGCCACGCCCACTTCCGTGATGGTCGTCGCCCAGGCTCATCCAGTGCACTGTAGCCAGGCTGCCCCCCGACTACAGGCACCGTCACACGGAACGTTCCGATCACGGAAGTTCCGTGTGCCCTCCAGCCACTCCCCTCCACCCTCTGCCCTCCAGCCAGCAGCTACATACCGGGGGGGTAGGGGGGGCCCATTGCCCGCCACCTCGGGGAGCCACACACACCCTGGGGGTACCCGTGCTCCCTGCCGTGTGCCTGGAGAGGAGGGAGGGCGGGACTTCCTCTCCTGCAGCTCTGCCCGCCCCTCCTCTCCTCCTACACCCGACACCCGGCCACCGGTAAGTCTGCAGCCATACACGCTGCTCTGCCCTCCAGCCTGTGTGCCCCCACTGCCCTCTGCCCTCCAGCCTGTGTGCCCCCACTGCCCTCTGCCCTCCAGCCTGTGTGCCCCCACTGCCATCTGCCCTCCAGCCTGTGTGCCCTCTGCCCTCCAGCCTGTGTGCCCCCACTGCCCTCTGCCCTCCAGCCTGTGTGCCCTCTGCCCTCCAGCCTGTGTGCCCCCACTGCCCTCTGCCCTCCAGCCTGTGTGCCCCCACTGCCCTCTGCCCTCCAGCCTGTGTGCCCCCTCTGCCCTCCAGCCTGTGTGCCCCCACTGCCCTCTGCACTCCAGCCTGTGTGCCCCCACTGCCCTCTGCCCTCCAGCCTGTGTGCCCCCACTGCCCTCTGCCCTCCAGCCTGTGTGCCCCCACTGCCCTCTGCCCTCCAGCCTGTGTGCCCCCACTGCCCTCTGCCCTCCAGCCTGTGTGCCCCCACTGCCCTCTGCACTCCAGCCTGTGTGCCCCCACTGCCCTCTGCCCTCCAGCCTGTGTGCCCCCTCTGCCCTCCAGCCTGTGTGCCCCTACTGCCCTCTGCCCTCCAGCCTGTGTGCCCCCACTGCCCTCTGCACTCCAGCCTGTGTGCCCCCTCTGCCCTCCAGCCTGTGTGCCCCCTCTGCCCTCCAGCCTGTGTGCCCCCTCTGCCCTCCAGCCTGTGTGCCCCCTCTGCCCTCCAGCCTGTGTGCCCCCTCTGCCCTCCAGCCTGTGTGCCCCCTCTGCCCTCTGCCCTCCAGCCTGTGTGCCCCACTGCCCTCTGCCCTCCAGCCTGTGTGCCCTCTCTGCCCTCCAGCCTGTGTGCCCCCTCTGCCCTCTGCCCTCCAGCCTGTGTGCCCCCACTGCCCTCTGCCCTCCAGCCTGTGTGCCCCCACTGCCCTCTGCCCTCCAGCCTGTGTGCCCCCTCTGCCCTCCAGCCTGTGTGCCCCTCTGCCCTCCAGCCTGTGTGCCCCCTCTGCCCTCCAGCCTGTGTGCCCCCTCTGCCCTCCAGCCTGTGTGCCCCCTCTGCCCCCTGCCCTCCAGCCTGTGTGCCCCCACTGCCCTCTGCCCTCCAGCCTGTGTGCCCCCTCTGCCCTCCAGCCTGTGTGCCCCCTCTGCCCTCTGCCCTCCAGCCTGTGTGCCCCCACTGCCCTCTGCCCCCTCCAGCCGTCCTCTGCCCCCTCCAGCCGTCCTCTGCCCCCTCCAGCCGTCCTCTGCCCCCTCCAGCCGTCCTCTGCCCCCTCCAGCCTCCAGCCGTCCTCTGCCCTCTCCAGCCTCCAGCCGTCCTCTGCCCTCTACAGCCTCCAGCCGTCCTCTGCCCTCTCCAGCCTCCAGCCGTCCTCTGCCCTCTCCAGCCGTCCTCTGCCCTCTCCAGCCGTCCTCTGCCCTCTCCAGCCGTCCTCTGCCCTCTCCAGCCGTCCTCTGCCCTCTCCAGCCGTCCTCTGCCCTCTCCAGCCGTCCTCTGCCCTCTCCAGCCGTCCTCTCCAGCCTCCAGCTGTCCTCTCCAGCCTCCAGCCGTCCTCTCCAGCCTCCAGCCGTCCTCTCCAGCCTCCAGCCGTCCTCTGCCCCCTCCAGCCGTCCTCTGCCCCCTCCAGCCGTCCTCTGCCCTCTCCAGCCTCCAGCCGTCCTCTGCCCTCTCCAGCCTCCAGCCGTCCTCTGCCCTCTCCAGCCTCCAGCCGTCCTCTGCCCTCTCCAGCCTCCAGCCGTCCTCTGCCCTCTCCAGCCGTCCTCTGCCCTCTCCAGCCGTCCTCTGCCCTCTCCAGCCGTCCTCTGCCCTCTCCAGCCGTCCTCGGCCCTCTCCAGCCGTCCTCGGCCCTCTCCAGCCGTCCTCGGCCCTCTCCAGCCGTCCTCGGCCCTCTCCAGCCGTCCTCTGCCCTCTCCAGCCGTCCTCTCCAGCCTCCAGCCGTCCTCTCCAGCCTCCAGCCGTCCTCTCCAGCCTCCAGCCGTCCTCTCCAGCCTCCAGCCGTCCTCTGCCCCCTCCAGCCGTCCTCTGCCCCCTCCAGCCGTCCTCTGCCCCCTCCAGCCGTCCTCTGCCCCCTCCAGCCGTCCTCTGCCCCTTCCAGCCGTCCTCTGCCCTCTCCAGCCTCCAGCCGTCCTCTGCCCTCTCCAGCCTCCAGCCGTCCTCTGCCCTCTCCAGCCTCCAGCCGTCCTCTGCCCTCTCCAGCCTCCAGCCGTCCTCTGCCCTCTCCAGCCTCCAGCCGTCCTCTGCCCTCTCCAGCCGTCCTCTGCCCTCTCCAGCCGTCCTCTGCCCTCTCCGCCCGTCCTCTGCCCTCTCCGGCCGTCCCCTGCCGCCTCCAGCCGTCCCCTGCCCTCTCCAGTCGTCCGGGGGTGGCCACATGTTGACTCAGGATCCAGACGCCGGAGAAGACGCAGGGTCGGTGGTAAGTATAGCGGAGTGTGTGTGTGTGTGTGTATATGTGTGTGTGTGTGTATGTCCTGACCACTCTGCCCACGCCGCTGCGCTGACCACTCTCACCGCACTCACTGCTAGCCACTGAGCGACCGCGCGCAGTGCTAGCCACTGAGACGCCTGTATACACACAATTAATTTCACCGCACTACCCTAACTATTCGTAAATAAACTATATCTGGATTCTAGACTACCCGATTCTTTAGAATCGGGCTGCCATCTAGTTTTAAATAAATAGCATCAAATTAAAGCAAAGACAATAAACGGACAATAAAATGCAATGACAGGCGATCAAAACGTCACTTACCCAAAAATGGTATCATTAGAAACGTCAGCTCAAGACAAAAAAATAACCCATCACACAACCCCAGATCCCGATAAATAAGAACGCCACGGGTCACCGATAATGGCGACAAAAGAGAAATTCTTTTTCTTTAAAAATTTGAGTTTTTTTTTCACCCTTTAGATAAAGTTAAAAGGAACATGTTTGGTGTCTACAAATTCGTACTGACCCGGGGCATCATACCGACACGTCAGTGTTACCATGTAGTACTGACCTGAGGCATCATAGCGACACGTCAGTGTTACCATATAGTACTGACCCGAGACATCATACCGACACGTCAGTGTTACCATATAGTACCGACCCGAGACATCATACCGACACGTCAGTGTTACCATATAGTACTGACCCCAGACATCATAAGACACGTCAGTGTTACCATATAGTACTGACCCCAGACATCATACCGACATGTCAGTGTTACCATATAGTACTGACCCGTGGCATCATACCGACATGTCAGTGTTACCATATAGTACTGACCCGAGACATCATACCGACACGTCAGTGTTACCATATAGTACCGACCCGAGACATCATACCGACACGTCAGTGTTACCATATAGTACTGACCCCAGACATCATACAGACACGTCAGTGTTACCATATAGTACTGACCCCAGACATCATACAGACACGTCAGTGTTACCATATAGTACTGACCTGAGTCATCATACCGACAAGTCAGTGTTACCATATAGTACTGACCCAAGGCATCATACAGACAAGTCAGTGTTACCATATAGTACTGACCTGAGACATCATACCGACACGTCAGTGTTACCATATAGTACTGACCCGAGACATCATACCGACACGTCAGTGTTACCATATAGTACTGACCCGAGACATCATACCGACACGTCAGTGTTACCATATAGTACCGACCCGAGACATCATACCGACATGTCAGTGTTACCATATAGTACTGACCCCAGACATCATACCGACACATCAGTGTTACCATATAGTACTGACCCCAGACATCATACCGACACGTCAGTGTTACCATATAGTACCGACCCGAGACATCATACCGACACGTCAGTGTTACCATATAGTACTGACCCGAGATATCATACCGACACGTCAGTGTTACCATATAGTACTGACCCCAGACATCATACCGACACGTCAGTGTTACCATATAGTACCGACCCGAGACATCATACTGACACGTCAGTGTTACCATATAGTACTGACCCCAGACATCATACAGACAAGTCAGTGTTACCATATAGTACTGACCTGAGTCATCATACCGACATGTCAGTGTTACCATATAGTACTGACCTGAGGCAACATACCGACACATCAGTGCTACCATATAGTACTGACCCGAGACATCATACCGACACGTCAGTGTTACCATATAGTACTGACCAAAGACATCATACCGACACGTCAGTGTTACCATATAGAACTGACCCAAGACAACATACCGACACATCAGTGCTACCATATAGTACTGACCCGAGGCATCATACCGACACGTCAGTGTTACCATATAGTGAACATGGCGATTAAAAAAAACAAAAAACAAACGTGTGATTGCACTTTTTTTGCAATTTCACCGCACTTGGATTGTTTTTTCCCATTTCCCTGTACACTATATGGTAAAATAAATGATTGCAACTTAAAGTACAACTTGAGACACAAAAAACAAGCCCCATATGTCTATATTGATAGAAAAATAAAAAGTTATGGCTCTTTGAAGCAGGGGAGGGAAAATCGAACATGAAAAATCGCTGGGTGATGAAGGAGTTAATCTGCAGAGTTCTCACTATTCTTGATCTGGGGCTGTGACGGCTTATTTTTTGCGTCTTGAGCTGCTGTTTCTAATGATGCCATTTTTGGGTACATGTGATGTTTTGATCGCCCGTTATTGCATTTTATTGCAATGTTGCGGCGACCATATAAAACTTTTTTTGCCATTTGTATTTTTTTCCGTTACGCAGTTTACCGTGCAGATTCATTCATATTATATTTTCATAGATCGGATATTTCTGAACGCGGCATTAAATTGTTTTATTTTCAATGGGACAATAGGGGGGTGATTTAAACTTTTACGGTAATTATTTTTTTCACATTTTTTTTAAAACTTTTTTTACTATTCCTTTATTTTAGGGCGCCTCAGCACTGCACAGTGCCATCGCTTCTCCTGTTCACAGCTGTAATGATCCGCAGCTCTTTACAGCAGAAATGATCACTTTCTGTGGATACAGGCGATCGCTGGACATCAATAGGAAGAGAGTCAGTGACAGTGTCCTCATCTGACCCCTCGCTGTCATGGCAACACATCAACAACCCGTGACCACATCAGGGGGTCGCAGATGGCGGTGGGAATAACGCGATCCTCGCTGCGACGCTTTATATACTGTAGACAGACGGCGGTGTAACCAATAAGGAGCGTCTTTCTAGGATTTTTAATGGTGTTCTTATAAGCATTGTATGCGGTTACACCTGTATTCATGTAGATGTTGTATGTTATTATTCATATAACGAATATATAACATGTTTAGTCACTATTAATAAGGGCATTATATAGCATTATTCAATAGAATGATATTGATAGGCCTGGGGACATTATCTTACTTATTCCCTTTAGGTCCCCTATAGCTGCTCCAATACAACACAGAACCTGGCAAGCTCATTATTGCAGCATTTCCTCTTCTCTTATTGATCACGGCTCCTCCTTGTGACGGCTGATATAATTCTCATTGCTTTGTGACGACCATTAACCCGTTCACTGCCGATTACAATACAAAATATCGCCAAGAGGAAGAGTTTGATTTTTTCTCTTCTAGTGTAACAAAATACTGGAGCCGGACCAAATCTTTGTGTTTTTAGTCTTTTTCCAGCAGCACAACACTGCTCAAAAAAATAAAGAGAACTCATACACAATACAATGTAACTCCAAGTCATCACACTTCTGTGAAATCAGCCTGTCCAGCAGTGGTGTAACTTGAAGCTCATAGACCCCAATGCAAAGGTGCAATGTGGCCCCCAATTATTGCAAATCATTAATAACATTAGTCTTTTTCTATAGGCCAAAGGGACTTTTGGGGCCCCGTAGGCTCCAGGGCCTGGGTGCAATTGCAAACCTTGCACCTACTGTAGATACGCCCCTGCTGTCCAGTTATGAAGCGACACTAATGGTGAATCAATTTCTCCTGCTGTTGTGGAAATGGAACAGAATTGATCAGAACAAGCCCCCCTGTAAAGGAGCGGTACTGCCGGTGGTGACCACAGACCAGTTCTCTGTTCTCATCCTTTTTGGCGGTTGTTTTAGTCACTTTTGCATGTTGTCATTGCTCTCACCCCTAGTGGTAGCATGAGGTGGTGTCTACAACCCACAGAAGGTGCTCAGGTAGTGCAGCTCCTCCAGGATGGCACATCAATGTGAGCTGTGGAGAGAAGGGTAGATGTGTGTGTCAGCACAGTGTCCAGAGCATGGAGCAGATACCAGGAGACAGGCCAGTACAGCAGGAGACGTGGAGGACAACAACCCAGCAGCAGGACCGCTATCTTGTAAAGTTTAATTCGTATATCTGCAGGATTTGGCGGCCCGAAATTTCCCATGACATAACCGGGGGTTTTGAATTCCCTCAATCACTGCAGAAGGCAGCTCCTCTCATTTTCTTTGAATGACTGATTTGTCTGAAGGGCGGGGCAGTGAAGCGGCCGCTGATTGGCCGTAGGGACCGTGTGATGTAACAACATCACGTGAGCCTATGGATTATTATCTCACGTGAGCCCCGGGAGAGGTATGTAACATGAGCCCCAGGAGAGGTAGTGCCAACCTTACTGGAACAGTGCCATCACTGGTGGGGTGTATAACTGTTATCTATATATATAATTGACTTGTGGCACTTTTCATCGCCTCCTGTATCTAGCTGTCCCCGGTTCATAATGGTGTATTATGACATCACATTGGGGCATTATGACATTACAATGGGGAATTAAGACCTCACAATGCGGTATTATGACATCATAATGGGGCTGATGTCATAGTACACGGGGGAGAGAGCAGAGGTGGGAGAGTGCACAAGGGGGTAGAGATGGCCGCCGCGCCACAGAGCCCGCCCACATTGTGACATCACCGCCCTACTCATGTGATAGCATTGGGGCTAGTTATTTTATTGGGGGGGGAAACCTGGTGATTGAGAGGGTGGTTTCGAGTAGTGGACAATCCTCTTTAACTCCAAGCCTTTGTTTTTGCACCTTCCTTTTTGAATCGCACTGTATTATATACAGTTATCACCCAGTAAATATAAATTCTTGGAAAGATGAGGAGCCGCAAATAAATAGTTAATGCCTTATACTAGACTTTACACATCAGATGTCTTATTTATTTTCAGGGTTTGAAACCTCTGACAACCAGTGTCAAAAATATGGCAAAACAAGGTGTCTTTTGACTGAAGATGAAATGAGAAAAAATAACTTTCCTTTGACACGTCAGTGTAGACTAATGTTTCTCAGTCTCATTTTCTCTATCTATGACTTATAAACTAACCAAGTGAAATTATTAATATTCCTGCAAATTAAAAAAGATTTAGGGTTCTCACTGTAAAATATCTTTCTCGGAGCCTTCAAAAAAGACCATGGGGTGTATGCTGCTGCCACTAGTAGGCAACACTATGCTGAAAATAAAAATTAGGGGGGCATGGCCTGATCTGAGATGTGAGCGGTCGCAGCGACAGAGCTCTCCCTCCGCAACATTGCTTTGAATCTGTGCCCGCTGCGGGCACCGGCCACAATACATACCGGATTGGGCACCGGAAGACCTCTAGACCCCGGGGGTGCTATCAGAGGAGAGGGAGAGGCAGCCATGACCCGCCGAAGGCAGCGAGACGCCACGACCACCGCGACTTGCAGATCCCAAGATGGCGCTGAGGCTGCAGAGGAGGCAAAGAAGAAGAACACAGCCTGTGCACAGAGAATGGTGGTGGCTGCCAGGCTGCAAAGGTTTGCAAGGGGACAGGCACAGTTTGAGCCAGGGCAGGAGGACATGGACACTGGGGCTGAAGACTCAGAATCTGAGCAGATGGAGGACAGGGCGGATCAGGAGGAGGATGCTGGTGAGGAATGAGATGTCTTGGAGGAGGGGGAGGCTGATGGTAGTGGAGGGGATGCCAGTCTGCAAGAGCCCACTCTAATGGCCACTTTACACGCAGCTACAGGTAACAGGTTGTCTACAGGTTACTTACTGGCTGCAGTGAAATCATGGAGACATGGTTCTATCTTGTTGCTGTGTACAAATGGAACTATGTCTCCATGATTTCACTGCAGCCAGTAAGTTACCTGTGGAAAACCTGTTACCTGTAGCTGCGTGTAAAGTGGCCATAAGAGATATTTTCACAGCTGTGACTTTTTGCAAAAACACTCTAACCACACTGACCCAGCAAGTCACAGGAATGCAGACTGTGATTACTTGATTACTTGCATAAAATCTGATATGAAGAAAGCGGATGCTCGGACTGCAGTGGTGGAGGAAAGGGTCAGTGCTACAGAGGATGATCTTGCTAAGCTGCACAAGGCTCAAAAGAAATATGAAACTCAGCTGCAGGAGGTTGTTGCAAAAATGATGACCTTGAGAACTGCTCACGGCGGATAAAATTAAAATAGTAGGAGTGCCTGAAAAAGCCAAAGGCTCCAGGCCCTGTGAGTTCCTTGAGATATGGCTGCTTCAGAAAACTGGATGCACTTTCTAAAGCGTTCGTAGTTGAGAGGGCCCACAGAGTGCCAATGAGACCGGTCCCCCCTGGCTCACCCCCTCGGGCTATCCTAGCTAAAATACTGAACTATCGTGATAGGGATACCATTCTGAGGAAGGCTAGGATGGCAGAGAATATGACCATAGACAGACAAAACGTCTCTATTTATGCTGACTACTCTCCAACTGTTCAAAAGATGAGAATGAAGTTTGGGGAAGTGAAACGGAAATTACGAGACTTGAAACTTGATTATTCTATGCTGTACCCAGCGAAGTTACGGGTGGTTGCGCTGGATAAGGTGCATTTTTTCCAGAGCCCAGAAGAGGTGGTAGACTGGCTGGAATGGAATAATAGACGACTGTGAGATCAGCGAGAACAAGGAGCGGGATGAAAGTTGTTGGTCCTGGGCTGCTGACTTATCTATTTCTGCATTAATATGATTTTTCTGTTTTGGTTTCTATTTTTGATATTTCTCTGCATGCCGGAGAGGTTCGGAGGGTTACCAAGTAGAGAATATGGTTGATTTAATTATATACTGTTATTATGTTATGGTGTCAGGGGGTGGAGGTTGGAAAGGCTGTGTGAGGGCGGCGAGTTGCAATAGCCTATTTTGAGTTCAATGATCTGTGTTAATTATTTACTAAAGGTGGAAGGGGGAGTGAGGTAAAGGAATAGCTGGAGAGGGTGCCTATTGGCGATCGATCGCTGAGATAGGTTTGGAGGACTGGGTCTAGCGAATTTACCCACTCCCATAGTGGGAGAAGACAACGTTTGGGGTGGATATGGGGGGACGGGGGGAGGGGGGAGCGGCTTGGGGGGATAGGAAGAGAGTATAGACCGCACGAACGAGATGATAGGTGGGGACATCCATTGATAGGTAATATCTCTTTTATATTATGGCGGGATAGTTAAAAATTGTGTGTTGGAATGTGAGGGGGCTAGCCGATAGAAGTAAGAGAGCAACGGTGCTTAGGTATATTATGTCAGTTAAACCGTCTATTATATGTTTACTGGAAACACATCGAACTAGTGACAGGACTGGTGGACTAGCCAAACATGGATTAGAAATTCATATCATGCTACGTATTTCAATTATGCGAGGGGGGTATCGGTTCTGGTCCTTGCCTCGGTTCCCTATGAGGAAATAGATGTGCGACTAGATAAGGATGGACAATATGTGTATGTGGTATGCCGGGTGTATGGCTCCATGCTCTGCTTGGTGGCAGTGTATTTTCCACCGCCATTCTCGGATGCTAAGTTACATGAGATCATGGAGCTTACTAGACACAGAGTGGGGATACCATTACTGATTGTTGGTGATTTCAACAATATTCTGGACTGGGATGTGGATCGGGAGGGGAGAGGACAGAAGACTGTGGGAAGTGACGGTATGACGCCGTTTGCAAAGCAAATTAAAGAATTGGGACTGGTGGATCTGTGGAGGATGAGGAATACGGACGTGAAATGCTACTCATGCTTTTCCTCCTCGCACAACTCCATGTCTAGGATTGACATAGCCCTTGGGAACAGACATCTAGATAATATGACTATTAAGGTTGACTATGTGCCTAGGGTGGTGTCGGATCATAAACCAATTGTGGTAGTTCTGCAGGTGGGGGAGGGTCGGAGAGGTTGTAATGGGGAATGGAAGATTAATCCTTCATGGCTGCGTATGCTGGATATGGGGAAAATTGGTGAGGAACTTGAATTGTTCTTCAAGGATAATGAAGGCAGCGCCCCTGCGAGTGTGGTGTGGGACACTATGAAAGCGTTCCTCAGGGAGTTATTTATTAGAGACATTTCCAGACGTAAGTCTGAAACTAGGGCAGAGGAAGAGCGAGTGGTGGATGCATTGAGGACGGCTGAGACTGATGCAGTAACCCTGCCCTCTATGGAGACGCAGAAGCGCCTAAGAGAAGCCCAGGAGGCAGTGGATAGGGTACATGTTCAAGCTACAGCTAGGCAACAGGAATTTTACAAAGCATCCTTCTTTGAGGACGGGGAGAGAGCAGGACATTTATTATCTGTGGTAGCGGCGGCTCAGAGGGACTCCTCTTATATCTATGGTCTGTGTGATGAAGATGAGGGGGTGGTGGAGGACACGAAGGGTATATTGAAAATTTTCAGGCGATTTTATGGGAACCTGTATACTTCAGGATTGCTAGCTTCCCGGGAGGAAATAGAGGGGTATGTAGAGGGGGCCCACCTGACACAGATTACGGAGGTTGACAGTGAGAGGCTGGGGCAGCCGCTGACGGCGGAAGAACTAGAGGACGCTTTAGCTTCTATGGCAAATGGCAAGGCACCCGGGGCAGACGGCCTTCCGGCTGAGGTCCATGAACAGCTCAAGGACATACTACTACCCAAATTGCTTATAGTATTTCAAGAGGCATTACATTTAGGATGCCTACCAGAGTCTATGAGAGAGGTTACCATAGTGGTCTTGCCCAAGGAGGATAAGTACAGAAGCAAAGCAGAGTTGTAAAGGCCCATTTCATTGCTGTCAATTGATGTTAAAATATTAGCCAAGGTGATGGCTCGCAGGTTGACGGAGGTGGTTACGGATGTGATTCACCCGGATCAGTCTGGCTTCATGCCACATAAGTCCACGGCTTTGAACCTGCGAAGACTATTTTTGAATATTCAATTACCAGCTGATAATGGAGGGAGTAGGGCGGTTGTATCCCTTGATGCGCAAAAAGCGTTTGACAGCGTGGAATGGGACTATCTGTGGTTGGTGTTAGATAAGATGGATTTTGGTCAGCAATTTGTCTCTTGGGTGAGGCTGCTGTACGGTTCTCCTATGGCTCGCATAAGAGTGAATGGCCAACGGTCGGAGAGGTTTTGTCTGTCTCGGGGTACCCGTCAGGGGTGTCCTCTTTCACCATTATTATTTGCCATTGCCATAGAACCACTTGCTGTGTATCTCCGAAGGACAGTTGAGGTGAAAGAATTTAGGTTTGGTCCGGTTGAAGAAAAGGTGGCTTTGTACGCGGACGATGTTCTGCTTTTCCTGCAAGACCCTGGGGAGTCACTTCAACAGGCAATTCGGGTAATTGAGAAGTTTGCAGACATGTCAGGACTTAGAATTAATTGGGAGAAATCCAACATCATGATGGTTGATAGAGAAGGATTGGCTGATTTGGGGGAATGTGGCTGTCCTAGATTGAAAATGGTGGAAAAATTTAAATACTTAGGGATTCAGGTCTCTCTGGCAGTTTTGGACTACGTTAAATGGAATGTTATGCCGCTTCTGGCTAAATTAAAGGATAAAGTACAGACCTGTTGCGGGTTGCGTCTCTCAGTGGTGGGCAGGACAAATTTATCTAAAATGATCCTCATGCCGAAGATTGTCTATGTGCTCCCCAACTCGCCTGTGTGGATACTGTGGGGATTATTTCAGAGACTCAACTCATTGTTGCGGGACTTGGTCTGGGGTAGAGGTCAGCCCAGATTGAAATTGGAATCTTTGCAGCGACCGAAAGAGGAGGGGGGCCTGGACTTGCCAAGTCCTTGGATATACTTTTTAGCATCTCAAGGCCAACATTTTAGAGGGTGGGCTTCAACAGACATGAGGAATTCCACTCAGTTGATACTTGAATACTTTGAAATAAGGAGCCATTGGTGAAGGGATTGGAGGCTGGAGACTTTGGGCGACTGGAGGACGGTTTCCCACTCTGTGTCTGGTTCAGAAGATATGGAATAAAGTTAAATTACTATGAGAGATTGTGGGAGTGACGCGGTATACCCCTTTGTGGATGAATGCAGCCCTGGGAGAATTTTATAAATTAGGGGAGCAGAAGTTGTGGGTGCGTAAGGGTATAGAATATATATCACAGATATTGGAAGGTGGGGTTATGAGGACTCTTGACTCCCTGAAAGGGGAATTTCAATTGCCAGAGACTGATAGGTATTTCTGTTTCAGGGTCCATCACACGTACCGGCAGCAATTAAGGTTGAGCAGTATCAGGCTGCAAACTGATATTGTCTTAGACTTTATGTGCACGACGGGCAACACCCGTGGGGTTATATCTACAATGTATAGGGATATCATGCATACGGTGCTGTTGCGTCATCCTATTAGGGCGCGTGAAAGGAGGGAGATAGAATTGGGTGATAGACGATGATGTATGGGAGTCGATATTGGAATACGGGCCTAAACTGTCATTGAGTGAGCCGGGACGACTGTCGCAGCTATATCTTATTCATAGGGTTTACAGATCACCGGCTTTTTTGTTTAAAATTTGGGTGAGAGGAACATCAGAATGCCCACGATGTCATAGTGAGGAGGCCGGAATCCTGCATATGATGTGGGAGTGCCCAAGATTGCAGGTCTTCTGGTTAGCGGTGCTGACATTGATTGAAGGCAGATATGCGTGTGAGGTACCTAGAACGCCTCTTGTCTGTGTGCTGGGATATGTTGAGACTATTAAGGTGCGTCACCTAGTGATTTCCCAGAGGCGTGCCACAGCGTGCTGGATACCGCGCCCCATCAGCGATGATTGGTGGGGGCTACTGTGTTACCATTGGCTGTCCCTGCACAGGGCGCCATATTTAAAGAGCTGTCCATTCACACTACACAATTGCAATGGCATCATGTATTAGCCAGCCTTCCTGCGCAGGCTGGCCAATCATGATGCTAATGCGTTGTCTAATCAGCGTGTTTGGGGCGCGGAATAGAACACTCTGTCACGCCTATGTTCTTGCGTCGCTGAAGATGTACGCCCACATTCCCTTAGTGGTTGCGGCGTGTGAAGCGGTGACGGTATTCAACCGGATGTTTCCCGCAGGGTCAGTTTCAACTTCCGGGGAACCATATTCCCTTAGGTTGAGGGCGCTATTGCGGCGTGTACATGCGGCATCGGCGATCGGAGGCAACCGTCAAAAATGTGCACGCGCATGTTCTGTTGCCTCCGATCGCCGGTGATAGTTGCGGCGTGAAAAGGACCTTAAGAAAATTTACAATTAAGTAACACAAGCAAAGTAATAGGAATGACATAGGAAGAACCACATACATTGCAAATGCAGAAATAAGGTAATAACAAAAATACTTTACTCTCAGAAACTTTACGTGATAGAGCAAAACTATGAATATTTTTGCGATCAGCACATCAAACACCATTAAACAGACACATTATCTTTGATGATGATTTTTTTTGTGTTGCTCAATGTTATAAAAAGAAAAATAATTGTGTTCTGCTTTACACATTTGCACTTTCATTGCAGCCCGCACATCTGCTGATTTTAAGTGTGGAGGCGCCCCTGCGGCCAGGCTGCCACTAATGGTATTGCATGTATTTCATATGTGTGGTATCATACCTAGAGTTAAGAAGAGGATTTGTATTTGTATCATTTTACTTCATTCACTAAATGTAGTTGTGAAACGTAGGCTATGGTGCTATTTATAAGAATTTGGGATGTGATAAGAAACGTGTTACCCTTCTGGTAAACCAATTTGTATGATTATGATGTAAGTTCTTTTTATGTTTTGTTTTTCCTCTTTCCCCAAATTTATGTTTTTCCTTTGTAAATCTGTGATAATAATATATTGTACAGATATATCTGTATTATTTGATAATAACCCACATATGTTATATCTACAATGATCACTCTGTATAATATAATACATAAAGTATTTACAGTTTTATTATTTGAAAACTTAATAAAAATATTTGAAAAGAAGAGGAAGCTTTGATGAGACCCCCCAAATACACCCAACACATCTGAACTCCTGGCCAGGGAGGTGCTGGGTGGAAGAAACCCACATTCAGGGAAGTCCCCATCCACTGGCTGGATGGAGGAGTTAGGTTAGGGGTGGGTGCCAGAAGGAGAAGAACTCTATTAAGATCCAGACAGGCAGCTTGAGAGATAGCACACAGCATGGAGTGAAGTGCTAGACTGAGGGCCTGAAGACACAAATCTGCTGCCAGCTGTTGAAGCTGGGCAGAGAAGCTTGCTGCAGCAGGGGTAACAGCCCCAATGTGGTTTGTGATACTCTATCACCAACCGTGAAACTGGAGGTTACTAGGCTTCAAGTACAGTGACTCACTTTGTGGACTCTCAAGGGGTCAGAGGACAAGGAAGACTATCGCTCACAGGACCCGCAGCTACTGGCCTGCAGGCACTGGCAACCACAGGACACTTGGGGGAGGACAAGAGGTAGCAAGTGTCAGGAGGAAAAAGGCAGCTGGAAGACCAAATATACCCTGTGTCTCAGAAAGATGGACTCAGAATACCTCTGTGGTCTGGCCAGGCTGTAATCTTGAACTCTCTACCCTGGTTGGAGTGCAGCCATGAACCTCAAGTGAATGGTAAGAACCAAAAGACTGTGTGTCGTCTGGTCCTTCATGCATCTTCTGCACCGTCCACTATCCTATTCATTCGCCTACACCTTTCAAGGGGATCCCTGCCTCACTGGAGAGGGCTTAACATCTGGCTGCCACACCATCCTACCTTGGAAGTCCCCACAGCAGCCCTAGGCCACCTACAGGCCAGAATTCATTTTGGCGTCACAGACTACTAAATCACCTATAAATACCCCCTTAACATGTCTGTCCATGACCACAACCTCTGGGGACCACCACTGTGACACCCGAACTGTTTAGCCCCCGGATGGTTGAGTATCCCGGTCTAATGAACACAACATATCCACCCCAATGACTGATTGTGAAGGTACCTAATGCAAACACCTAAGCATCTAAAATGCTTTTTTTGATACATTCATTGATTATTTTAAACCAGGTTACCGATGCAACGTGCATGATCAAAAGACATTGATGCCGCTTTAATAACAGAAAAGGACATGACAGGTTACTATAAAACAGTACAAAAATGTGATATTTGGGGGAGTAGCAAAAATAAAATAAGAACATACACTGTCCTCTTTAATCTGGTAACTGTTCCTCTTTAGTAAAATGGACAGAGGTTTGTCTTAATGAAATAACCCTTTTAATGTCAATGAAAATGTTCTGTTTGAGATTTTTTCTGTACATACAATCTTATTTCCTTTTACATCCGGTCAGGTACTCAGGAATAACAAAAAAGATGCTGGACCCTGTCCGTACAAACCTGAAAGACGTCCAGTCAAGAATTAAAAACATTCTCCCTCCAGACGCAATATTGGTGGGCCATGCTTTGCATAATGATCTTAAAGCGCTTCAGGTACATGCTCACATTGCATCATCCGTATATCTACAGTCAGCAGTAAGACCCTCACCGTTGTTTCTTTCATATTTTTCTTACAGATGATTCACCCGTATGTTGTTGATACATCAATACTATTTCCGAGAAGACAAGGGATGAGATTCAAGCTCAAATTCCTGGCGCATGCAGTACTAAGGTGTGAGGCTTCACGATCCCACGGACAGGAAAAAAATATGCAGTGTGAAACCAGCCTAATGCACACTTTTCCTTGCAGGTCCTGGGGAAGACGTCCCGCGCTGTGCCATTGTCGTTTCTGAAGCTTCAGCATGTATACATTTAACAAAACTATATTGTGCAGCAGCACTCAGTCCTCCCATCACAGGAGCCAGGAGATAGTACACTAAGGCCATGTGCAGACTAGAAAATAGTGGTCAGGTTTCCTGCTGTAGGAAATCTGCTCCTGCAGAAAAATCATCCGGAGAATGGCTGTGCCAATGGTGCATTTATGTCATGTTTTTTCATGCGGATTTTGCTGAGTTTGTTCACTGTTGATTGTGAATAAAGCTAGGTTGAGCTGGCAAAAAAAGTGTTTCAAGATGTCATAATGTAGGGGACGTGTCCTGACAGCAAGTATGCAGGACGCTTAATCCTGGAGCTCCGGCACCACTGCCTGCTTCCCGGCCCTTACCGGCTTCCCATACCGCTCTCCGGCTCTCATTTACGGTGGGGTCTGCTCCCCACTCAGCAGCGATGCCCAGAGCTACTTCCCGCAACCGAGGCCCGTTGCAACGGGTCTCGACTTCTTCCCGCCGGAAAGACCCGCATCCACAGCTCCCAAGATGGCGCCTGCAATAGAGAGAGCTGCACCCTCCCCCCGCTCGCCACGCAGCCTGGGTGACAGAAAACATGGTGGCACGAAGGAGGACTCGGCCCGGCTCACCCAGCGACACCTACGAGGTATGCTGGATATTCTCCGCATCTCTATACAGGAGGATGTGAAGTCTATTGTGGAGGAGCTGAGGGCAGACATGGCAGCCATGGGGGAGCGCACTCAGCTCCTTGAAGATAAGATGGCAGAGTTTGCCTCCGGACACAATGAACTGGCCGATAGTTACCAGGACGTTGCAGCTGACATTAAAAGCATGAAAGCCTCTATGTGGGATCTGGAGGACAAGATAAGGAGAGGGAACTTTAAGATCCGCGGCATGACGGAGGCAGAGGGGGAGGAGAACCTGTTGGAAGCTGTGCAGCGATTTCTCAGACATATTCTCCCTGAGGCGACCCCTGCTGACTTACGGATTGAGAGAGTGTTCCGTTTCCCAAGGTCCCCTCATATCAATAAAGAGATCCCAAGAGACGTGCTGGTCTCCCTGGCTCTCCCGAGTATAAGAGACCTGGTCTTCCAATCTCTCCGTAAACACCCCCCATCTGAGGCACCATTTGCGGACTGGTCGGTGTACCCTGACTTACCCCCAGGAACGCTGGCGCGCCGTCATGTGTTCGCCCCTTACTGCCTGATTCTGCGTCAACGGGGCATTCAATATATGTGGGGGTCACCAGTCAACGTTACGTTCCGATACCAGGGATCCAGACAGGTCTTCTCATCCCCGTTTCGGCTAAAGACTGCCCTGCTGGCCTGGAATCTGCTCTCAAAACTGGGATCATCGGCCGCCAGCCCTACCCCCAGAAAAGCATCAGGGGGCTCTCCGAGATCTAGGGGCAATGGTGACTAAATGCAGGGCTCGGTGAAGTAGTGCTCTGGTGTGAAGTGCTGGAGTCTGATCTGCTATCTTTGACTGACCCGGTTTCTGTCATAGATTCCCGGGCTGAAAGTGGATGTGAGACTGTCCTTCTACCCTTTGTGGCGTCCTTGAGGGTCGCTGTTACGGGGTGGTAGTGAGCCCCACCTTGTCACATCCTCCCCCCATTCTCAGGGTTCCCTGAGACTGAATTTGTTTACATTCCTGTTTCGTGTTTGTTCTTGACAACCTTCTTGCCTTTCCCTTTTGCCCCCTTTGCTTGTCCTCCCAACTGATCCTTTCCCCCTGTCTCCCCTCCCCCCGCTAACCTCCCCCCCCCCTCCTCTCTTCACCCTCGTTTCTCTCTCCTCCTTGTTCTTCTTCTCTCTCTTTCTTTGGTAAGTTCGGTGGGCAGTGAGGTAGGATGAGTCTTAAAGTCCTTTCCCTAAAAGCTAGGGGCCTTAACCCCCGTTAAGTGCTCATTCCTTTGGAGGGAGGTCCGACAGTCCCGTACAGATGTAGTTTGCGTACAGGATAGGTTGCATCACCCCCGCTTCCCACACATCTATTTTGCTAACAACATGCTGAAAAAAGCAGGGGTACGCCTAATGGTGGACGCTTCAGGCAAATTTTAATTGACACGAGTGATTGCGGATCCTGCGGAAAGATTTATTGTCCTTATATGCAACATTTCGGGCGTGCAATATTCTCTGGTGAACGTGTATGTGCCAAACGTGGGCCAGCTTAAATTCTTTCGGGCACTGATGGGCCGACTGAGAGTGGAGGCTGTGGGCCGCCTCATTGTGTGTGGTGACTTCAATGCGGTAGTGGAGTCGAGGCTGGATTCCTCGGCCTCCACCGCCCACAGGGGAGGGGACCTACTCTCGCTGTGTCGGGAATACCACCTTCACGATATATGGCGCTACCTGCATGCAGGAGAGAGGGGCTACTCGTTCCACTCTGGCCCTCATGGTTCGTACCCCAGGATAATTTCTTCCTGGTGGACGACGTGGCCCTGACGGATTGCCTTTGGGCAGAGGTGGGTACAATAACCTGGTCTGACCATGCTCCTGTCTCGTTGGAGGTGGCTCTCGGTTGCGGTGGGAGGGGGTCCCGGAGATGGCGCCTAGCCCCGGAACCTACTGTTGGACCAACATCTCTTATCGAGTGTTGGTGAGGATATCCGGACCTCCTTTGACATCAATGATAATGGTGAGGTGTCGGATGAGACCCTTTGGGCCACGCACAAGGCGGTCATACGTGGCCTCCTCCTCCAGAGGGCATCTAGATGTAAAAGGGAGAGGAGGCTAAGAGGACTGAATTGATTGCCCTTATTAGACAACTGGAGTCAGCCAACAAAGCTAGTCCTTCACCGGCTTTTTATCTCAGATTTCAACAGCTAAAGCGCAACAGCGCTCCCTTCTCCTGCGCCAGTATGAAGTAGGGCTGCGTAAACTCTTCCCGCATTTCCTCTCTTGTTCCCCAGGTTCATTACTTTAGTAGCACGTTTGTTATTCTAATTTTTGGATACATCAATATTGTAGACTGCATTGCACTTATGATGAATCTGATGATTTTTCCCTTTCTCTCCTGTTATGTTCAGAAAACCTTAAAGGGAACCTGTCACCCGATTTTAAGGCCCTAAACTATCTCTAGCTGTCCCTACACCTTCCTAGCAGCTCCCTATCTATCCCTTTCTTATCTAAAGTGTCCCTATGAAACATGTGTAAAATAAGTATAAACTTACTGCAGTCCCCGTGGTTAGGGGACTGGGTAGGCGTGCCCACGCTGCCTTCCTCACACCTCCGTGTTAAAATGCACGCCCCGCTGGGCGGCATTATTCTGGGTCCTCTCTGCCCCATTAATTGGAATCTCCCGCCCTCCCCCTCTTTGCACCGGCCGGGCGTCACATCCAGCGCGGTGCATTATGGGCCGTCACGTGCATTATGGGCTTGATGACGTGATCGGCCCCGGCTTCAATAAGCGCATTGCGCATGCGCGGAGCCGATCACGTGATCGGCCCCATAATGCACTAGGGCCGATCACGTGACGGCCCATAATGCACCACGCCGGATGTGACGCCCGGCTGGTGGAAAGAGGTGCAGAGGGCGGGAGATTCCAATTAATGGGGCAGAGAGGACCCAGAATAATGCCGCCCAGCGGGGCGTGCATTTTAACACGGAGGTGTGAGGAAGGCAGCGTGGGCACGCCTACCCAGTCCCCTAACCACGAGGACTGCAGTAAGTTTATACTTATTTTACACATGTTTCATAGGGACACTTTAGATAAGAAAGGGATAGATAGGGAGCTGCTAGGAAGGTGTAGGGACAGCTAGAGATAGTGTAGGCACTTAAAATCGTGTGACAGGTTCCCTTTTTTTTTTTTTATTATCATTTTTTTATTGTTTTTCCAATATTTGACACAACATACAATCATCGTATAAGAGCATAAAACATTACACGTCATAAACAGAGTTGTTCAATGGGTATATAACTAGTATAGCATTGAGTTTTATTTAGTCAGTTGTCTTAGAGCTATTCCTAAATATATTTTAACTTTACTTAAGTTTGATATCCCCATACCAATCCGTCTCTTAAGTTTTTAAATTCTATCCCTCCCTCCCTCCCTCCGTCCCTTGATGCAATTTTGTATCACTTAGTAGTCCCAACACCTTAGGGTGATGTTCTTCCAGTTGTCTCTTATTCATTCCTACTTAGTCTACCCAGTGTGCCTTCAAGTTCCGCCATAGCATACCAAGCCGTCCTTCGAAAAGGGGAGATAAACGTCTCAATTTCCGAATCTGAGAATTCTCTTTCTACAAATTTTCTCCATTTGTGAAAGAATTTTCCTATAAGACGGGTTGGGTTTCTCAAAGTCTCTGCAGCTTCAAGGTATAACACTTTTTTTATGGTGTTGCGGAGTGCCTCTATCCCTGGCATGGACCCTTCCAGCCAATGCCTTAATATCAGTCTTTTTGCCACCATGACTATAGTATGGGACTCTCGTTAGGTGTATCTCCATGACAGTGGAAGAGCCAAAGCATTGGGTTGAGTCGCCCTTCATTGTAAAAGTGCCCTCTGGCCAAGTACCCCACTTCCTCCCAAAACTGTCTTGATTTTTGACATGACCATATACCATGTTCTAAATCCGTCATTGCGTCTCCACATTTGGGACAATTAATCCATCTATTACGGTTGGTTGGTGAGGGTGGGATATTAAAACCCTGGATGGCTCCGTGCATTAATCTAAATTGTGTGTCCCTCCATATTTCATTTGTGATTGCCTTCCTCAATGACTGCCATCCCTGTAGTATCTTGCTCGGCAAGTCATTCTCCCCAAAGTGTCTCCTCCACCTGGAGAAAGGCCCCTTCAGTTTCGATGGTCAAAGTGCTATATATTGTGCGTATGGATGTGTCCTCCACCCTTTCACATATCAGATCCTCCCATAGTTCATTAGTGAGTTCTCTCGAGATGTCACTCAGGTTAGTCAAGAGGTGATGGTGGAGCTGCTGGTATTGCAATACATGAAATCCAGGTAGATTAAATTTGGTCAGTACCTCTGCTCCTGTTAGCCATCTCCTCTCACTCACATGCATGAGATCATACAGTGTCCTCACCCCATTAGATTTCCAACTTTTAAATAGAGAGTTTTCTCGTCCTAGTGGAAAAGATGGGCACGCCCAGGGATTAAGTCTCCCTGAGATCTTCCAAGAGAGGCCCAATTTAGAACGGACATTCTTCCAGGTCATGACTGTGTCTCTATAAATCGTTGTGTGTTTCAGGTGGCATGGGATCATGGAAAGGGGTGTGTGCAGAAGTGACGTCAGGTCCCATGGCCCCGCATGTTCTCTTTCCAAGTCTATGTCAGAGAATCTAGTTGACCCTTTAATCCAGTCTAGCACATGTCGCATAATGCATGCTAGGTTGTACCCTCTAACATCAGGTAGCTGCAAGCCTCCCCTTTCTTTGGGTTGAGTTAGGGCATTGAAGGAGATCCTAGGTTTTTTGCCCCTCCATAGGAATTTGGAGAAGGCACCGTTTAGCCTCCTCACGTCTAAATGTGTCAGTAGTAAAGGGATTGTCTGTAGTGGGTATAGAAGTCTGGGAAAGCTAATCATCTTAATTAGGTGGCCGCGTCCTAAGGCTGGCTTCACACTTGCAGATGCATCTGCAGCGTTTTGCAGATGCATCTGCAAGTATCAGCATGCAGACCACGGCCGTGGTGTGAATGCTCTCATTGATTCCTATATGTGAGCCGTAAGCAGGCGTATGCATGCTTACAGATCACACTCTCCCGCCCGCACTATGGACGCGAGATGTTGCGTCCAAGGTGCGGGGCGGGAGTGTGTGATCTGTCAGCAGGCATACGCCTGCTTACGGCTCACATATAGGAATCAATGAGAGCATTCAGACCGCGGTGCGCCCTATTATAAACATAGGGACCGCGGTCTGCATGCTGATACTTGCAGATGCATCTGCAAAACGCTGCAGATGCATCTGCAAGTGTGAAGGCAGCCTAACAACGACAAAGGCAATCCTTTCCACCTCTCCAATTCTTGTTCTATTTTAGTTATAATGGGGACAAAGTTGTATCTATATATCAGGCCCATTGTCCTTGCTAAATGTACCCCCAGATATTGTATACTCTCCTGAGCTACCCGAATACCCCCCAGTGTTTCGACCCTACGCCACGAGCAGTGCTTGTGTATGAAAAAAATCTCGCATTTGTCTCTATTCAGTCGAAAGCCCGAGAAAGCTCCCACTCTCTCGATGGCATCTAGAATGTTAACTAGATCCCTTCCTGGGTTCTGCATAAAGAGCATAATATCGTCTGCAAAAAGAGATATCTTCACCTCCTTTCCCCCCACCTTCAATCCCTCATATAACTTGTGCGTGTCAAGATATATTGCCAACGGCTCTATGGCCAGGTTAAAAAGCAACGGGGACAGTGGGCATCCCTGTCTCGTTCCCTTTTCTAATACAAACGTATCTGATAAGAAACCTGGTGTGCTTACATTGGCTTTCGGTTTATTATAAAGGGAGCGTATATATTGTCTAAAGGGACCATTGAGACCAATAATATCCAATACCCGATCCAGCCATGACCACCTCACATTGTCGAATGCTTTTTCTGCATCCAAGGTGATCACGGCCGGATCGGCGCCCTCTCTTTCCCCTCTTTGTCTTGCTACATCTATTAGTAACATTGCTTTACGTATGTTGGTAACTGTGGAACGTCCTTTCACAAAACCAGCTTGTCGGGGGTGGGAAATTAGTCTGGGGAGAATGCTGGCCAATCTGTCCGCCATGATTTTGGAGATTACTTTCAAGTCTTGGTTTATTAATGAGATTGGCCTATAGCTGGCGGGGTCAGTCAGTGACTTTCCTGGCTTCGGGAGTAGCTTAATGTGGGCTAGATTCATTCTTTCTGGTATGGGCCTACCCTGCAAAAAGGAGTTGTATAGATCTGCAAGTATCGGGGATATCTGTTCCCTAAGGGATTTAAAAAAGGCTCCTCCAAATTCGTCTGGGCCTGGTGCTTTACCCGAGGGCAATTGTCTTATTACCCTTCAATGTCTTCTATAGATATGGGTGCATTTAAATATTGTTTATCTTCCTCTGTCAACCCTGGTATGTCGATGTCTTTTAGCCAGTCCATGTCTCCCACGTTCCCTCTGGTTTCATCTTTATATAGGGATGCGTAGAACTTTCCCAATACCCTAGTGATATCCTTGGGTCCAGACCAAATGTTTCCATGTCTATCTTTAATTTCTAGTATGGGTGTCGCCTGATGTCTCCCCTTCGCTAGGCGTGCCAGGAGTCTACCAGCCTTGTCTCCATATCTATGGAGTTCTATTTCCAATCTGCTTCTATACATATCTTCTTTCTTATTTGCCCATATGTCGAATTCTTTTTTTGCTTCCAACCAGATGTGTTTATCTCTCTCTGTCATTGTCTGTTTATATTGTTGGTATGCCCCTCTTATTGTCATACTGGACTTCAGATATTGATCTTTGATTTTGTTTTTCAATCTCACCTGATATGCCATGATGTGCCCTCTCAACACCACCTTAGCTGTTTCCCAGAAGAGCCCCGGGTCCTCCCTGTGTGTCTCATTGTTTAACGCGAAATCAGCCCACCATTCCTTTAACATAGTAATGAAATTCTCTTCCCGTGTCATGGTGTCAGGGAATCTCCAAATATAATCTGTGCCCTTTTGGTGTACCTCCCTTGTTTCTACAGTCACCGGGCTATGATCAGAGACGACCATATTCTCTATAGTTGTAGTGACTACTTTCTGGAAAAGTAGTTGCGATGTGAGGAGCATGTCAAGTCTCGACCAGGACCCATGTGGATGTGAAAAGTGGGTGTAATCCCTTTCCAGTGGATGCATCACCCTCCACGTGTCTGTTAGGTCGCAGTGTTGGAACAGCTGTTCTAAGAAGCTTTCCCGGGGTGCTCCCTCGCCCACTTCAGCCCCCGACGCCCGAGGGGTCATGGTGCGTCTGTCCTCCAACTCCCTTACCACCATGTTAAAATCACCACCTACTATGCGAAGGTCAAGACGATCCATTAATAAATAATTTTGAAGGGATTGGAAGAACCCCTTTTGAGCTGAGTTTGGTGCGTATAAGTTATATACACTAAAAATATCATCTTTAATCTGCAGAGTGAGGTGAATCCGTCTACCCTCCTTGTCTTTTTCCTCCGAGATCAATGTGTAAGCCAAGGATCTCCGCATTAGTACAATAACACCTGCCTTTCTTCCCAACGCCCCCGAGCCAAATACCTCCCCCACCCAAAGCTTTTTAAGGCGGAAGAAATCCTCCTGTGCCAGGTGGGTCTCCTGGAGAAGGGCAATGTCAGCATGCAGCCTATTAAGGTGTCTAAGAACCATCATGCGCTTTGAGGGAGAGTGCAAACCCTTTAAGTTCCAGGAGGCCCACCTAACCATAATCAATGGGGACTGACAGTGAAACATAGTTAAACGCCTGCCCAGGTCTCCCAGAACCGGGACCAAGACGCCTCCGAGCACTTCGATCATATCCAGCATCTGAGTATACTTTATGAGCACAACTTAAAATGAAGACATATTCCAAGTAACCATATTGCATCAACCCACACCTTTCCAAAATAAACAAACCCTCCCCCTCCCTTGTATCCCCCCTCATTCTTATCTTAGTCGCCATGTTGACTTCTCTTTCTTCCTCCATGTCATACGTCGCCCCAAGGATAGGCCGCTGGAGATCCGCCTCTCTCCAATTATTAGTATTAAATTCACATAGACAACCCCTTAAAGAGAAATAAAGAGGGAGCAACAAACAAATAAACAACTTGACTTTACGTTATCCCTTCTTTTCTATGTATTATCATAGGTGTAGCCTTACGTTAGCAAGTGTCTCTTTTTTTTTTTTGCTTTTGCTACTACCAGTCAATTTTTTTTTTTTTTTTTTCGTGTGATGGGCCTTTCCCACCTTTCAACCTTTGCTGAAGTCATCAAGTTTTGGTTATACGCCACCCCCTTCTTTCCATCCGACCCCCTCCCCACCTTACTACGAGACCTTTACGACCCCTTTATCCAGTTAGTTTTTAGTGTATCTAACTAAGCAAACTACACAGTTCGCATGTTCAAGGGTCATGCCTCCACATCCAGGAGCTCTCTTCATCTCATTTTCTTTCTGGGTGCCGACTGGCGGTTTTTTCGGGAAGTAGGGTATCTTTGGTGATCTCCACTGCTATTGCCCTCTGAACGCAGCCTGTAGTGTCTTATAGAGTCTCGTGGTCGATCTCCAGTTCCTGTAGAGCTCTGTGAGTTCCCCTCTCCTGAGTCTGATTCACAGTCTTTAGGATTATTTGCTGTTAGGGTGTTATTGGGAGTCTGTTCAGGAGATTTGTCACCCCTGCTGATAGTTGCCATAGCCTCGTCTGGTTCAGTGAAAGATACGGAGGATCCATCTCGTGTGCGAAAACGTAGGGTGGCTGGATACGCCAGTTGAAAACGTATGTTACGTTTGTAGAGGATAGTACACACTTCACTGAATGCTCTTCTTCTATTGGCAACTTCAACAGAATAGTCCGCGTATACCATCACCCTGTGTCCCCTTATAATAAGGGGTATCTTTTTGGCCTTATAGGCCCTCAGGATCTCCTCTTTGTCTCTGTGGTTTAAGTATCGTGCTATAGCATGTCGTGGTTTGCCTCCCACTCCTCCTCCCTCGTTTCCAGCTTCTTCTGTTCCTCGCAGTGGGGGGTTTCTGGGGGGACCAATCCTGTGGGTGCGTTCTGTCAGGCACTTATGAGTCAGGCCCAGTGTTTTCGGGAGATCAACTTCAAATATGTCTATCAGCAAGGCAGGTGCAATAGACTCTGGGAGGCCAACTATTTTAAGGTTATTACGTCGGTCTCTGTTTTCCATATCCTCTAATTTATTAAAGGCATAAGTGAAACGTCGTTGTAAGACCTGTATCTGTTGCTCCAACTCCTCTACTTTCCCCTCAGCTGCAGCTATTCTGCCCTCTGCCTCCATTAATTTCTGGTCATGGTGCCCCAGCTTGCTGTTTATGTCCTTGGTGGTGGCAGCTACCAGTTCTGCCACTGCAGATTTTAAGTCAGGTGCCAGGTATGTGAACATCTCTTTAGCTAGGAGTTTATAATCTATCCATGGTGCATCTCTGCATGAGCTGTCTGCCCTGCCCCCATTCTCTTCAGTTCCTCTGCCCGCCATCTTGTCTTCACCCCTCCACAGTACCTGGGCTTGTGCTGGCGCTGCATCAGCTGTGCTCCGGTCCTGACTGCCGTCCTGGGCCCCCTGCTGTGTCCACCATCTGTCTGGTGCTTTCCAGGCAAGTGCTTACTTCCTCCTCCTCTGTCATCTCTATCTCCGGATTCCCGCCGGCATCATCACCTGGCTCTAGTGAGGGCGGGGGGGGGGGTGCCATGTGCTGCGTCCCGCTCGCTTCTGTCCCCCCAGGGCGCACAAAGTAGCGGTCTAGTGTGGCCGCCATCTCCTCTTTCTCCCCTGAGGATGTTGCAGCGGTTCGGGAAGCTAGGGGTCGTGGATGGCGGCGGATTTCTCCCGCGGTCACCGGAGCCCTCTTAGTTGCAACCGGTCATGGAGGCGCCGGAAGCGGAAGTGACAGGTTCCCTTTAATAAAAATGTTATTGTAAAAAATAAAAAAATAAAAAATATTTTGAGAAAATGCAACAAATGTGGTAGATAATGCTCCACAAAACTCTGGGAATTTGAGGATTTTATATTTTTCTATTTTGTTGAGAGGGAAAAATGTTGTTCTTCATGGTTTTTATACATCATGTTGGTCATTGAAGTATTTATTTTACGAGGCTGATGCTAATATATCTGATGTAATAAAGTGGATTTTACTCAATGTGATGATTGCCTACTTTACCTGTGTGTATAAAGGGGAACTTTCACAATTTTTGAAGTATAAAAAGAATACTTTTGCTGCAAGGATTTTATTGTTACTTCCCATTTAACAGTTTCTTCTGGTCAGTAAAACGGATGATCAGTAACATTAATAGTTACCTTTACCTGCAGTATCATATAATGATTATGTATTTCAATTTTGAGTATTAATAGTGTAAATTTAGATGTAGGTGTAAATCAATACAGGCAGCTTATGGAGACATATCAGATCATCTAAGAATATACTAACACAAGATATGGATGTATAGGTGCAGTACTGTGCATATACCACTATGGATGATGAGGTGGTACCAGATGACAATCTGAACCTGCAGTACCTAATCTAATGGTGTTCAGTAGCTTACCTACTTAAGTTTATTGCAATTTTGTATATATATTTTTAGAAATCTGCTACTGTTAATACTTGTGTACTGAATATGAGGAAAAGTTACAGACACTGAACACATAACACGTGATCAAAATCTTGCAGTTTACTAAATAAAGTCAGAAAATGTACAATTTGCACAACACCGCCCCCCCACCTCCATAAACTACTGCCATATAAAGATGAAGTCATGGTCCAGGACTGGTGTTATCTCTATCTGTACGATAACAAGGCTCATAATGACCTTCCAACAATTTGCTAAACATTGTTTTTTTTTTGCATTTTCCAGCAATTTTATTCTTTAAAAGGCAACTCCACCCAAACATTTGTAACTTTTAATCCATACATAAATTTGGCATTAGGAACAATTGAATAACAGCTTCTGTAGATGCTCAACCTTGAGATTATACAATGTGATTGAGGGAAAGTGACAGCATCCCAAATGTGAAATCATACATCAGAAGTAGCAGACAGATTGAGCTTCTAGTACTAAAGCACTTCATCTTTGGAGTGACTGTTTCAGGACTAATCTAAAGAAGCTATCAGCCATTCTGCTTCATTCAGCTCCCTTGTGCCTCCATACTATGCTTAATTCTGAAATGCCTTAAATTCAACATCAATTACACCTCATTGATGATGATGGCCTTTCAGCGTTCTGTCTCTGTGCTGCCATAGATTTAGAACATTCACTTCTACTCTTGTGAGAGACGGCATTGCTTTGCAGTTCTGTATTGGACTTTTAAGTCCTGAATTACAAAATGCCTTTTATATAAAAGTTACTTTAAGATCTAGTGGGTTCACGATGTAAGGGGTTGGTTTACAGTATTGTGAGAAAACAGGAGGGGCACACCTTGGCTGGGATCTTGTATGTACAAAGATATTCTTCTGGAATCAGTGCTTGTCGGTTAAGAGAATTCAGTACATATTGTATCCTATAGAGTCTGGCACAATATTTTTCCAGTAAAATGTATACAGAATAAAAAAAATCCTCTATATGCACCTGTCTAAATTCGAAGGGAAGTCCAGCAGAATATATAAAAATTGTCCAGTATATCCTGGCTCACTGACTCATTCGGTGCTCAGAAGAAAAAAATGCAATATATATGAGATAACTTCGGCACACGAGAAAAATTGAGTGGTTGAAACCGTTATGATGCAAGCAAATGTCTTTTTATTTTTATCAGTCCAAAAACAAACGTTTCGGCCGAGGCCTTTTTCAATGCGACTGATACTAGGGAAAATCAAAAGATAGCGTGCATTGTTTTGGAATGTTCGCTTTCCGCTACAGTGATCGCGGTTCATGCATACATATAGGTGATTGAATGGTCACAGTGTGACGTTATCCTCCTATGTTGTGTGGATAACACGTATATTGAGCTCACTGGGTAACCGGACCTAATAAGACTCAATATCTTGAGACTGTACGTACAGAAAGATATGGTGTATTTTTTCTATACACCAGGGCTGTCTATTTCAACAGTTCATTCAGTGTAAGGATTCTAAGTCCTATGTGCCGTTCAGAGTGGGCCTGGGAGTCGGGGTATCTTTTAAGTGATTGCTGTCCTTATTTCAGGGGCTCACTGTGTGATCCGGAGGCATCCCACGCTGCTCACCCGGGATGCCTCCGGATCACACAGTGAGCCCCTGAAATAAGGACAGCAATCACTTAAGGGATACCCCGACTCCCAGGCCCACTCTGAACGGCACATAGGACTTAGAATCCTTACACTGAATGAACTGTTGAAATAGACAGCCCTGGTGTATAGAAAAAATACACCATATCTTTCTGTACGTACAGTCTCAAGATATTGAGTCTTATTAGGTCCGGTTACCCAGTGAGCTCAATATACGTGTTATCCACACAACATAGGAGGATAACGTCACACTGTGACCATTCAATCACCTATATGTATGCATGGACCGCGATCACTGTAGCGGAAAGCGAACATTCCAAAACAATGCACGCTATCTTTTGATTTTCCCTAGTATCAGTCGCATTGAAAAAGGCCTCGGCCGAAACGTTTGTTTTTGGACTGATAAAAATAAAAAGACATTTGCTTGCATCATAACGGTTTCAACCACTCAATTTTTCTCGTGTGCCGAAGTTATCTCATATATACAGCAGAATATATAGACCAGTATGTACCTATGCCAAGACAGCATTATATCTTTTCCAACTGCTAAACGTGGATTCTATTTCTGGTATTATTGAGGTCTTTCTGTTCTTTGAGAAATAAAGCATTTACTTGTGGTGTATACTAAATGTAGGATACAGCTAGAACTAGAGCAAATAAGTAGTTCTGAATACAGTAGGTTATGTTTTAGGAGCATAAACCCTCTTAATTTGCAGTAAACATTTTGCTATGCTATAGCATCACATGCAATACACCCGGGTGCTTCCAGGTTACCTCATATACTGGTATACAATGGTAAGACTGAACATACAAGTAACTGAATGTACGAGAGATTATTTCTGATCATGGACAGATTGCCAAAATAATCTGCTGGGGAAACGATGTACATATATATACTGAATGGCTGTCCAATATCGCTGGGGTAATTAGCATCGTGGTTGTTCCGAAAGACCATCACCAGCTCACATATGGGCGCACTTTTGTGAAGCACTAATTTTTTTTTCTCTTTAAAGTCTCATTTCAGTGTATTTTGTTTCATTTTACCATCCATTATATTTTAGTAATGTATGCACAGTGCATGAATTAAAAGACTTCCCATTTGTTGCCTTCGGCTGTTCGGTTCGCTCTTCTGCGTCATGTGACTGCAGCTCACGCCTGGGACCATCTGTCCCTCTCTTTCTGAGACTCCAACTTTTATTAAGAAAGTCACTTCTAGTCACAGGGAAAATGCTGTATTGAGTTGGCTAGTCACAGCCACGGTCACATGATCCAGGAGAGGACCACAGAGGCGCTGGAAAACTGCAGAAGACAACAACCCATAAGTGCATGCACTAAACATACATTACTAATATGTAATTGATAATGAAATAACAAAAAGAAATGTTGAGTGGTATTTTAAGAAGAGTCAGAAAACATGGACATTTCGTCATCAGATGAGAGAGAAGTACAATGACACTACTTAGGAAGTTTTGGCACAGTCAGGGTTGGCATGCTGGGCACAATTATGTCCTTAAATATCGGGGTGAAGTTTTGCCCCTGTGGCCTCTCACTCTGAGTTTGCTCCACAATTTCTATTATTGTCTGCTTCATCTTCGGGCTGACATCACCTCTCATGGCAAGTAGTGCAACAATGTGATCATCCCTGCCAGACAAAAAATTAAAAGTTAAACCCAATTCATTCCATACTAACAAGAAAGGGACACGAGAAAGTTAATTCTGAAAAATTACCTAAGATCTGGATATCTATCAACCAAAATTGAGACTTCCAAGTAGAGAAGTGAGCAGTCGGTGAGCTTTATAACCTCTGCAAGATCAATGATGGTATCACAGAGTTTATCTGTCTCTTCACTAAATCCCTAAAGAAAAAGATCAAGGTTAAGGATATAGCTCTGATCAGACTTTTCAGCCCAGTGTGTACATGTGCTAATTTATCAGAAGCTGAAGCTTTACTTGCAAACAATGAAAGGACATCACATTACGGGATGGGGCCAATATACCCTTTCTAGAGCAGTGTTGCTTTGTCTGCATTTTTATCAGTAGCAATAACACTAGCTGTCATGTATGTATGTACTGATTCTAACAGACACTAAGGGTACCTTTACACACGGCTACATTTGTAGCTTGTCACCAGGCAACTTACTGGTTGCAGTGAAATCATGGATACATGGTTCTATCTTGTTGCTGTGTACAAATGGAATCATGTATCCATGATTTCACTGCAACCAGTAAGTTGCCTGGTGACAAGCTACAAATGTAGCCGTGTGTAAAGGTACCCTTACAGATGTAAGACGCTTAACTGCCCCTCACATAAGAACGGGGGGGGGGGGGGTGCTGTCAGTATTTTGTGAGCCTCCATTCCAGCCTCCCTTCCCCTCACATAAGAATCGGGGGGGGTTGTCAGTATCTTGTGAGCCTCCACTCCAGCCTCCCTGCCCCTCACATAAGAATCAGGGAGGGGGGTGCTGTCAGTATTTTGTGAGCCTCCATGCCCCTCACATAAGAAACGGGGGGAAGCGGGATGGTGCTGTCAGTATTCTGTGAGCCTCCCTGCCCCTCACATAAGAACGGGGGGGATTGCTGTCAGTATTTTGTGAGCCTCCATTCCAGCCTCCCTGCCCCTCACATAAGAATCGAGGGGGAGGGGGGTTTGTCAGTATCTTGTGAGCCTCCACTCCAGCCTCCCTGCCCCTCACATAAGAATCAGGGAGGGGGGTGCTGTCAGTATTTTGTGAGCCTCCATGCCCCTCACATAAGAACCGGGGGGGAGGGGGGGTGCTGTCAGTATTTTGTGAGCCTCCATTCCAGCCTCCCTGCCCCTCACATAAGAATCAGGGGGGGGGGGTGCTGTCAGTATTTTGTGAGCCTTCACTCCAGCCTCCCTGCCTCCTCACATAAGAACCAGGGGGGGGAGGGGTGCTGTCACAGATTTTTCAGCCTCACACATACACTCACCACTGCCGCCGTGCGCATCCACAGTCTCGCGGTCCGCAGTGAGGAGGAGAGGAGGGGCGGGCAGAGCTGCCTTCCTCCTCTCCGGCCGGCGCTATCGCGGTCGCGGCGGCCGTCTGTCAGCACGGGACACGGGGCCCCCCAGTGGGGTGCGGGACACGGGGCCCCCCCAGGGGGCGGGGGGGCCCGGTCGCGACCGCTGAGACCGCGGTAGTTACGCCACTGCTTCACTGCATTTCCAGTTCTGGATTGGAGTTTCAACGCTGTCTGGGATTGCTGTAGACACCTGTCGGGCAATTTGTCAAGACCTTCTAGCTGAATTTCTACCTTACCCCATCACTGAACTATGGATGGAGAAAGATTCATGGACATTTGTCAGTTTCCAAACTGCTTGGGGGCCGTGGACGGCAAACATGTTCGGATACAGAAACCAGCTGGAAGTGCTTCTGAGTACTCTTAACTACAAGAAATTTTTTTCAATTGTACTGACGGCTATAGCGGACGCCGACTGTTTTTTTTGTTGCTGTGGATGTGGGCCAATTTGGACGTTTTAATGACTCAACATCGTTTAAAGACTCGGACATGGGACAAAAACTTTATTCGAACACTTTCAACTTGCCACCACCACGACCCCTGCCGAACACTGATACCGTTTGTCATTGTAGGAGGCGAGGCATTTCAAATGTGTGGCAACCTCGTCATGCCCTACTACAGCCGTGAGTTAACTCGGACTAAAAGGATTTTTAATTACAGACTGACTAGGGCAAAACGCACCGTGGAGTGTGCATTCGGATTGCTGCCTCCATCACCTGTCTACAGTGTGTCATTTAACCTGGGACCATTGGTGCCAATGTCTGGATGGAGCAAGAGTGTGGCTGGCACCAATGTGTGGATGGCTTGCAGCCCATCGACCCCCTGCAATCACATCTCTGAGGGCGTGATTCCAGCAAACTCCAGTTATATGGTATCAGGACTGCAGAGAGTTCTACATTTTTTGTTCACGTAAAGTTTATCAACTTATTTTTGTTGTTCTGATATCATTTTTTTCTTTTCAGACAATACCGTCTATTGCCACAGAAAACTATCCAGGTAAGGAGCAGTGTGCCAGAGGTATTAAGGAGAGAAGTGTGGCAGCTACTAGCTGGATGTCACAATAATGATGACCACCTACTACTGTAGCATTGATTAAAGGGAATTTGTATTCATGAGTGCACCATGATGTAGAGGCTGCGACCCTGCTCTTAGCAATGTGTCACTTGTTGGTCTGTCTGCTGTCACGTTTTTGTCTGCTGCATATCCAACAGTGCTCTGATTGCTTAGCCCTCTACAGCCCCGCCCACTCCACTGATTGGCTGCCAATCTTGTATAACTCCACCAACATCACTGATTGGCTGTGCCTTGTGTCCACTGTACGTTGACAGAAAGCTGTTAATCAGTGTTGGGGTTGGACCAGGAGGCGCGACACATGTAGTCCTCTAGTGATAATTTCCTGATAATAAATCAATAATTTAATTGAAAATGGAAAACACAGCCCAGTAAGTGACACATGACTGGGATCAGGGTCTTGTCTTCTGCTTCATGCTGGTCTTAGTTTATATAGCAAACAGTTTCTGACAGATTATTTATAAAAGGACTAACTGGATAAATGGTAAATATGCAATTGATTTTTGATCCAATTCCCTGTTTTCTCTCGGGACTCTTCTGCTCCATTCATGTGTGTGGGAGTGATGGAGATAGCAGAGCTCTGTATGTCAGTCCCATATACACTGAATGGTCTTTTACAATCATGGTCTCCTATTCGACTATAAGGAAAGGAGTAAGTATAAGGAATCAGGGCTTCATTCTAGCAATTTCTCAGCCTTTCCTTAATGACACTTATCGGCTATCCTGCTGTCAACCGCTTCCATGTCATGTTTTCCTACATTGTAGCTGTGTGCCAGGGCTTCAGACGATCCCTAAAAACACATCTTTTTAAGGAGGCCTATCACACTCCCTAATAGAAGTCCTTTGTACTGTAGATAGTGAATGGGCTATCCCTCTGGACATTACTCTTCTACAAACTTCACCAAACCAAAACGGTCTACACAGACTGTCTGATGACCATTCATGTAAACTTATTTCTATCCCCCACTTCCTCAAGATGCCTGGACCATTAGTGCAATAAGCCCCTGTACTTTGTGCAACCCCTATCCCGTTGTAGATTGTAAGCTCTTTTGAGCAGGGTCACCTTCATTTCTTGCTTTATTTATTGGATTTTCTTTTTTACATTGATTCTATGCCTATTGTTTTGTATCCAATTATTGTACTGTATTTGATCTCTACTGTAATTACTGTATAGTATATTTCCTGTACTCTAGCCACTGTATTGTAAAGCTCTGCGGAATATGTTGGTGCTATATAAATAAAGAATTATTATTATTATTATCATCTCTCACGGGACCTGATCAGCCCATATATTAAAGGGGTTGTCTGTGATAAAACTCATGAGCTGCCTCCATAATCATTAGTTTATCCTTCATATTTCCAGATCTGAGACCCTGCAAGATCATGTACACTTATCCTGTATTTGTGAGTGATATTGGAAGCTCATATAGGCTCTTACTTTGATTCCCCTTGAAATCTATTACTTTTAACTGTCAATACACACCACTTCCAATAACGCTGACAAATTAGGCAAAAAATCTGATTTTTATCAAGTAAATGGTTGAATTGAGAAGCCGAGTCCACAATGAACCATGCTCAATGTTTCCGTTTTTGCATTACTTTCTTTGGGTTAGGATGGCCTCTAATGCCCGATCTTAGCTGCTCAGCGTCCAGCATTTAGCTCTCTGGCCCGTGATCAGTATCAGTAATTGTCCGCTTAGCTCTGTGATCCATGCGCGCTGTTAGTGAGTCCTGTTATTCTGGAAAGTGCTAGATTGCTGCCGTGGCTGATGCCCAATTTTCCACAAGGATTCCCCTTGATTAGCCAGACTGAACAGCATCTACGCTTATGATAAAGCTGACCTTTCCATGGACTCCCACTGTAGTGTATGTCTGCCCACACCTCATCCTGCTGCTCAGGGTATGGGCACACATCTTTAAGACCTCTAGACTGTGAGCCCTCGCGGACAGGATCCCCGACCCTATTGTACCCGTATGATTAATTGTGGATTTGTTGTCGTTTGTCTTCGTTTGTGGTCGTCTTTGACCATTTGTCTTTGTCTACCCTCAAAAATGTAAAGCGCCATGTATCCTAATAGCAATATATAAAAACTAGAACAGGGTTTTCTAGAATAACCAAAGTTTATCAACTTAAAACCTTTATTTTACAAAAAAACGTGATGATCATAATTAGAGAACAGCAATGACTGTAGACTAAATGTTGTGAAGCAGTCACCAACCAGTAGGAAGTGCACAGGCCTTTGCTTTGTCCCTTTGTCCAGGCCTTTGCTTTGTCCAGGCATTTGCTATGTACAGGCCTTTGCTATGAATGACTTCAGGACATCTGCGGCCACAGGACACAGGACATCACTAGTCTCTCTCTCTGATCGGGGGGTACTTTGCTCTTCCAGCCTCTTCCACAGTTCTGTGACTGTTGTGGGATTCTCGATCATAACTTTGTCAGCGAGGATTCTCCACAGGTTTTCTGTTGGGTTTAGATCAGGACTCTGGGCGGCCATTTCATTGTTTTCTGTATCATGGAACTGCTTTACTTGTTTTGCTGTGTGACAGTGCGCATTGTCCTGCATGAAAATTGCTGGCTGATGGAGTGATGAACATAAGTAAGGAACCATGTGTTGCTGAACAAGGTTGTCATAAACACTTGACTGCCGAGACCCACCCACCGGTTTCTCCCCGCCGCGTAATGATCAATGAAGACACATGGGATATCTTTTCAATCTTTATTGAGGATATAAACGTAACACCACTCATGTATTTGAAAACAGGGGTTGGATTCTTTTGGCCGCAGCTCAACCGTAAGCACAAATCCGCCTTATAAAACCAGAGGGGTAGAGGCCCGATGCTGCAGCCGTCCATAGCAGGTTGACTCTCACCGGCGTCCTCATCCCCTGTGAGCAGTATGGTCAAGAGGAAGAGGATGTAAAGGGACAAAGCTTATAAGGTCTGGGGGAGGGGCAGCAGAGTGACGAGGAGGGGGCAGCACCCAATACTCATTACTCGACGGGGAGGAGGAGGGGGTTCAGTATTCACTTTGCCATGTAGCTGTATGAGAGGCCCAACCCCTGCAGCAGAAAACATTTCCCAAACCATGACACTAGCGGTTAGTGTGAATGATTTTGAATCTGGAGATTGTAGGTCCGAAACTCCAATGAAATTACACTTTCCTGATGGCTCCTTGGCTAGAGCGTTACCCCAAAAGGGCCGCGGCCGCAAACATTACAAATGGTTTCGTCAACAGGTTTTTCATCCCCTTCAAACCTTCCCCACATTTCCGTTTTCCACACAACCTTAAATCAGCTAGGAAACAAATCAAAGTCCTAGCCAACAAAGTACGGAAAGAAGTAACATTGGGCCACATGGCAGGCCCCTTTAAACTCATGCCATTCCCGGATCTAAGAATTTCGCCACTCGGGGTAGTCTCAAAAAAGGAGAAGTACGAATTCCGCCTCATACACCAACTATCCTTTCCCTCCGGGAAGTCTGTCAACGATGACATTCCAGCCGAGGATTCGGCGGTCTCATACGTTTCCTTTGACAAAGCGGTGGCTTTGGTAAGGGAAGCAGGGCGAGGAGCGCTCATGGCCAAATCTGACATAGAGTCGGCCTTTCGCCTTTTACCCGTGCATCCCGATTGTCACCACCTCTTAGGGTGCACCATCCAAGGCCAATTGTTCTACGACATGTGCCTTTCTATGACTTGCTCCATATCATGTTCACTCTTCCAAGCTCTTCAGTTCATTCCTCGAATGGGTTGTTAAGGACTTGTCCAAGCTCAAATCAGTCACACATTACCAGGACGACTTCATGTTCATCGGCCCCCAAATTCCGGTGCATGCGCCACCGCACTACAGTCTTTTCAGGCCACAACGGCCAAGTTTGGGGTACCGCTATCGGCCAAAAAGATGGTAGGTCCCGCAATAGTACTAGCATTCTTAGGAATAGAAATTGATTCGGTCCACATGGTATTCCGCCTGCCAACCGACAAGGTCGCAAAAGCTGAAGCCCTTATCGACGGCTTTCAGGCGGTCCAAAAAGTAACTATCACACAAATGCAGCCCCTGCTAGGCCTGCTTGCCTTCGCCTGCAGGGTCATGCCCATGGGAAGGGTATTTTCTCGCAGACTCTGCCTGGCCACAAGCGGCACACACGCCCCGCATCACAGGATACGGATCACGAGGGCCTTGAGAGAGCACTTAAGCGTTTGGAAGTCATTCTTAGCCAGGTACAATGGTCGCACATGTTTCCAAGAACCCAAGGTATCCAGCTCAGATATCTCGCTTTTCTCGCATGCGGCTGATGCCTGCGGTTTCGGGGTCTGCCTAGGTCAAAACTGGTGCGCAAGCCGCTGGCCAGACACATGGCACCTGGTGGGCTGAACAAGAAACCTCACCTTGCTGGAACTATTTCCCATAGTAGTGGCTTCAGCACTATGGACCGAGCAACGGGCCAATAAGCGAATCTGGTTTTGGACAGACAATGCCAGCGTGGTATATGCGATCAACCACCTGGCATCCTCTTCCCCACCGGTCATTAAATTGCTACGTTATTTAGTTCTCAGGTGCATGGAACACAACATATGGTTCCCGGCACGCCATGTCCCCGGGGTTTATAACCGTGTCGCTGACGCCTTGTCGCGCTTTGATTTACAGAGATTTCGAACCTTGCACCCAGAGGCGGACAACATGGGCACGGAGTGCCCGAAGTTCCTGTGGAAGCTCCCGGAGAGCAACTAATGTTGTTCGTACAAGCATCAATAGCCCTTGTGCACACGGGTTCTCCATACACGACATGGTGTCCGCTAACAATTTCAATGTTCAGGCACACAGGGAGGGGCTCTCCATACCCGACATGGTTTCCGCTAACAATTGGATCTAATTTTCCATTGAAATTGTTAGCGGACACCATGTCGTGTATGGAGAACCCGTGTGCACAAGGGCAACTGGAAGAGTTGGGGTACAGCACCAGAAAATGCCGCCTCTAACGAATGCGCTATTTTCTTGGGTGGCTGTGGGTTGAAATTTGCAACGTGGGGGGCCCACAACATTTGGGTCTCTCCACGCTGTGGATTCAAGTCCGCCAGCTGCCAAGTTGTACCTGGCTGGCTACAAAAAATACAGCAAAGGCCTTTTTTTATTTCTAGAACTAATTCTATAAAAAAAAATGACGTGGGGCTCCGCCATATTTTTGGTTCAGCCAGGTACAACTTGACAGCTACAGACTGCCAGTAACCCCCAGCTGCCTCGTACCTGGCTGCAACCAAAAATACAGCGAAGCCCATTTTTTTTTATTTCTAGAACTAATTCTTGAAAAAAAAATGACATAGGGCTCCGCCATATTTTTGGCCCAGCCAGGTACAACTAGGCAGCTGGGGCTGGAAACCTCAGCATGGAAAGGCCCAAGCGTTCTGGGCCCCCCATGCTGCGAATTGCAGCCCGCAGCCGCCCCAGAAAATGGCGCATTCATTGAAGCGCCATTTTCTGGCGCTGTACCCATGCTCTTCCAGTTGCCCTGGTGCCGGTGGCAAACTGGGTAATAAAGGGGTTAATGCCAGCTTTTTATTGGCAGCTGGCACTAAGCCCGAGATTCATAATATAGGGCCAATGTTAGACCCGCCATTAGGAATCTCTGGTAAATAGTCAGAAAATACACGCATAGAAAAATCTTTTTATTTGAAAAAAAAAACACAAACAAAATTCAGACTCCATCTTTATTATAAAGATCCGACGTAGTCCACAACGAAGGTCCCACGACGCTCGATCGCCTCCGACGTAGTCCACAACGAAGGTCCCACGACGCTCGATCGCCTCCGACGTAGTCCACAACGAAGGTCCCACGATGCTCGATCGCCTCTGCTCAATCCAGAGACTACAGCAAGGGATCAAGTGTCCTCTTCCTAGTCTCGGGGGTCAGAGTTGTGGTGCACTGTATGACAATGATCTGTCATACAGTGCACCATGACTATGATTCCAGAGACTATAACAAGAGGACACTTGATCCCTTGTTGCACCCATCATCCACGCACGCACACAACCACGCACGGACATCCACGCACGCTCACGTTCAAGCACGCACGCACGCTGACATCCACGCACGCACATCCAAGCATGCTGACATCCACGAACGCACACATCCATGCACGCACGCTGACATCCACGCACGCTGACATCCACACACGCATGCTGACATCCACGCACACATCCACGTACGCACACATCTTTGCGCGCACATCCACGCACGCTGACATCCACACACGCATGCACATCCATGCACGCACACATCCAGTGTAGTAAGCCCCCCCCATCTATCCATACACAGCCCCCCCCCTAGTAAGACCCCCAACTATCCATACACAGCCCCCCCCTAGTAAGACCCCCAACTATTCATACACAGCCCGCCCCCCCTAGTAAGACCCCCAACTATCCATACACAGCCCGCCCCCCCTAGTAAGACCCCCAATTATCCATACACAGCCCACCCCCCCCCTAGTAAGACCCCCAACTATCCATACACAGCCCGCCCCCCCCAGTAAGACCCAGTCCTAATAAAAAAGAACCTAAAGGATTAATACCATGCAGAAGCCTTAAGCGCGCCAGTGTTTTGAACTAGAGCCGAGCGCGCGACTGCCGCGCGCATGCGCAGAAGAAGGATTCGACTGCAGGGATCCGCTCGTGAATTGACAGCAGCCGTATCTACTGCGCATGCGCCAGGTGCGCGCAAGCTCGCGCGGCAGCGAGTGCACGCGAGTCCCGCGCGTGCATGTTACGCATGCGCATGTATCAATTGAGACTGCCCCAATCCCCTAGTACATTTCGGGCACATTAAACTAGGGGATCGGGGCAGACTTAATTGATCAATGCGCATGCGCAACATGCACGCGCGGGACGCGTGCACTCGCCGCCGCGCGCACCTGGCGCATGCGCAGTAAATACGGCTGCTGTCAATTCAATTTCACGCGGTGCCGACACTGCGCACCGCCAACCTCCTCCCGCCTTCTCGTTTTGGCGCCTTGCCAAGACTTACATCACTGCTCCCGGTATTAACCCTTTGCTCCCGGTATTAACCCTTTGCTCCCGGTATTAACCCTTTGGGGGGGGGGCTTGTAACACTGCTCCCCGGTATTAACCCTTTGGGGGGGGCTTCTAACACTGCTCCCGGTATTAATCCATCTTTCCGTACAGAAAATCCGCAGCAACAACGTGCGACTTTCTAGGGACCCCCTATCCATTCATAAACAGCCCCCCCACAGTAAGGCACCCCCATCTATCCGTACACAGCCCCCCAAAACAGTAAGGGACCCCCTATCCATTCATACACGGGCCCCCGCCATAAGGGACCCTCCTAACTATCCATACAAAGACCCCTCTATCTATCCGTACACAGGCCCTCCACAGTAAGGGACCCCCCAATCTATCCGTACACAGCCCCCTCCGCAGTAATGGACCCCTATCCATCCATACCCGGGCCCCCGCCATAAGGGACCCCCTATCCATCCATACACGGACCCCCGCCATAAGGGACCCCTATCCTTCCATACACGGACCCCCGCCATAAGGGACCCCCTATCCATCCATACACGGACCCCCGCCATAAGGGACCCCCTATCCATCCATACACGGGCCCCCGCCATAAGGGACCCCCTATCCATTCATACACGGACCCCCGCCATAAGGGACCCCCTATCCATCCATACACGGGCCCCCGCCATAAGGGACCCTCCTAACTATCCATACACAGACCCCTCTATCTATCCATACACAGGCCCCCCACAGTAAGGGACCCCCCTATCTATCCGTACACAGCCCCCTCCGCAGTAATGGACCCCTCTCCATCCATACACGGGCCCCCGCCATAAGGGACCCCCTATCCATCCATACACGGACCCCCGCCATAAGGGACCCCCTATCCATCCATACACGGGCCCCCGCCATAAGGGACCCTCCTAACTATCCATGCACAGACCCCTCTATCTATCCGTACACAGCCCCCTCCGCAGTAATGGACCCCTATCCATCCATACACGGGCCCCCGCCATAAGGGACCCCCTATCCATCCATACACGGACCCCCGCCATAAGGGACGCCCTATCCATCCATACACGGGCCCCCGCCATAAGGGACCCTCCTAACTATCCATACACAGACCCCTCTATCTATCCGTACACAGGCCCCCCACAGTAAGGGACCCCCCTATCTATCCGTACACAGCCCCCTCCGCAGTAATGGACCCCTATCTATCCATACCCGGGCCCCCGCCATAAGGGACCCCCTATCCCTCCATACACGGACCCCCGCCGTAAGAGACCCCCTATCCATCCATACACGGGCCCCCGCCATAAGGGACCCTCCTAACTATCCATACACAGACCCCTCTATCTATCCGTACACAGGCCCCTCCGCAGTAATGGACCCCTATCCATCCATACACGGGCCCCGCCATAAGGGACCCCCTATCCATCCATACACGGACCCCCGCCATAAGGGACCCCCTATCCATCCATACACGGACCCCGCCATAAGGGACCCCCTATCCATCCATACACGGACCCCCGCCATAAGGGACCCCCTATCCATCCATACACGGGCCCCCGCCATAAGGGACCCTCCTAACTATCCATACACAGACCCTCTATCTATCCGTACACAGGCCCCCCACAGTAAGGGACCCCCCTATCTATCCGTACACAGCCTCCTCCGCAGTAATGGACCCCTATCCATCCATACCCGGGCCCCCGCCATAAGGGACCCCCTATCCATCCATACACGGACCCCCGCCATAAGGGACCCCCTATCCATCCATACACGGGCCCCTGCCATAAGGGACCCTCCTAACTATCCATACACAGACCCCTCTATCTATCCGTACACAGGCCCCCCACAGTAAGGGACCCCCCTATCTATCCGGACACAGCCCCCTCCGCAGTAATGGACCCCTATCCATCCATACACGGGCCCCCGCCATAAGGGACCCCCTATCCATCCATACACGGACCCCGCCATAAGGGACCCCCTGTCCATCCATACACGGACCCCCGCCATAAGGGACCCCCTATCCATCCATACACGGGCCCCCGCCATAAGGGACCCCCTATCCATCCATACACGGACCCCCCCATAAAGGGTTAATACCGGGGAGCAGTGTTAGAAGCCCCCCCCTAAAGGGTTAATACCGGGGAGCAGTGTTGCAAGCCCCCCCCCCTAAAGGGTTAATACCGGGAGCAAAGGGTTAGAAGCCCCCCATAAAGGGTTAATACCGGGGAGCAGTGTTAGAAGCCCCCCCCCCTAAAGGGTTAATACCGGGAGCAGTGTTACAAGCCCCCCCTAAAGGGTTAATACCGGGAAGCCCCCCCATAAAGGGTTAATACCGGGGAGCAGTGTTAGAAGCCCCCCCCTAAAGGGTTAATACCGGGGAGCAGTGTTACAAGCCCCCCCCTAAAGGGTTAATACCGGGAAGCCCCCCCATAAAGGGTTAATACCGGGGAGCAGTGTTAGAAGCCCCCCCTAAAGGGTTAATACCGGGGAGCAGTGTTACAAGCCCCCCCCCTAAAGGGTTAATACCGGGAGCAAAGGGTTAATACCGGGAGTAGTGATGTAAGTCTTGGCAAGGCGCCAAAACGCGCGGGAGAAGAAGGTTGGCGGCGCGCAGTGTCGGCACCGCGTGAACTTGAATTGCCTGCAGCCGTATCTACTGCGCATGCGCCAGGTGCGCGCGAGCTCGCGTGTCCCGCGCGTGCATGTTGCGCATGCGCATTCATCAATTAAGACTGCCCGATCCCCTAGTTCCCTCTCTCACAGCTCCTCACACATCTTCTCTCTAATCTTCCTGTCAGGAAGTGACTGTGACAAGAGAAGCAGCTCCACACGATGGGAGGGGGAGGTCATGTGATGGGAGGAGGAGGGCGGGGCCTCACCTCAATGTCATTCTATGGAGCTCTTTGGTAGATACAGCGCAGCGGCCACTAGGGGGAGCTCCGTACACACGGATCTATGTATCATTACTAGGAATGAGAGCACTGTAAATCCTAATGCAGGGGCTCCCTCTAGTGGCTGCTGTGGTATACAGCACCGTGGAGTGAAGCATGGCAGAGCACAATACATAGTATAGAGAGTTCTCACTGCACCAAACCCCCCAACATAAATCACACTTTTCCCCATTCAAAATAAAAGTATAAAAAAAATGCACACATCTGGAATCGCTGGGTTCAGAAATGTCCAATCTATTAATCTATAAAATCAATTAATGAGAGCCGTAAACTGCGTAACGGAAAAAAAAGGTCCAAACGCCAAAATTACGTTTTTTTGGTCGCTACAATATTGCTATAAAATGCAATAACTGGCGATCAAAACAGCGCATCCACCCAACATTGGTATCATTAGAAACGTCAGCTCAAGCTGCAAAAAATACTCCATCACACAGCGCCAGATCCCGTAAGATGAGGACACTACGGGGCACAGAACATGGCGCAAAAAGGGTTTATTTTTTTTTCCGCAATCTTCTGAATTTTTTTCACCACTTAGATAAAAGTAAAAGTAACATGTTTGGTATCTACGAACTTGTACCAACCCGAGGCATCACACCATCATGTCAGTGTTACTATATAGTACTGACCCGAGACATCATACCGACACGTCAGTGTTACCATATAGTACTGACCCGAGGCATCATACCGTCACGTCAGTGTTACTATATAGTACCGACCAAAGACAACATACCGACATGTCAGTGTTACCATATAGAACTGACCCAAGACAACATACCGACATGTCAGTGTTACCATATAGTACTGACCCAAGACATCATACCAACATGTCAGTGTTACCATATAGTACTGACCCGAGGCATCATACCGACACATCAGTGTAACCCATATAGTACTGACCCGAGACATAATACCGACACGTCAGTGTTACCATATAGTACTGACCCGAGACATAATACCGACACGTCAGTGTTACCATATAGTACTGACCCAAGGGATCATACCGACACGTCAGTGTTACCATATAGTACTGACCCGAGACATAATATCGACACGTCAGTGTTACCATATAGTACTGACTCAAGACATCATACCGACACATCAGTGTTACCATATAGTACTGACCCCAGACATCATACCGACACCTCAGTGTTACCATATAGTACTGACCACAGACATCATACCGACACGTCAGTGTTACCATATAGTACTGACCCCAGACATCATACCGACACCTCAGTGTTACCATATAGTACTGACCAAAGACATCATACCGACACGTCAGTGTTACCATATAGTACTGACCCCAGACATCATACCGACACCTCAATGTTACCATATAGTACTGACCCCAGACATCATACTGACACGTCAGTGTTACCATATAGTACTGACCAAAGACATCATACCGACACCTCAGTGTTACCATATAGAACTGACCCAAGACAACATACCGACATATCAGTGTTACCATATAGTACTGACCCCAGACATCATACTGACATGTCAGTGTTACCATATAGTACTGACCCGAGGCATCATACCGACACGTCAGTGTTACCATATAGTGAACATGGCGATTAAAAAACCAAAAAACAAACGTGTGATTGCACTTTTTTTGCAATTTCACCGCACTTGGATTGTTTTTCCCATTTCCCTGTACACTATATGGTAAAATAAATGATTGCAGCTGAAAGTACAACTTGAGACGCAAAAAACAAGCCCCATATGTCTATATTGATAGAAAAATAAAAAGTTATGGCTCTTTGAAGCAGGGGAGGGAAAATCGAACATGAAAAATCGCTGGGTGATGAAGGAGTTAATCTGCAGAGTTCTCACTATTCTTGATCTGGGGCTGTGACGGCTTATTTTTTGCGTCTTGAGCTGATGTTTCTAATGATGCCATTTTTGGGTAGATGTGATGTTTTGATCGCCCGTTATTGCATTTTATTGCAATGTTGCGGCGACCATATAAAACTTTTTTTGCCATTTGTATTTTTTTTCCGTTACGCAGTTTACCGTGCAGATTCATTCATATTATATTTTCATAGATCGGATATTTCTGAACGCGGCATTAAATTGTTTTATTTTCAATGGGACAATAGGGGGGTGATTTAAACTTTTACGGTAATTATTTTTTCACATTTTTTTTAAAACTTTTTTTACTATTCCTTTATTTTAGGGCGCCTCAGCACTGCACAGTGCCATCGCTTCTCCTGTTCACAGCTGTAATGATCCGCAGCTCTTTACAGCAGAAATGATCACTTTCTGTGGATACAGGCGATCGCTGTACATCAATAGGAAGAGAATCAGTGACAGTGTCCTCATCTGACCCCTCGCTGTCATGGCAACACATCAACAACCCGTGACCACATCAGGGGGTCGCAGATGGCGGTGGGAATAACGCGATCCTCGCTGCGACGCTTTATATACTTTATACACAAGCACGCCCGCCTCGCAAGCTCTCATGCTCCCACCTGCTAACCCTCGGCCTACTCCTCCTCCTTGCCGGTGACATCTCCCCCAATCCTGGCCCCCCCCGCAACATCCCCACAACAACCTTCATCCCGCGACCCACCACCAACCCTCGCAACCTCATGACCACTAGCTCTCGCAACCCCACCAACATCAGACCCATTCCCCCAACCCAGGCCCCACCTACCGCTCTACCCGGCGCACTCTGGAATGCCCGCTCAGTGTGCAACAAACTCCCCGACATCCATGATCTCTTTATCTCCAGGAAACTGTCATTCCTTGGCCTCACCGAGACCTGGCTCACCCCCTCCGACACGGCCTCCCCTGCCGCACTATCCTACGGCGGCCTCAGCCTGTCCCACACCCCCCGTCCCTCTGGCAAGCACGGCGGTGGAGTCGGCATACTGCTGTCCAACTCCTGCACCTTCAGCCCCATCCCCCAGCCCCCATCCGTCACTGTCCCCTCCTTCGAAGCCCACTCAGTCCGAATCTTCTCCCCCTGCAACCTCCAAATAGCCATCATCTACCGCCCCCCCGGACCCACCGCCTCCTTCCTTGACCACTTCACCACCTGGCTACTTCACTTCCTCTCCACTGACATCCCCTCCATCATCATGGGCGACTTCAATATCCCCATTGACACTCCCCGCCCAGCCGCCTCCAACCTTCTTTCCTTGACCACTTCCCTAGGGCTCTCCCAATGGTCCTCCTCTCCCACCCACGAACAAGGCCACACGCTTGACCTCATCTTTACCCGCCTTTGCTCCCTCTCTAACCTCACAACCTCAGTACTCACACTGTCCGACCACCATCTCTTGACCTTCTCCGCCCTCTCCTCCCCTGCCACACTACCCCCTCTCCGCAAACTTGATCACCCTCGCCGAAACCTAAAAGATCTTGATCTTCCTTTATTCTCTGAATCACTCCTCCCTCTCACCGACCTACTCTGCGCTGACGACATTGACATTGCCACCACCCTATACAACACCACCATAATGAACGCTCTCGACCTAGCCGCCCCCCTCACTCTCCATGCTCCACGCATTAACAGGCAACCCTGGCACACCACCCTCACTAAAAACCTGAGACGGGCGTCCAGAGTCGCCGAGAGGAGATGGAAAAAGTCTCACACCCCCGAGCACTTTGCTCTGTTCAAGCAATCCATCACTGACTTCAAGACGGCACTCGCTACAGCCAAGCAAGTGTTCTTCTCATCCCTTATAACCTCTCTGTCCCGCAACCCCAAACAGCTCTTCAAAACTTTCAACTCCTTACTTCGCCCACCTGCTCCTCCCCCTTCTCCCCTCATCTCTGCTGAAGACTTTGCGACCTTCTTCAAGGAGAAGATCGACAAGATCAGAAGCAGCTTCAGTCCACTATCCCCACACCTCCCCTTCCCACCTACACTGCCCTCCTCCTCCATCAGCCACTTCCCCCCCATAACTGAAGACCAACTTTCCTCCCTCCTGTCAAAATCACACCTCACCACCAGCGCCCACGACCCACTCCCATCCCACCTCATTCCCAACCACACCTCCATTTTCATCCCAGCCCTCACCCACCTCTTTAACCTTTCACTTCGCACTGGTACCTTCCCCTCGGCCTTCAAACACGCCCTAATCACGCCCATCCTAAAAAAACCCTCACTTGACCCTACCTCTGTCTCTAACTATCGCCCCATATCTCTTCTCCCATTCGCCTCTAAGCTACTTGAACAACACGTCCACTCCGAACTGTCCTCTCACCTCTCCTCGTGCTCCCACTTCGACCGCCTACAGTCCGGCTTTCGACCCCTCCATTCCACCGAAACAGCCCTGACCAAAGTCACCAACGACCTACTGACCGCCAAGAACAAACACCACTACTCCATCCTGCTACTCCTTGACCTGTCTGCCGCCTTCGACACGGTTGACCACTCCCTTCTTCTCCGGATCCTGGAATCCCTTGGCATCACCCACCTTGCCCTCTCCTGGATCTCCTCATACCTAGCAGATCGGACCTTCAGCGTCTCCCACTCCCACACCTCCTCCTCACCCTACCCCCTTTCTGTCGGAGTCCCCCAAGGTTCCGTCCTGGGACCCCTACTTTTCTCCATTTACACTCTCGGCCTAGGGCAACTCATCGAGTCCCATGGCCTCCAGTACCACCTCTACGCCGATGACACCCAAATCTACCTGTCCGGCCCTGACATCACCTCCCTACTCTCGAAAATCCCTCAATGCCTTTCCGCCATCTCATCCTTCTTCTCTGCTCGCTTCCTTAAACTCAACATGGACAAAACTGAATTCATAGTCTTCCCCCAAGAAATTCCACCCCACCTCCCAACCTATCCATCTGCATCAACGACTGCGCCCTCTCCCCAGTCCCCCAAGCCAAGTGCCTCGGGGTAATCCTTGACTCCTCCCTATCCTTCAAACCCCACATCGAGGCCCTCACCACATCCCTCCGGCTCCAGCTCAAGAACATCTCACGGATCCGCTCCTTCCTCACCCACGACACCGCTAAAACACTCATCCATGCTCTTATCATCTCCCGCCTTGACTACTGCAACCTCCTTCTCAATGGCCTCCCGGCTAACTCCCTCACACCTCTCCAGTCTATCCTCAACTCCGCTGCCCGACTCATCTATATGTCCTCCCGCTACTCCCCTGTCTCCCCCCTCTGCCAAGCCCTTCACTGGCTCCCCGTCTCCAAGAGATCCCAATTCAAAACACTAACCATGACCTACAAAGCCATACACAACCTGGCCCCACCATACATCTCCGACCTGGTCTCCCGATACCTACCCTCACGCAACCTCCGCTCCTCCCAAGAACTCCTCCTCTGCTCCCCCCTCATCACCTCTTCACACAACCGAGTCCAGGACTTCTCCCGGGCATCTGCCTTACTCTGGAACTCCCTACCCGAACACGTCAGACACTCTCCTACCCTGAGTAACTTCAAGTGTCACCTGAAGACTCACCTGTTCCGTCAAGCCTACAACCTGCCATGAGACCCAGGCGAACGCCCCATACATGACATTCCCCCATCCTACTGTATCCTTACCCACCCCTCATAGACTGTGAGCCCTCGTGGACAGGGTCCCTGCCCCTCCTGTACCTGTACGTCCTGATCGCCTAGATTTAGTGTACTTGTTCTTGTCTCCCTCATCCTCATGTAAAGCGCCATGGAACCCAATGGCGCTATATAAATAAATAATAATAATAATAATAAATATATACTGTAGACAGACGGCGGTGTAATCAATAAGGAGCGTCTTTCTAGGATTTTTAATGGTGTTCTTATAAGCATTGTATGCGGTTACACCTGTATTCATGTAGATGTTGTATGTTATTATTCATATATCACATGCTTAGTCACTATTAATAAGGGCATTATAGTGCATTATTCAATAGAATGATATTGATAGGCCTGGGGACATTATCTTACTTATTCCCTTTAGGTCCCCTATAGCTGCTCCAATACAACACAGAACCTGGCAAGCTCATTATTGCAGCATTTCCTCTTCTCTTATTGATCACGGCTCCTCCTTGTGACGGCTGATATAATTCTCATTGCTTTGTGACGACCATTAACCCGTTCACTGCCGATTACAATACAAAATATCACCAAGAGGAAGAGTTTGATTTTTTCTCTTCTAGGGTAACAAAATACTGGAGCCGGACCAAATCTTTGTGTTTTTAGTCTTTTTTCCAGCAGCACAACACTGCTCAAAAAAATAAAGAGAACTCATACACAATACAATGTAACTCCAAGTCATCACACTTCTGTGAAATCAGCCTGTCCAGTAGTGGTGTAACTTGAAGCTCATAGACCCCAATGCAAAAGCTGCAATGTGGCCCCCAATTATTGCAAATCATTAATAGCACTAGTCTTTTTCTATAGGCCAAAAGGACTTTTGGGGCCCCGTAGGCTCCAGGGCCTGGGTGCAATTGCAAACCTTGCACCTACTGTAGATACGCCCCTGCTGTCCAGTTATGAAGCGACACTAATGGTGAATCAATTTCTCCTGCTGTTGTGGAAATGGAACAGAAATGATCAGACCAAGACCCCCCTATAAAGGAGCGGTGCGGCAGATGGTGACTACAGACCAGTTCTCTGTTCTCATCCTTTTTGGCTGTTGTCTTGGTCACTTTTGCATGATGTCATTGCTCTCACCCCTAGTGGTAGCATGAGGAGGTGTCTACAACCCACAGAAGGTGCTCAGGTAGTGCAGCTCCTCCAGGATGTCACATCAATGTGAGCTGTGGAGAGAAGGGTAGATGTGTGTGTCAGCACAGTGTCCAGAACATGGAGCAGATACCAGAAGACAGGCCAGTACACCAGGAGACGTGGAGGACAACAACCCAGCAGCAGGACCGCTATCTCCTGCTTTGTACAATGAGGAGCAGTGCACAGAAGGAACCTAAGGCCAACTGCACCTGCATACAGTCTGACAATGGGTCGGAGGATCTCACTATACTTCTGGCTGCACGTGAGGACTGAGAACAGAGAACTGGTCTGTGGTCACCACCTGCAGCACCACTCTTCTATAAGGATGTCTTCCGCCGATCATTTTTATTCCATTTAAACAACAGCAGGAGACATTGATTCACAATCAGTGTCACTTCATAACTGGACAGATGATATCACAGAAGTGTGATGACTTGGAGTTACATTGTGTTGTTTAGTCTTCCCATTTTGAACAGTGTATATGCAAAGATCAATAGAGATATGTGACCTAATATCTTAATCATTGAAGGAAATGTAAGCCCCCGTCACACATAGCGAGATCGCTAGTGAGATCGCTGTTACATCACAGGTTTTGTGATGTAACAGCGACCTTGCCAACAATCTCGCTACATTTGACACGCAGCAGTGACGGGGACCCCGCTGTGACATCACCGATCGTGTCGGAATGGCCTGGACCATTTCCTGATCGTCTGTTTCCCGCTGGGCAGCATGCATCGCTGTGTTAGACGCCTAAAAACAACCTCGTTGGCAACTCAAAACTCAGCCACGTAGCCTAATCGAGGTCTGAGTCGTCAGACTAGCTGCTGTGTGACAGGCTCCCAACAACCGCCAAGGTCGTTATACGGTTTGCCGTATCGTTGGTACTTCGCTGAGTAGATCTGACTGATTGACATCTCACCAGCGACCATGTAGCGACGTTCCAGCGATCTTTACCACGTTGTATCGTTGTACTGATCGCTGAAACGTCGCCAAGTGTGACAGGACCCTTAGACTCTCCTGGGCATGTTATAGCTGACAGCAGAGAACAATAGACTGCATTTAAATGCACAGATTGTGATGGGCTTGTAGGTATGATTCTCCTTTTAAGCTTCAGTTTCTCATTTGCAGAACCTGGCTCTAGTCCATTATTTGTCTACAGATAGGCAATTGTTTATTTAGCTGCACATGTAACCTCTGGATATGAGTAAATAGTAATCAAATACAATCTAAGTACATTACGATTCCTAATTTTAATGTTCAGTTATAGTGAAAACTGGTAGAAGTTGAGATATTTGGTACTTTTTGTTCTAATATGTTTTTGGTTACTCAATGTATTTTTTGGCATCTGATTTTGTGAACTCTTTTTGAATACACCTCAATGAAAGTCAGTCCTGAAATTGAGATAATTAGATATTATAGGTGGTTTTCTAACCTGAGCCTGTCAGGCGCACTGCGCCTGAACTTGAGAGTAACATAGGTGCCGCCTGATGGTGAGTTAAAATTTGAAATGACCAGAATCCAAGTCATATGTCATCTACTGTAATAGATATGCAGCTAAATTGAGTAACTCCTCCCCCTACTGACCTGCAGAGCTAGCAATTTACGTTGCCTCTCGCCTGCCCTTGAACCTTTGTTAACATTGCATCAACCTTAGATTGTCATATTGCATTTACTTTTACATTTTTTTTGACGGATACATCAAATTGGTTGTCAAATTAAATATTTTTATTTACATTGCAATTTTTAAAAAAATGTTTGTAGATTACATTTTCATATGTTTTATATATTTTTTAAATTGAACGTAACATCCAGCCGCTCATTTCGTGTACCGAACACCCAAGCATGTATATGTGTATGTATGTATACATATAAATATATATATATATATATATATATATATATATACAGTGTATACATATATATACATTTACTTTCTATATCTATTTTTAGACCGCATTGGTTGACCAATTGCATTTTTTTCTCTTTGGATTGCATTCACTATCATACGTTACCGGTGGTTCCTCGCCCTTGTGGGCTGCACCAGCGCAGAGTCACCCTCTATGTATGGGGAGATCACATCCCACAATTATCCTCTCATTTATCCTAATAAAGCAAAGAAAACCTGGAATATTACTGTAAAGTCACTTTCTTCAGCTGTACTGTTGCACTTTATTAATGAATGGTATCCTGACATCACTTGTAATGTGTAGCTTCCATTGAACTCCTGCTCTATAACTGCATTACAATTGTAAAAAGACACTTTTTGTACTGTGAGAAAGTCAGTGACTTTTTTTGGTCGTGTCATACAGAGTTGTAACTTGAACCTCATGGGCCCCAATGCAAAAAGCACCAACAGGGCTCCCAATTATTGCATATCGTTAATAGCATTAGTCTTTTTCTATAGGTGATATGGACTTTTTGGGCCCCCTAGGCTCCAGGGCCCAGGTGCGATTACAACCCCTGCACCTATAGTTACACCCCTGCCAGCCATTAATCCCTCAATTGTATCCCAGGATTTGTCACACTGTGTAAGGCCCCTTTCACATCAGCGGTTTTTGCCAATTGCGGTAGATGCGGTGAAAAAAACGCATCTGCCGCGATTACCGCATAACCGCTGCACTTGCGGCACAGTTGCGGCAAGCCCATAGAATGTCTTTGGGGGCTTGCGGCAGGTGCGGTAAGTGCGGTATCGGCACTTGCCGCAGGTGCGGCCGCAAAAAAAAACGCGGCTGACCGCGTTTTTTTTCGCGGCCGCACCTGCTGCAAGTGCCGAAACCACACTTCCCGCACCTGCCCACACTTACCGCAAGCCCCATAGGCATTGCATGGGGCTTGCCGCAACTGTGCCGCAAGTGCAGCGATTATGCGTTAATCGCGGCAGATGCGTTTTTTTCACTGCATCTGCCGTGAACGGCAAAAGCCGCTGATGTGAAAGTACCCTAATGTGGTTTTTTATATTGGTGTAATTTCTCTATGATTTGTATTATGGAGCTTTTTTCATTCGCTGCTAATTTTCATAAATACCAGTAACATTTTTGTGATTTTTCACATGTAATAAATATTTGTGTAATTTTGAGTTATACTCTCTGCTTTTTCTCCTTTTTTGTCAGTTCTATATGTTGTTACTTTGAGGGTTGATTTCTCTGTTCATTTAGTGTTTTTTCTCTCATATTGTTTATGGATATTTTGATATTAACTCACTGAACTCTACAGGGGTCAGATCCTTCAGTCCTAGGACTGTGATCCTCCGTTATATTCTTTCTACCCCCCCCCCCCCCGTCCTCTCCTGTGGGGTAACTTGAAGCTCATGGGTCCAAATGAAAAAGCTCCAAAGGGGTCCCCATAATTGCCAATTTTTAATAGGAGAAGTCTTTTTCCATAGGCCAAAGGGACTTTTGGGGCCCTCTAAACACCAGGGCCCGGGTGCAATTCCAACCTCTGCGCCTGTTGTAGTTACACGCCTGGTCTTCTCTCAGAGATCCGGTATCCTAACTGCCATTTTCCCCACGGCTCAAGCTCTGTCTGCTCCCAGTCATTATCAGGTCACTCAGCTCTGGCTTCATAACATTTCTAGAGTCTCCTCTCTCTCAAACCGGCAGCCCCGCATCTGACTTCCTCAGTCCTCCTCTGTCAGGAGTCAGTTGCCTTTGGCCGTTCTACTCGAGCCTTGTGCCCCCCAGACGACTCAGGGGAAACTGACTGTGGAGAACTGGTCCATCTCTGTATTACACAAAACACAGTGTCCTCACTGTCATTACTCAGCCTTCACCCCCTGCTCTTTTAGGAAGCCCACCCCTCCTGTCACAAGTCCCCCATAGGAAGCGGCTCAGACCTGAGCTCTGTCTCTGACCCAGGCTGAGCCCTAACTGTCATTTCCACACAAACCGTCTCCCTGTGCACCAGCTCCTCTCCTATTGGCTAATCTTAACTGTCATCTGTTGCCAGGCAGATTTACCAGCCTACCTATAACAAATATACTACCTTATGCAGCCTCCTACATTATATACTACATAACATGACACCGTATATCAATACACCATACATTACATTATCTATACTGCTACCATTCTACATATTAACATTCTCAACTCTGCTACATCTTATACATTACAATAACTTACACTATACAGTAACACTTTACATGCAGCATTATGTAATGCCAGTGTGGTCGGCATCTTTGAGGGCAGGAATACGACCATCCCCTTACATGTATATTATTTGCAGTAAGCGTATAATTAGTATAAATGAGCTGTAAATGACACTTTCATCATATTTCTCCCCAGACAAAAGCCCAAATCCCATTACTTCATAGATTTCTTTACAACTGTTGGAAGGGTTCTCTGCAGTAAGAGCATAATTAGTACAAAT
>JARQOC010000006.1:27927594-28139547 GCA_033576535.1 Allobates femoralis
CCTGCCACGTTCCATGACAGGTACCGCAAGTGTGGTGAACTGTAATTGGTCTTAGGGTCTGGGGTTTTAAGAGTACTCATCCTGGGTCCCAAGGCAGGGTCTGTGCAGCATATGGCAGTTGGGTGTGTTCATTCCTGTTGGTCCCAGCGAGCCACAGGAGTGAACAGGTACTAAGGGTGTCATCAGTGGTAGGTCTTGCATGGATTGGTACCTGGGTTGAGAGGGGGTAGAGCATAAGAGGGTAAAACCAGGGAGAAACTACAAAAACAACAATACATCAACATTGCAAATCAGTGATGGCAACTCACCAAGTGCCATCACTGGGAGAAACATTGTGTTATGGAGACGACAGTCTTCCTGTAGTAGGAGATAACGTAGGTGGCAGGTCTTTAGGTCGTCCCACTGGACGTCCTTAGCATGGCGAAATGTTCTTTCGCCACCTCAGGGTCTTTGTAAATAATTGTGTGGTCACCCTCTTGGACTTTGAGATTAGCTGGGTAGAGTAGTTGAAACCTATTGTTTTTTTCAATCAGGAGACGACAGGTGGGCCCAAATGCCTTGCGTTTTTGAGCTACAGCTGGGGAGAAGTCCTCGAAGATTAGAATCTTGGAACCATTTACAGTCAGTTCTCGTTGCTGTTGGTATTGCTCTCAAGACCTTTTCTTTCACCGCCCAGTTGAGGTACTTTGCTACGACTGGGCGAGGTGTACTGTTTCTGCCACATCGGTTGGGCCCTGGGGGACCTAGTCTTTGCGCTCGCTCTATGGTCATGTGATCTTTGCCAAGATCCGTCCGAAGGGCCGCTGGGAGACTTTAGTGAGATAGTCCATGAGCTGTTTGCCGCCCACCGCAGGTTGTTGCGGTAGTTTCTTTTCTCCAAGTCCTCCAGTTTGTCATGCATTTCTCTCTCTGCGGCCTGACTCTGTTGGAGAGAGGCCCTTAGTTCCACAATCTCCTTTTCATCGGCCTGGATTCTGCTTTCCAATTCTGTGACTTTTTGGGAGTTGGTGGTAATTAGGCCCATGGCTACGTCATCTACTACAATTTTCCTTTCAGGGATGGGTATGATTTCCAGCTTGCAGTTATATTCTGGATTTCCATTGACCCTTGCCGTTCTGCATTATCTTTATTATGTGATGATTTTATCTGCATTGATTAGCCCTAGTCTGTCATCCTTTATACAAGATTTCCCTATTCTCTATACTTGGTTGGGTTACAGGTTTTGATGTATGTTTAATGTCACAAAGGATTGTTTTCTGTTGATTCTTTACTTGTGTATAGCATGACTATTTAGGGGTTATACTTATGAGATTCTAATCCGCATGTTCACATCATAAGTACAGCACTTTATTCTATATGGTACCAGACATAAATGTATTCCTTGAAATGTGATTTTTTTTCTAATTAATAGATCACTTTTTGTCATCTATCTTATGAGAACGTTTATATACAATAACCATCCCATCTAATGGTGCAATTGTCTTTGGTGATTTAGAGCATTACTGTCCTAAACTCCCAAATCCTTCCTATTTATAATAGCTCATGTACAATTAATGTATTTAGGGGGATTTCTTATGAATAATGGCAATTCTGAGCATTGCTGCCATATTATTGTCCTCACTAATAATCCTGCCATGATTCCTATGTGTATATGTATCTCATCCTCTGCTCTGATTGTCTTTACAGGGATGATTTTTGTGAGGTAATTTTACCTCATGAAGTCCCTGAACCCTACATTATATTCATGCTAATGGTTTCTGAACTGAGGCTAGGGTTTCTGAACTTGGGCATGTAATTTTTCCAAGGGGTCACATGAGAGACCATAACTATGATAACATTCTCAAAATTGCAAGTATTTGATCTCCCAAATATCGGATATGGGATAAAAACCCTTGTGGTACGAGGAGAATTTCCTGCGGACATGTTGCTGTTTTTGATCACGCAGTTAATGTGTGCTGTGATGGAACATACATGATACAAACATTCTGAGCTCTGTGATGTCATCAGCCCCGGCAGGAGAACCTGGTTATGAGCTCAATGTTTATTATAGCCAATGGGAATTCACAGCATTGGAAAAATAGTGAAACATCTCATATATGTAGCACTGTAGGAAAATTTTGTATTGATAATACTCATTGTAGAAGTTTTAAGAAGACGGTTAAATTAAAAGATTGCTTTTTATGATCCCTTTTTAAAAATGTAGAAAAATCACACAGTTTGCATATATATGTTTGCATAGAGGCCATTGATCAAATAAGAGATTATCTAATTACAGTATATGCAGAACATATACAACCTCAAAATAAGTTTGGTCATGTTCAGTAAGTGTCCTGAATAGAGAAGCTAATAAATAAAATATATAAGTGAGTTAAAGATATGTACAGGTATAATATATATGCCGAGAGAGGTTTGCAATGTTAAACCCCATAAAGTCCTCATACAAGTCACTGGCTATAAATACCATGGACCTAAAGAAAAGCCATCACTCAAAATTGCACTTAAAAAAGCAATAATTTTATTTTTACAAATATCCATTAATAAATTCATATTCTCAAATGTGATCAAAACATGATCAAAGAGGGGGTACAAATGTACAGAAAGCAGCAGGGTTTCACAAAGCTGTTAACAGGGGTACAGCAATAGGTGTCACAGTATCGCTATGTAATCAGGTGTGAGTATATAGATCAAACAGTCATGTCAGACTTCATATACTCTAGCACCCATTATGGTCCATTATTGTCAAATACAGTCAAATACATGCATTATAGCCTCATTCTAGGGAACGTATCCTAATAAATATACACTGAATCGGCTATGTAGCTAGACCCGATTGGGACCTAGCAGGCTAAGAAGTGGCAATACACCACTCTCAACACCGGCCCAGATGCAGATACACAGCCTCACTAAGGTGGATCAGTTACCTGAGGTCATAATGGATACTAGTCACAGATGTCCTTTGTTTGCTGCCCACGCCTCAACGCGTTTCACCACTGATGGGGTTTCATCAGGAGGTACTACTGTGTGCCTGCACTGGCTTTTTATATCTAAATATACCGCCCCTAATGCGCGGCACCTGCTGTCCGCATAATAGCGCTTCCACCCTTCTTGTTGCCCGCTATGGATTGTGGGAAGCGCTCGGCGCCCGCCCACCGGTCACATGACATATGACGTCAGCGGTGATGCAGGCGTCAGCTAGGGAACGAGACGCCAAAGCCCTTGCTCCCCGGCGAACTTGGCTTGCCCACAAAGCATAGGAGCAGCTCATTCTTGTGAAGCTCTGCGGGAGAGCCACGGTGTGTTTCTAAAGAAGACTGCTGCAGATTAACACGCCATACATGAGAGATATATCTAAATAACAATGACCTTAATCGTGCTCTAGGCCAGCCTGCTATAATTTTGAAATTGTATAAAGAAATGAACCCAGCAATGCAACCCAACTCATGCTGCGGAGTCGGAAGCGTCTCCCATCGGGTGACTGCAGGGAGAAGCCGCCCTGGACCCGCCGCACATGGTGAGTACAGAGCAGCTGCGGTCTCCCTGCGGCCACCTGCGGCTTCCCTCCGGTCTGGAGGAGCTGCGTCCAACACGCAGCTCCTCCAGACCGTGCGTTTTTGATGCATGACAGTGTGCCTCCACCCTTAGGCTCTGTTTAACTATAACATCCCAACATGTCGGTCACTGTCCGACAGTGTGCATGTGATTTCAAGGCCCACCAACTTCTGCCAAGGGAGGATGTCGATCAATTCACGAACATTCTGACCATCGCCGCCTAACAAAAACAAGGCAGGCTCAACTCTATCTTGTAAACCGGTTAATAAAATGTAGTTTTCAGAGGCGATCAAATGAAAGCCGTCCGGCAACAGCACGTTAGTATTATCCCCCTTCAGCATGTGATGGTGAACCACTACCACACCCGTTGATCTAATAAAATGGGACACCCTAATATTAAGCAACCTGTCTGCCATTTAAATCCTGCGCTCCCATTAATAATTATGAATAAGGAAGAAAAGATAGAGGGAGAGATATTTAAATAAGAAGTCGATCTTTATTGCAAGTGCAAAAAAATACTTATGAAACCCTTATATATACATAAGAAGAATGATTGTAGTGATATAAACAGACCACTAGAGGTCCTCAAAGTGGAATAATGAAAAAAAAGTGTTGTACATAACTGATATGTCAAATTGCACATTATTCATAAGATACTGATAGAATTGTTTCCATAGGATCATATATGAATAGATATTACACGAAATGAGTGCAGATCACAATTGATGAAGTAAATACAAATGTAAATAAATCCATATATATCACATTACATAGGATAAATTGCACAAGGCCCAAAGATAGTGCAGGAATGGTGACAAAATGTATAAGAAGTTCCTCCTGGAAATAGATCTTCCAGCCTTCGTTATTCTCACCGCGGTCTGTGATAAAGCTAATATCCCCTTCATTGTTGCCCGTCTTGATGTAAGGAAGGCGCGTCTCCCCGCAGCAAGGCCTGAACTTCCTTCCTTTTGCATTTATTTGGTTTATCTGGTGAACCACAACATTACTGCTAATTATTACTGCTAATTCAACCAGATCATTCAAATGCTCTTAAGAGGCTGTCACACGCGTCAATATCGCTGTCAATGTCACTGCTGCCCATGACGTTGCAACGATATTGACGTGTGTAACATGGTGAATCAACCAGCGATAAATCGCTGGTTGATGGTCGCCAAGTTTTTGGACAGGTCCGAAAACCTAGCGATGGTCACCCGGTGGAAACGCAGCATCGCTGCCTGTGACACCAGGAGACGAGCGAGAAGCCAGCTTCCAGCGCCTCTCAACAAGTGCTGGGAGCTGGTATCCATGGTAAACTGCGGGTATCTAGACAGCGTGCCCTGCCTAGATACCCGATATATACCTTGGTTACCAGACTTCTCCGCTCACCGGCTGGTATCCAAGGTACACAGCGGGTAACTAGGGACCCTAGTTACCCGCTGTGTACCTTGGATACCATCCGGTGAGCAGAGAAGGCTGGTAACCAAGGTATACATCGGGTATCTAGGCAGAGCGCGCTGCCTAGATACCCACAGTTTACCATGGATACCAGCCTGCTCCCGCTTACTGCAGCCTGGCAGCAGGAGCAAGACATTGTGGAAACGATATTTAAATCATTTCCACAATGGCGCTGGTCCACTGATCGTTGGTGAGTCTGCCTGTGTGACAGCTCACCAGCGATCAGCCATCAATGTCACCAGCGATCAGATCGCTGGCGACATTGACGTGTGTGACAGGGCCTTTTCTGCACAGAATCCTTCCCAAAGAATGTAAAGAAATCTGATTGGATTCTGACAATTTGGATTTTATCTGAGTGGAAATACGATAATAATGAAGCATCAATTAAAGCTGATTTGTACTAATTATGCTCTTACTGCAGAGAACCCTTCCAACAGTTGTAAAGAAATCTATGATAGTAATGGGATTTGGGCTTTTGTCTGGGGAGAAATATGATGGAAAAGTGTCATTTACAGCTCATTTATACTAATTATACGCTTACTGAAAATAATATACATGTAAGGGGATGGTCGTGTTCCTGACTTCCAAGACGCCAACCACACTGGCATTACATAATGCTGCATGTAAAGTTTTACTGTATAGTGTAAGTTATTGTAATGTATAAGATGTAGCAGAGTTGAGAATGTTAATATGTAGAATGGTAAGCAGTATTGATAATGTAATGTATGGTGTATTGATACACGGTGTAATGTTATGTAGTATATAATATAGGTCGGAGGATGAATAGGATAGTATAAGTGTTATAGGTAGGCAGGTAAATCTGCCTGGCAACAGATGATAGTTGAGATTAGCCAATAGGAGAGGAGCTGGTGCATAGGGAGACGGTTTCTGTGCAGTTGTCAGTTAGGGCTCAGCCTGGGTGAGAGGCAGACATCATGTGTGAGGAGAAGCAGAGCTATGGGGGTCTTGTGACAGGAGGGTGGGCGTCCTGAGAGCAGGGAGTGATGACTGAGTAGTGCTAGTGAGGACACTACGTTCTGTGTAATATGGAGATGGACCAGTTCTCAATGGGCAGCTTCCCCTGAGACGAGGCTGGAGTAGGGCGGCCAAGGCAACTGACTCCTTACAAATTTAGAAATGAAGGTCCATCTCCTATTTGGACCTGTTGGACTCAGGGTATGCTCAGGGACATTTTAAGACCGCTCCCGCCATTTTTGGTGGTGGCACACTAAAAAGGGGGTGCTGAGGAAGTGAAAGCTCTGATCCATACGCAGCAGCTGCCCCTGTGAAGCCCTCTGAATATATTGACAACCCCTATCTTATTGTTCCCTGTGCTCATTCTGGAGGGAGGCAGTGTTCCCCAAAATACAAGCCCCATTAACAGTCCCTGTGTGAAGATGCACAGGTCTCTGCCATTTTCTCCATAGATAGGAGGATTGCAGTTAAGCGGTTTCCTAGGAGACGGAGGCTGAGGCCTAGTGTCATTATCAGCAGCCTCTCAAAAGTTCGCGTTCCCAAAAGTGTTAATAGCCTCGTCTACCCATACTTTGTGCCCAAATCTGGTTCTGGTGGGACTCATTGATCTCTCAAACTAAATAAAATCCTATCTACAGGAGATTCTTTCATTGCTATTAACAGAGCCTGAGAACAGTGCTGCACGTGCTTCAGTCACTGTATTTGCTGGCAGGATAAGAGACATTACTTAGAAGACTTAGACACAGGTCCATAGGAGTCCCCTCTGTGACAAGAGAATTTCTTATAATAAAGAAAATCTTGTCATCACTTCAGAATAAACTTAACCTATAATTTCCCTGAGGCAAAATGAATAACCCAGGGATAACATCTGTACTGACTACTATTCTGTCCTGATCTGCGGAGCCTGTCAGTTGTTCATGGTGGAAAAAACAAAAGTCCACCATCACAGCATTCATGAAAACTTCTCTAAGGGCCCTTTCACATCAGCGTTTTTTTCAAATCGCGGCCGATGAGGTGAAAAAAACGCATCTGCAGCGATTACCGCATACCGGCTGCTACTTGCGGCACGGTTGCGGTAAACGCCATACAAGGTATAGGCGGACTTGCGGCAGGTGCGGCAAGTGCGGTTTTGGCACTTGCGGCAGGTGCGGCCGCGAAAAAAACCGCGGCTGACAGCATTTTTTTTCGCGGCCGCACCTGCCGCAAGTGCCAAAACCACACTTGCCGCACCTGCCGCAAGCCCGCCTATACATTGTATGGTGTTTACCGCAACCGCGCTGCAACCGTGCTGCAAGTGCAGCCGGTATGCGGTAATCGCGGCAGATGCGTTTTTTTCACCGCATCTGCCGCGATTTGAAAAAAACGCTGATGTGAAAGGGCCCTTAGAGACCATTCACATCAGTGTTTTTTGTAATTCGTGGCAGAAGCGGCAGCTTTGCCACATCTGACACTAGCAGCTCACTTGCGGCAAGCCTGCGTTCAGCCCAATTCCTTCCCTGTGGGACTTGCGGTCATGTGCGGCAAGTGCGGTTTTGCCGGATTTGGCAAATCCGGCACTTTCAGCAAGTCATAAAAACTAATGCTAGCAGCATTTTTTTACTTGATGCAGGTGCTGGATCTGGCAAAACCACAACTGCCGTGCATGACCACAAGGGAATGAATTGGGCTGAACACAGGTTTGCTGCAAGTGAGCCATTACGCGGCAGATGCGGCAAAGCTGCCGGATCTGCTGTGAATGCCAGAAAAAGCTGATGTGAAAGCAGCCTTAGGCTACTTTTACATCTGTGCTTTTGCAAACCAGGCAAGATTATGCCTTTTTTGCAAAAAAAAACGGATCCAGCAACATTGCGACAACATTGCAATCAGAATAATGCATTTTCAATGGAGTTTTGAACATGCGCGTTGACTTGCAGTTTTTGCCGAATCCGACATATCCGGCACTTCAGGCTTGTTTAAAAACAGCATTTAGCAGTGGTATTTGCCCGTAACCTGAAGTGCCGGATATGCCAGTCACCGCACATGTCCAGAACTCCATTGAAAATGCATTGTCCTGAACGCAATGTTGCCAGATCCATTTTTTGCAAAAAAAAGGCAGAATCTTGCCTGATTTGCAAAACACTGATGTGAAAGTACTTTACAAATCCTGAAGTGCAAAAAATTGAAACGCCTGAACTGAAACAAAACGCAGATCTGAAAGTACCCTAACAATGTTCAACTATAGTCATAGGCCAGGGTCACACATAAAATCCGTTTTTGCCTTAAATCCGTTTTTGTGATCATTTTGGGCATTTTTTTTTAAAGTTGAAAAACACGTATGCGTTAACGCATGTATGTTTGTTTGTTTTTTAAAAAAACACATGCGTTTTTTTCACTGCACCCAAAAACGCCGCTAGTAGCATTTTTGGGTGCAGTAAAAAAAGCATGCTTTTTTTTAACATGGGGCCCTATGGGAAACACATGCATTAACACATGGTACAAAACCGGATTTGGCATGGAAAACACTTCCAAAAACGGATTGGCATGTGTGACCCTAGCCATAGTCACATATTCCTCAAAACCCCCTGTAACAGTTCAGGTAACTCAGGATTATCTGTCCTACTGTTAGCAGAGCTGCCTTAATATACAGAGCTCAATTCTAAATACGTGGCCTGTCTGCAAATTCCAATCTGATAAACACATTGTATAGTGTCTTCTAATAGAAAAGGAAGATAGAAAGTAGAAGATCATTTAATTAACCACTCTACAGCTATTCCTGTAATCATCTGTGCTGCTAATGTCAGAGATGCTTGCAATACTGACGACTTCACCCTCCCCTGTAATTATTCCCCCTTTCTACGTGCAGTCAGGGCCACGGCACTGGGCATCGCCAGCGTGAAATAGACTGTCTGCCCAGTTAGCTGAGTATCCCATCCCTTGCAGCTGACACACTGCCACATGGTAAAACCAAAGTAGGCAAGGTCTGGAAATTCCAGCAAAACAATCATCCTAAACACACATCCAATTTAGTAAAAAATTGGTTAGCAAACAAAAATGTTCTCCGGTTGCAATGTCCAAGCCAATCACCTGATTAACACCCTAGAGAGCACCTTTGGGATGAGTTAGGGCGATGATTTGGGGCACATACCCAGAGCAATAAAGAGGATTTGTTTGCGGATTTGCAAATGGAACAATGTCTTGAAAGTGGCTTCAATGCCCCGCCGGTGTAGTGCAGTAATTAAAGCAAGAGGTTATGCTACCAAATACTAAGCTGTGGCATTGTAAACTATAAAATTACTCTCTATGTTTCAATCAATAAATGGTGTATGCTAAACTTTTGACAGTCAATTTTCTTTAATTACATGACAATAACTATATTCAAAAGCATTTTGGTTCAAATTAGGGTCTTGCATGATGACAACTTCAGGCACTTTCAATTCATCACCAGAAAAATGGCACCACAGCAATCAGACAGGAAGAATCACAACAACCAGACAGGAGGAATCACAATATGCATATAAACACATATACATACAAATATACATATATGCATACAAAGATATATATACACACACAGACACGCATGCATATATATATATCCATGATCCATCCTATGTTGGCAATGTGGTCTCAGGTTCCCCTGCCTCCCTTCGCTTTTTTGTAAACAAGTCCCTAAATCTAATACAGTCGCTTTTGATGATCCCAATCAATTCAGCCAATTTAATTCTTCTCAAATCATTGCCCGCATGTAATACTAGAACCGCGGGCTGGGCACACACTCTACTTATTGCTTCAGTCCGAGCTAACAGCTGTGCCCGACACAATCCTCCATAACCTTCCCTACGGCAAACTGACTTATTTTAACTTAACATTAAACCTGAAGAACAAACTTTTAATCTTGACTTTTTTTCTGACCAATACACATAAGAGCAGGGGTCCCAAACTCCAGTCCTCGAGGGCAGCCTGCAGTCCAGATTTTCAGGATTTCCTTAGTATTGCACAGGTGATTTTTTAATCTCCTGCATTGGTGATGATTTCAACCTCTGTGTAATACTAAGGGCCACTTTACACACACCAACTTATCTGTCCAACTTCTGACCAACGTACTGGTTGCAGTGAAATCATGGACACATTGTTACATTTGTACACAGCAACAAAATGGAACAATGTGTCCATGATTTCACTGCAACCAGTACGTTGGTCAGAAGTTGGACAGATAAGTTGGTGTGTGTAAAGTGGCCCTAAGGAAATCCTGAAAATCTGCACTGTTGGCGGCCCTCGAAGACTGGAGTTGGGGACCCCTGCATAAGAGTGTCCAATGATCCAAACATGAGGCGTTGTCCCACCCGAAAAGATATACATCAAATTAACTCAACTCAGCTACTATTTATTTATTCATTTATATACCCATGTTGCAACAAGAAAGCCTATCAATAACCAAGAGCATTCAGCCAAAAATAAAATCAAAATCATCTTTATTGAGACAAAATTTAAAAGAACATATAAAATCTTAAAAAGGGGTATACACCATGAAATAAACCACTTAATGGTAACACCTGCCAAAAATTAAACACACAGACACAATACGGTATAGTGTAACCATACCAGAACAAGAAATAACAAATACATTAATCATAATTATTAATAAGAAAGAAAAGATAGAGGAATAGATATTTAAATAAGAAGACGATCTTTATTGCAAGTGCAGAAAAATACTAGTCAAACCCTCATATACAAAAGAAGAATGATTGTAGTGATATAAACAGACCACTAGGGGTCCTCAAAGTGTAATAATAAAAAAAAATTGCACATAACTGATATGCCAAATTACACATTATCCATACTACAACATACTAATAGAATTGTGTCCAAAGGATCATACAAGAATATATATTGCACGTGGCCCAACATAGTGCACATCACAATTGATTAAGTAAGTAAAAATGGAAATAAATCCAAATATATCAAATTACATAGGATATATTGCACAAGGCCCAAAGAAAGTGCAAGAATCATGAGAATAAGTATAACACGTTCCTCCTGGATATTTCAATGAGCAATTACAACAAGAAAGTGTCCAGCAGTCAGGAAGAAAAAAATAGCCAACAAATACAAAGAATAAAGTGGTAGGGGAGGAATATCTGAGATTACAGATCACCCTGATGCATGTTTCGGATCAGCTTCGATACACGCGTCAGGGTGATCTGTAATCTCAGATACTCCTGCCCTGCACTTTATTCTTTGTAGTCTGACATATGTTGGCTATTTACTTCCTGACTGCTAAGCACTTAATGTTTGTAATTGCTCATTGAAATATCCAGGAGGAACTTCTTATATTTATTCTCAATATTATTGCACTATCTTTGGGCCTTGTGCAATATATCCTATACTAATTATGCTTTCACTGCAGAGAACCCTTCCAACAGTTGTAAAGAAATCTATGATAGTAATGGGATTTTGGCTTTTATCTGGGGAGAAATATGATGAAAGTGTCATTTACAGCTCATTTATACTAATTATACTCTTACTGCAAATTATATATGTATATATACAGTTGTGGCCAAAAATATTGACATCCCCTGCAATTCTGTTCAGATAATACTCAGTTTCTTCCTGAAAATGATTGCAATAACAAATTCTTTGGTATTATTATCTTCATTTAATTTGTCTTCAATGAAAAAACACAAAAGAGAATGAAGCAAAAAGCAAAACATTGATCATTTCATACAAAACTCCAAAAATGGGCCAACAAAAGTATTGGCACCCTCAGCCTAATACTTGGTTGCACAACCTTTAGCCAAAGTAACTGCGATCAACCGCTTCCGGTAACCATCAATGAGTTTCTTACAATGCTCTGATGAATTTTAGACCATTCTTCTTTGGCAAACTGCTCCAGGTCCCTGATATTTGAAGGGTGCCTTCTCCAAACTGCCATTTTTAGATCTCTCCACAGGTGATCTATGGGATTCAGGTCTGGACTCATTGCTGGCCACCTTAGAAGTCTCCAGTGCTTTCTCTCAAACCATTTTCTAGTGCTTTTTGAAGTGTGTTTTGGGTCATTGTCCTGCTGGAAGACCCATGACCTCTGAGGGAGACCCAGCTTTCTCACACTGGGCCCTACATTATGCTGCAAAATTTGATGGTAATCATCAGACTTCATAATGCCATGCACACGGTCAAGCGTCCAGTGCCAGAGGCAGCAAAGCAACCCCAAAACATCAGGGAACCTCCGCCATGTTTGACTGTAGGGACCGTTGTTCTTTTCTTTGAATGCCTTTTTTTTTCTCCTGTAAACTCTATGTTGATGCTTTTGCCCATAAAGCTCTACTTTTGTCTCATCTGACCAGAGAACATTCTTCCAAAACGTTTTAGGCTTTCTCAGGTAAGTTTTGGCAAACTCCAGCCTGGCTTTTTTATGTCTCGGGGTAAGAAGTGGGGTCTTCCTGGGTCTCCTACCATACAGTCCCTTTTCATTCAGACGCCGACGGATAGTACGGGTTGACACTGTTGTATCCTCGGACTGCAGGGCAGCTTGAACTTGTTTGGATGTTAGTCGAGGTTCTTTATCCACCATCTGCACAATCTTGCGTTGAAATCTCTCGTCAATTTTTCTTTTCCGTCCACATCTAGGGAGGTTAGTCACAGTGCCATGGGCTTTAAACTTCGTGATGACACTGCACACGGTAGACACAGGAACATTCAGGTCTTTGGAGATGGACTTGTAGCCTTGAGATTGCTCATGCTTCCTCACAATTTGGTTTCTCAAGTCCTCAGACAGTTCTTTGGTCTTCTTTCTTTTCTCCATGCTCAATGTGGTACACACAAGGACACGGGACAGAGGTTGAGTCAACTTTAATCCATGTCAACTGGCTGCAAGTGTGATTTAGTTATTGCCAACACCTGTTAGGTGCCACAGGTAAGTTACAGGTGCTGTTAATTACACAAATTAGAGAAGCATTACATGATTTTTCTAACAGTGCCAATACTTTTGTCCACCCCCTTTTTCATGTTTGGTGTGGAATTAGATCCAATTTGGCTTTAGGACAATTCTTTGTGTTTTTTCATTGAAGACAAATTAAATGAAGATAATAATACCAAAGAATTCGTGATTGCAATCATTTTCAGGAAGAAACTGAGTATTATCTGACAGAATTGCAGGGGTGTCAATACTTTTGGCCACAACTGTATATATGGGGTGGTCGTGTTTCTGCCCTCGACGACGCCAACCACACTGGCATTACATAGTGTTTCATGTGAAGGTTCCTGTATGATGTAAGGTATTGTATTCTTATGGTAATGTATAGGAGTTGCAGAATTGAGAATGTGGCTATAAGAGGTGTAGCAGTATTGATAATGTAATGTATGTGTATTGGTATAAGGTGCAATGTTATGTAGTATATAGTGAAGGATGCTTAATTAGGTGGTATAAGTGTTATAAGTAGGCAGGTAAATCTGCCCAGCAACAGATGACATTGAGATTAGCCAATAGGAGATGACCTAGTGCATAGGGAGAGAGATGGTCTCTGTGCAAATGACAGTTGGGCTCAGCCTGGGTCAGAGAGAGAGCTCAGGTCTGAGGAGCGGCAGAGCTGCTATGGAGGACTTGTGACTGGAGGGGTGGGCTTCTTAAAAGTAGGGGGGGGTGAATGCTGAGTAGTACTAGTGAGGACAGTATGTTCTGATTAATATGGAGATGGACTAGTTCGCAATGGGCAGTTTCCCCTGAAACATCAGGGGTCATGAGGCTCATGTAGGACAGCCAAATGCAACTGACTCCTGACAGAGGAGTACAGAGGAGGATAGAGGAGAACAGAGGAGGACAGACGAGGGGCTATGGGTTTGAGAGAGAGGACTCTGGAAACATTACAAATCTAGAGCTGAGGACCCTGACAACTGCTGGGAGCAGACAGAGGCTCGAGCTGTGTGAAAGACAGTTAGGACACCGGTCTCTGACAGAGAGGACCAGGGGCATAACTACAGTAGGTGCAATCACACCTGGGCCCTGGAGCCTAGAGGGCCCCAAACATCCGTTTAGCCTATGAAAAAGACTAGTGCTATTAAAGATTTACAATAATTGGGGAACCCATTGGAGCTTTTGCATTGGAGTCCATGAGCATCAAGTTTAAGGACGGGTGTGTAGAAAGAATATACACCGGATGAGTATGAGTGAGTTAGAGTAAAAATATCCATAAACAATATAGAGAGAAAACACTAAATTAACAGAGAAATCAACCCTCAAAGTAACTCCATTAGAACTGACAAAAAAGGAGAAAAAACAGAGAGTATAACTCCCAAAATTACACAAATATTTATTACATGTGGAAAATCACAAAAATACTCCTGGTACTTATGAAATGATGAGAAATATAGTGGACGAGAAAAGACCATAATACAGATCATGAGAAAATCACACCAATATACAAAAACATCCATAGAATAAAGCAGTTGGGTGACAAATCCTGTGGTACAATTTAGGAATTAATGGCCGGAATGAGGCCTGAAAGGGGAACAACGGGGAGATTAAAAACTGCTTATATACTGTCCCTTTCTTCCAACATGATGAAGCAGAGCTGTACACTGCAGTACTAGGCTCTATAGATCCCTTATAAATCAATAAAATCATATCTGCTCCTCAGCCCTCACCTTTCTCTTCGGGGACACAAAAATTCAGGAGACTCTAAACTATGGTCCAGAGCCTGGTCCTACGAAGGAGAAAATGAGTCGTAAAAGTAGCAAGATACCTACAAACCCTTCACAACCTGTGCTTTCAAATGCAGTCAATTGTTCTCTATTCCCCTAATTTATTATATCTATAAACTGGTCAGCCAAAATACTATATATACCAAAAAACCTTTTCCCTCAGTACCAAAATTAGGGTAAGGAAATGGGAAACTGTTTAAATCTCCCGCGCCGACACCGAATAGGGTGATATCGGTGCAGGAGATAAGAAACAGCTGATCGCTGATTCAAATCTCTTGCGCCGACCTCACCTATACGGTGTCGGCGCGGGAGATTTAAACAGCTGTCAGATCAGCTGTATCTTCAAATCTCCCGCGCTGACACCGGTGGGAGAGCAGTGGCGGCTGTAGCTGATCTCCTAGTGGCCGCCGGTGATCATCGGCGGCCACCGGGAGAGATTTCAATGAGATCGGCAGCGTTCTCCTGCGCTGTCATGCGGATGACACTGCGGATCCTTTGACTTCCATGCATTTATTGTGCGCTTGCAGGCGCTTGCAGATAAAACAAGCGCCCGCGAACGCACAAAAAATGCAACAGGGCTGCGTTCTGAGTGCGGACGAGGGCGCACAAATTATGCGCATCCGTACGCAAACGCAACGAACGCAGCCAAAATGCAGGCACATGCGTTCCCATGTTAAACAAACGCAAATGTGAAGGCACCCTAACATAGTTAAGATTCCCGGAGTGTGCTGAAAAATCACACAAATATTAGCATGGACAAGGTAAATAAATATCAGTATATACAATAACAGCAAACATTACCTTGAGCCATTGTAACAGTAACAGGCGGTTATGCAGTCAGGACCGGGACAACCTCAAGTGCATTTCCCATGAGGTGCAACAGTAATCCAAAGGCGCTTTAAGGTATCATATTAACCTTTATAAAGACGGTTAACAGAGCTGTGCACATTAATTACCGATGAAACCCATCCGTCCCCTAATTCCTCGTTCTGGAAAAAACGGAAATGACCTAACATTGGCATGGTGATATTTCTGCCAACAAACCCTGCTGTACGAGCGGCGCTCAAACGTGTGAATACCACGCTCCTGGACACGGCACCACCCACGCCCAATCACAGAGAAGGGGCGGAGGAGAGAATTTCTCTTCCGCCCCATCAACTACGGAGGACACGGTGGCGGCAAAGCCAGGGAGCCAGGCAGCGCACACAGAAGGAGCGTCAACAGGCAGCGGTTTCATATATAAACATAACCATAAACATAACAGGGGGACGGTAATGCAATTTTACTTAATGCACAGAGAACAGAAAGATTATATAATATAAAAAGTGAAGTGAAATACAAACACAAACATACAATCAACCACCAAGACAAACAAAAGGGATAACGCTTCTCAGGGAGTATAGAGGATTGGCCATACTACAGTCATCAATCCCAGCATAGCTTAAACATAAATTCAAAATGTAACACATTGAACAGACGGTAGGCAATATCACTTCTTCAAACTCTTTTTCATGCTTTCATGGATTACTTGGTCCAATATTCAAACTACTATTCCTGCTTTAGAAGGAATCCTGGACATTATCCCAAATGTACAACAATGGGTGATTCTAAAACAATAAAAATATTACATGTTAAAAAGGAATATAAAACCCCAATAGAAAGCCTATATTCATAAGAATGACTTGATGCTCAAACCTTCATGTGCTTGAGTACCCAGCAGCACAATCCATCTCATTTCCTTCTGAAGCAACCGTTTTTTTATGTCACCACCTCTATTACCCATATAGATTCGATGAATCCCTTTAGGAACCAGACCACGGGGATTAGAGTTGTGGTAAAAAAAAGAATGTCTTGGAATGGCTTTCAACAGTCCTGGTTCCTCTGACCGTACTGAATTTATAATTTCCCTTACATGTACTTGAATGAAAAGCCATTGAAACACTCTATCCCAGTTGGCCAGTTCCTCCATGCTCGGAGGATCTGTTTAGACGATGGGATTTTTCTTGAGCAATCCAAACGGATGACTAGTAGATTCCTGGACAGAGATACTGTATAAGAGACATAAAATCTGGTTTTGACCGCGCCTGGACTACTGAACGAAATACTCTGCTTTTTAGACGAGAAGGTTGTGGGCAAAGATATGCTCAAAAAGTCAATGTTGTGCGATTTATTACTAGATATAATAATGGTCAGTGGTGTGGCATTAAGGAAGTGTTGCAAAAGTACTGGTCGGTTCTCTTGACGGATGATGTATTTGAGACAGTGTTGCCATCAAAACCCTCTATAACATGGCGTAGGTCACTCAATCTCAGAGATCTTTTGGTGAAAAGCCATTATGTACCACCGAGAAGTAAACTTATTTTCGGCAGTCGGGGTCCACCCTCGGGTACTTACTCATATGGGGATCGTTCGGCATGCAAATACATTGTGCGGAACAATGAATTTACGGATTCCACTGGCACTAAAACTTTTAAGATAGTTCACAATATTACTTGTGACACTGAGGTTGTGATTTATCATGTCACATGCCCGTGTGGCTGGATTTATGTTGGCATGACCATGAGATCTCTGAGAGTGCGTATTCAAGAACATGTAAGGGAAATTATAAATTCAGTACTGTCAGAGGAGCCAGGACTGTTGAAAGCCATTCCAAGACACTTCTTTTTTTACCAAAACTCTAATCCTCGTGGTCGGGTTGCTAGAGGGATTAATCGAATCTATATGGGTAATAGAGGGGTGACGTAAAAAAACAGTTGTTTCAGAAGGAAACGGGATGGATTGTGCTGCTGGGTACTCAAGCACCACAAGATTTAAATGAAAGTTTGAGCTTCAAGTCATTCTTATAAATATAGTCTTTCTCTTGGGGTTTTATATTCCTTTTTAACATGTAATATTTTTATTGTTTTAGAATCACCCATTGTTGTACATTTGGGATAATGTCCAGGATTCCATCTAAAGCAGGAATAGTAGTTTGAATATTGGACCAAGTAATCCATGAAAGCATGAAAAAGAGTTTGAAGAAGTGATATTGCCTACCATCTGTTCAATGTGTTACATTTTGAATTTATGTTTAAGCTATGCTGGGATTGATGACTGTAGTATGGCCAATCCTCTATACTCCCTGAGAAGCGTTATCCCTTTTGTTTGTCTTGGTGGTTGATCGTATCATGGGTGTACCCAGGATCAAAACTAGGGGGGGGCAAGCCATGGTCGTTGAGGTTGTAAAATTGGACACCGGGGCCCATCAGACTCGTTATGCCACTGGGGAGCCCTATGGGGGCTGTATATGAGATGGGACCCCTATGGGGGGCTCATAGTGTAATATAAATGCAAAAAACTTTATTCTTAATATTATGTCACAATACCGGGATCTGAGGATCTTCTATATCGAGGTCAGGGGCTCTCTGATGCCATGTTGCTGTCTGCCTCGCTGTCGTCCTCTTTTGACACTGCAGTGTGGTGGACAAGAGAGCATTAACTGGTTAATAACAAGAAGTATGGAGTACTAACAGCCATAAATCCTCCCCATACCAGTAGGATTTCTATATGGATGTCAGTATTAGGGTACGGACACACTGGCGTGAAACTCTGATGAGTGCAACACGTGATTTTCTCGCATTGCAATCAATCTCTGAGGGTACCTTTACACACGGCTACATTTGTAGCTTGTCACCAGGTAACTTACTGGTTGCAGTGAAATCATGGATACATGATTCCATTTGTACACAGCAACAAGATAGAACCATGTATCCATGATTTCACTGCAACCAGTAAGTTACCTGGTGACAAGCTACAAATGTAGCCGTGTGCAAAGGTACCCTAATAGCTGATTGGCGAGTTTCGGACGCTTTTTTCTCATCCAGATTCAGGATGAGAAAAAAGTTGCAACATGCTGCGACAGTATATGATTCACATGCTGGTACACTGTGCACATCACAGAGCTGGGGACATGGTGGTACATGGTGCACAGCAGGGAGCTGGGGACATGGTGGTACACGGTGCACAGCACGGAGCTGGGGACATGGTGGTACACGGTGCACAGCACGGAGCTGGGGACATGGTGGTACACGGTGCACAGCACTGAGCTGGGGACATGGTGGTACACTGTCTGTGCACAGCACGGAGCTGGGGACATGGTGGTACACTGTGCACAGCACGGAGCTGGGGACATGGTGGTACACTGTGCACAGCACGGAGCTGGGGACATGGTGGTACACTGTGCACAGGACGGAGCTGGGGACATGGTGGTACATTGTCTGTGCACAGCACAGAGCTGAGGATGTCCCAGATGAGGCACACTAACCACAGACAAGCGGCGGGAGAACATTGAGCCCGCCCAGGAGAACTACAACTTGTCTTCTCCTCTGTCCCCCTGTTCCTGTCCTTCTGCCCCCCTGACCTCTTCTCCTCTGCCCCCCTGGCCTCTTCTCCTCTGCACCCCTGGCCTCTTCTCCTCTGCACCCCTGGCCTTTTCTCCTCTGCCCTCCTGTTCCTGTCCTTCTGCCCCCCTGGCCTCTTCTCCTCTGCCCTCCTGGCCTCTTCTCCTCTGCCCCCCTGGCCTCTTCTCCTCTGTCCTGCTGTTCTTGTCCTTCTGCCCCCCTGGCCTCTTCTCCTCTGTCCTCCTGTTCCTGTCCTTCTGCCCCCCTGGCCTCTTCTCCTCTGCCTGCCCCCCTGGCCTCTTCTCCTCTGTCCAGCTGTTCCTGTCCTTCTGCCCCCCTGGCCTCTTCTCCTCTGCCCCCCTGGCCTCTTCTCCTCTGTCCTGCTGTTCCTGTCCTTCTGCCCCCCTGGCCTCTTCTCCTCTGCCCCCTTGGCTTCTTCTCCTCTGCCCCCCTGTTCCCATCCTTCTGCCCCCCTGGCCTCTTCTTCTGTGCCCCCCTGGCCTCTTCTCCTATGCCCCCTGTTCCCATCCTTCTGCCCCCCTGGCCTCTTCTTCTGTGCCCCCCTGGCCTCTTCTCCTCTGCCCCCCTGTTCCCATCCTTCTTCCCCCCTGGCCTCTTCTCCTCTGCCCCCCTGTTCCCATCCTTCTGCCCCCCTGGCCTCTTCTTCTGTGCCCCCCTGGCCTCTTCTCCTGTGCCCCCCTGTTCCCATCCTTCTGCCCCCCTGGCCTCTTCTTCTGTGCCCCCCTGGCCTCTTCTCCTCTGCCCCCCTGTTCCCATCCTTCTGCCCCCCTGGCCTCTTCTTCTGTGCCCCCCTGGCCTCTTCTCCTCTGCCCCCCTGTTCCCATCCTTCTGCCCCCCTGGCCTCTTCTTCTGTGCCCCCCTGGCCTCTTCTCCTCTGCCCCCCTGTTCCCATCCTTCTTCCCCCCTGGCCCTCTTCTCCTCTGCCCCCCTGTTCCCATCCTTCTGCCCCCCTGGCCTCTTCTTTCTCCTGCCCCCCTGGCCTCTTTCTCCTGTGCCCCCCTGTTCCCATCCTTCTGCCCCCCTGGCCTCTTCTTCTGTGCCCCCCTGGCCTCTTCTCCTCTGCCCCCCTGTTCCCATCCTTCTGCCCCCCTGGCCTCTTCTTCTGTGCCCCCCTGGCCTCTTCTCCTCTGCCCCCCTGTTCCCATCCTTCTGCCCCCCTGGCCTCTTCTTCTGTGCCCCCCTGGCCTCTTCTCCTCTGCCCCCCTGTTCCCATCCTTCTGCCCCCCTGGCCTCTTCTTCTGTGCCCCCCTGGCCTCTTTTCCTCTGTCCTGCTGTTCCAGTCCTTCTGCCCCCCTGGCCTCTTCTTCTGTGCCCCCCTGGCCTCTTCTCCTCTGCCCCCCTGTTCCCATCCTTCTTCCCCTCTGGCCTCTTCTCCTCTGCCCCCCTGGCCTCTTTTCCTCTGTCCTGCTGTTCCAGTCCTTCTGCCCCCCTGGCCTCTTCTCTTCGGGACCCTGCTCCTCTGTCCCCTATCCCCTGCACTGTGCTGCACAGTTTCCCTCACCTGGCGCTGGCTCAGGCCAGGTTCCCTCAGAGCAGTGAGCTCCACCACCAGCCGCATCAGGTCCATCCTTCAGGGCCGGCTGATCCTCCATTCTCCGGGTCCATGGGGGGCCCCGGGGCCGGCAGGGTGGAGGAGCCGCCAGCACCGCAGCCGCCTCCACTGTAGCAGGACTTGTCTTGGACTCAGAGCTATCACGCAACAGGAAGCAGCAGAGCTCCCAGCGGCTTCCTGCAGCGTGATCGCTCTCAGCGCCGGGGACCGGGGGAGAGGCAGTGTGTGTCACAGTACATGTGGGCAATGCCAGCGGCGAAACCATCCATCCTAGTACACTAGGTGCGCGCAGCGCGCACACAGTGCTGCGCTCACCCCTTCCTCATGAGGGGGGGCAGCCTCTTGGGGGGGGCAGCTGCCCCCCCTGCCCCACGCTGGGTACGCCCATGGATCGTATGTTTGTGTTTGTATTTCACTTCACTTTTTATATTATATAATCTTTCTGTTCTCTGTGCATTAAGTAAAATTGCATTACCGTCCCCCTGTTATGTTTATGGTTATGTTTATATATGAAACCGCTGCCTGTTGACGCTCCTTCTGTGTGCGCTGCCTGGCTTTGCCGCCACCGTGTCCTCCGTAGTTGATGGGGCGGATGAGAAATTCTCTCCTCCGCCCCTTCTCTGTGATTGGGCGTGGGTGGTGCCGTGTCCAGGAGCGTGGTATTCACACGTTTGGAGCGCCGCTCGTACAGCAGGGTTTGTTGGCAGAAATATCACCATGCCAACGTTAGGTCATTTCCGTTTTTTCCAGAACGAGGAATTAGGGGACGGATGGGTTTCATCGGTAATTAATGTGCACAGCTCTGTTACCGTTTTATAAGGAAAATGACTCCTTTAGATTGAGCGCCTCCTGACGATGCTGTTCACTTCATGGTGAAATGCACATTGAGGTGTCCCCGGTCCTGTGCTGCTCCTGTAGAATTACCTATTGTTGTACATTTGGGATAATGTCCAGGATTCCATCTAAAGCAGGAATAGTAGTTTGAAGATTGGACCAAGTAATCCATGAAAGCATGAAAAAGAGTTTGAAGAATTGATATTGCCTACCGTCTGTTCAATGTGTTACATTTTGAATTTATGTTTAAGCTATACTGGGATTGATGACTGTAGTATGGCCTATCCTCTATATCCCTGAGAAGCGTTATCCCTTTTGTTTGTCTTGGTTGTTGATTGTATGTATGTGACTTTAGACTCACTTCTACATTAATCCGAACATCCCACTCCCGGCTCCAAGACTTCTCCCGAGCCGCACCAATTGTTTGGAATGCTCTACTCCAAAAAATTACGTGTTTCCACAACTTAAATAGTTTTAGGCGATCCCTAAAAACACATCTTTTTAGGGATCGCCTAACATGATCCCTACTGAGTCATCTAGACATAGCCTATCCGCTCCGCCTCAAGTGGATCACATATAACGGGTTGTGGCCACTTATTCTGCTCCTATCTGTTCCCCATCTCCTCAAGTTGACTATACTATCATTGCAAATGAGCACCTGTACCTTGTCACCCCCACCTCATTGTTAGATTGTAAGCTCTTATGAGCAGGGTTGCCATTTTTTGCTCCAATTATTGTATTATGTTATGCTTTGTATTGTATTGTTTTTGGCATTGAATTGTATTTTCTAATTGTTTCTTATGATTGTTTAAATGTGAGCTTTGTATTGTGAAGCGCTGCGGAATATGTTGGCGCTATATAAATAAAAATTATTATTATTAGTATGTTGGTGTTTGTATTTCACTTCACTTCACTTTTTTTATTATATAATTTTTCTGCTCTCTGTGCATTAAGTAAAATTGCACTGCCATCCCCCTGTTATGTCTATGGTTATGTTTATATATGAAACCGCTGCCTGTTGATGCTCCTTCTATGTGCGCTGCCTGGCTCCCTGGCTTTGCTGCCTCCGTGTCCTCCGCAGTTAATGGGGCGGATGAGAAATTCTCTTCTCCGCCCCTTCTCTGTGATTGGGCGTGGGTGGTGACGTGTCCAGGGGCATGATATTCACAAGTTTGGAGCGCCGCTCATACAGCAGCGTTTGTTGGCAGAAATATCACCATGCCAACGTTAGGTCATTTCCGTTTTTTCCGGAGCGGGAGGAATTAGGGGACAGATTGTTGCGCGGTAATTATTGTGCACAGCTGTGTTACCGCTTTATAAGGAAAATGACTCCTTTAGATTGAGCGCCTCCTGAAGAAGCCGTTCCTTTCAAGGTGAAACGTGAATTGAGGGTGATCCCGGTCCTGTGCTGCTCCTGTTACTGTTACAATGGCTCAAGGTGATGTTTGCTGTTATTGTATATACTGATAATTATTTACCTTGTCCATGCAAATATTTGTGTGATTTTTCAGCACACTCCGGGGATCTAAACTATGTGATAACATCAAGTAGGTTCTGATTTTCCTTCTATATTCCCCTGAGAATTTGGGTCATGGTATCTGTCATCTTAGATAGTCAGCCTAATCAGTCGTTATTACAAGTTTAAGCAGGTTTGACCATAAGCACTGGTCAACCTTAATATAATCCACTGATCTATTTTTTGTATAATGGATAGTACCAGTGTGCCTTGTGGGTAATTTTGAGAATTATATATACTTTGTATATTACCTTTCTGCTGTCTGTTTCTCACTTGCACTTATTAATGTAATAAAAAGAGCACTATGCAAATTCAAATGTGGTCTCCCATTTCCTTACCCTAATTTTGGTACTGAGGGAAATGTTTTTTTTTGGTATATATTGTTCTCTATTGTCAGCCATAACATAACCTAAACAAATAGACTACACACTGTTAAGTACAGATAATATTCTTTATTAATAATAATATATTGAATAATTTTTATTAATATATCCTAAACATATTTGGATAATAATGTAATGCAAAATATAATAAATATATTAAGTATATAATAAATAATAAATATAAAAAGTATATAAAATTGCACAGAATGGTTCAATACAAAGAATATGTGTGTGGTACAACACCAATTGAATCTTATGTAATAACAGAATTTTCACTTATTAATACCCCATAATAAATACAAGGCTATGTAATGTAGTGACACATATATAGAATACACACTGGGCTATTGCACAAAAAAGAAAAAAGGGTAAAGCTGGTGTGTGAGTGAATGATATGCAGAAATGTACAAAATGAAGTGCAGATGAACCTATCAGTACTGTACATACCCTGTGTGTTTATGAACAAGAATGTGAAGCTAGGGGTGTAATAAATGAAAAAGAAAGTGTGCAAAAAATGTGAATGTATAAATGTGTATCCACAGGAATAAAATGAAAAAAAAAAAGTACGGTATATAATCACAAAAATGAGAAAATATATCAAAATATGTCAATGTACTCAGGAGATTGTATTAAAGTAAGATTGTCTCAAAAATACATAGCTATTAAAACATGGAGAAGAGCAAAGAATTCAAAATTATACGTTTAAAAAAAGGTGCATAGTTACCACTGTAGCACCAACTGCGCGTTTCGCCAGGGCTTTCTCAAGGGCGACTCAAAATTGTGTTTATCCGTAGTAGCACATAGAGGTCTTGATTGTCAGCCACAACATGCCAAGGAGAGTCTAAGTTCCTTCAATGATTATGACATTAAGTCACATATCTCTAATGATCTTTGCATATACAACTGTTCAAAAAAAAGTAAAGGGAAGAATAAACACCACAATATAACTCCAAGTCAGCACACTTCTGTGCAATCCACCTGCCCGGTTATGAAGCAACACCGATTGTGAATCAATGTCTCCTGCTGTTGTGCAAATGGAAAAGACAGCAGGTAGGAATGATCGGAGCAAGACCCCCCCTATAAAGGAGTGGTGCTGCAGGTGGTGACCACAGACCATTTCTATGTTCTCAGACCTCCATGTGCAGTCAGAGGTACCCTGTCTGCCATTAGGTACCAGGGTGAGATCCTCAGACCCATCGTGAGTCCATATGCAGGTGCAGAGGGCCCTGGGCTCCTCCTGGGCTCTGCTCCTCCTTGTACAAAGCAGGAGGTAGCGGTCCTACAGCTAAAGTTGTTGCCCTCCTATGCCCCCCTCCACATCAAGTGTGAGGGATGTAGGAGCGATGGATGGGGACAGATCCAGGGTGGGGGCTATGGAAGTCCATGGCATATCATAGTTTTCTTTCTCAAGGTCTATGACATTCGCTCACATACCGCACTGCTATCTCCACTGCGCTCTCTTCCTCCCCCAGCAGAATATATGTTTTCTCTTCCTCCTTCATGGTGATGATATACATATATACTGTAGATAACACCAGGGGTGTGCATAGAGATCGCAGGGTCCCATAGCAAAAATTCTAATTGGGCCCCCTTATAAAAAGAAAAAGAAAAGATATAATAACAGTTATATATACATATATGTATAATTTTTCTTTTCTTATATATTTTCTTTTCTTTTTCTTTTTATAGGGATGTCTGCATGAAACACTGACAGCGAGATCTAAAGCGTCACAGCGAGGATTGCATTATTCCCGCCGTCATCTGCGATCCCCTGATGTGATCATGGGGCGTTGATGTGTTGCCATGACAGCGAGGGATCAGATGAGGACCCTGTCACTGTCAGGACTCTCTTCCTGTGGATGCTCAATGATCGCCTGCATCCACAGAAAGAGATAATTTGTGCTGTACACAGCTGCGGATCATCACTCCTGCGAACAGGAGAAGTGATCGCACTGTGCAGTGCTGAAAATCCCTAAGGGCCCTGTAAAATAAAGGAAAAGTAAAAAAAAGCTTTAAAAAATATGTAAAAAAATAATAAAAAGTTTAAATTACCCCCCTTTTGTTCCATTGAAAATAAAACTATTTTTTAAAATAATACACATATTTATGATTGCTGCGTTCAGAAATGTCTGATCTATCAAAATATAAAATCAATGAATCTGTACGGTAAACTGCGTAACGGAAAAAAAATCCAAATGGCAAATTAAAGGGAACCTGTCACCCCCTTTGGGCATTTTAAACTATGCCCACCAGCATTTACATAATGTAAATGGGGTTCTAATAACCCCTGTATGTGTGGAGCCCACTGGGACGGGGTACTCGGTACCGGACCGGGGTTGCACTAGGGATGATCATGGCGGTCTTGGTCCGGACCATGTCCCGAGCCCCCAAGTAAAAGGGAATATTTACAGGGGAGTTTGTCGTGTCGCCACCCACGAGTTGTGGTCAGGGTGACCACTGCTGCAGGAGGATGGATGGATGACGCTGCAGCAGGGTGGAAAGATGTAATAACAGTTCTGTATGCAGGGAATCACACACGGGAGACTGAAGCAGGGTTCACCGGTTTTACTTGCAAGTTCTTAGTGCAATTCAAACAGTTCACGGTACAGTTCACTCAGTTAACTCCGGACAGTCACTGAACCCTCTGCATCCAGGCTTCCTCTCTGAGACCCTTCACTTTCTCTGTAACCTTTCCGGCTTTCCTTCTGTCCTTCTCTTCCCTGTGGGCTGTAATGGGGCAGCTCAGTCCTTTATCTGACTTCCCCCTGTGTGTGTGGGTGGCAAGCCGGGTCCTATGCACTGCTGATCCTCCAGCCAGCCCATGTGTTGGGTGACCAGACCTGGAATCTGTGTCTCCCCGTCGGTGTGTTAGTGTACCGGCATGTAGCTTCGGACATCCAGAGCTGACTCTCTGGTCCCAGCATAGCCTTGGGTGTCCCTGTCTTGCAAGGGATCACTGGGCTCTCTCTGACCCATGTGACTACCTGGGTACGTCTGAGGAAGTCTGTCCCGCCTGTAGTCAGTCAACGCTGCCGTGTTCCTCAAACCCAGTTGTCCTGGTTCGGTCTCTGTCCTTCCCTTCCCTTGGGCTGCAGGCTATGGAGCGGGCTTTCTCTCCAGGGAACGGTGTCTCCCTGGATTCTGCGCCTCCAGGGAGCCTCAGCCTTCAGGAAAGTGTCTTCCATTCTTTTCTGCTCTTTACTGGTCTGTACTGGTCGGCTCACTCTGGCCTACTCCGGTCTTTACTTCTCAGCCTACCTCGGCCTACTGACTAACTCCTCCTTGTTCCCCTCTTTTGTACCTAGTTTGACCTGACCTACGTTCCACCCACTTCCCTCTAAACCCTGTCACCCCTTTGCCCGTCTAGAGTCCCGGACTCCGGGTTGGGTGCTGTGTCTTGTGGGTGTGTGTTGAAGGTGTTCCTAAAGAACTGTCTCCTTACTGCCTGGCTGCAGTTCCTATTTGTGGCCGCTTTGGTTGCAGGGGCGCCACATATGTACCCAGACTGACCCCACATATTTGAAATATTAACTTTTCATTATGTCCAGAGCTGGCCTCCTACTGACTGAGACTGATAGGATGCTATTTAGACCAGGTGGATGGTGTTCTCACCACCCCTCCAGACTGCTAAACCCGCCCTGCAGTTTTCAAATTTCCCACCCTCCTCTTGCCGGCGCGGTGAGAGACAGCCGCACTCGCGCTGGCACAATGGAGCAGGTGACTGAGGTGCACTGAACATAGTGCCAATGTCTCACGAGACAACACAAATCTCACGAGACGTCAGCAATATGCACAGACTGTTCAGGCGCAGGCGTACCTGTCTGTGCCGATGTCTTGCGAGATTTGTATAGTCTCGTGAGACATCGGCACTGTGTTCAATGCACCTTGGTCACCCGCTCCACTGCTCCGGCGTGAGTGCGGCTGTCACTCACTGGCCAGAGTGGCGGGAAATTTGAAAAGTGCAGGGCAGGTTTAGCAGCCTGGAGGGGCGGCGAGTACACTATTCACCCAGTCTAAACAGCATCCTACCAGTCGCAGTAGGAGGCCAGCTCTGGACATAATAAAAGTTCATATTTCAGGTATGAGGGGCCAGTCTGGGCACATACAAGGGTTACTAGAACCCCATTTACATTATGGGCATAGTATAAAATACCTAAAGGGAGTGACAGGTTCCCTTTAAGTTTGCAATGAATTGCAATAACAGGCGATCAAAACAACACATTCACGCAAAGATGTTGTGATTAGAAACGTCAGCTCAAGAAGCAAAAAAACACTACGGGCCACCGAAAATAGTGACAAAAGCGCAATTATATATATATATGTATATAGTAAAATGAATGACATTATTAAAAAGTATAACTCGTCCCGCAAAAAAAAGCCTCATACGTCTGTATTGACGGAAAAATAAAAAAAGTTACGGCTCCTAGAAGAAGGGGAGGAAAGAATGAAAAATCACCCAGAGGTGAAGGGGTTAATCAGAATCCCCCTTTATATACAGAATACGATGCTTCCCCTACATCGGAGCCGTTCACATGTTGGATGGAGACATATTGAGAGTCAAATATTTATAAAGTGCTGTCAGCCGCGGTTTTTTTCGCTGCCGCACCTGCCGCAAGTGCAAAACCGCACTTGCCGCACCTGCCGCAAGTCCGCCTATACTTTGCATGGCGTTTACCGCAACCGCGCCGCAAGTGCATCCGGTATGCGGTAATTGCGGCAGATGCGTTTTTTTTCACCGCATCTGCCGCAAATTTCAAAAAAAACGCTGATGTGAAAGGGCCCTTAGGAACCCCGGCTGAATAAAACAGAGATTGATCATGTGAACAGTTCTCCCATTAAGAATAAGTAGAGTCATGATGCACAAGAATAACCTTTGCGCCATTCAGCCGGGGCTCTTCAGAGTTCTAATTCTTGGGATTGGTGGGGGCAACGACAGTCAGACTCCAGAAATCTGAAAGTTATCCTGTGGGAAAGGGATACCTGTTAAACTTGAGAACACCCTTCGAATAGTGGTGTCTTACCTAAATGTAATACTACATTGTGGCTTGGATTCACTAAAGATAATTAAAGGGTTAATCAAAGGGGTATTAAAGGGATATTATAATAATAATACGGTAATTATATTAGCGAATACCTCCAATTAGAAATGAAGTATAGTTCTCATGCTTAGCTGTGTTGCTTACCTCAAGAGCAGGACTGGCAGGAGGTCAGGTATCCAAGAATATGACCACGAGAAACTAACTGTCACTATATGTGTGGTCGTAACCATTGATACCTAAGCTGCAATGCCCTGCACTTGAGGAAAGTGACAGCTAATCAGGAAAACTGTACTACCTCTCTAATTGGAGGGATATGCTAATATTATCATCATTACACCAACTACGTATTGTGACAGGATCCTGGAGATGGGAATATATATATCCCTTTAGATCATTGATACCTGCTGTCACTCATCAGGATCCTGCACATGCGGGTGTGTGGTGTGTGCTGGAACCGGTAATGACACCACTATGCCCCCTGCCTACAGAACCGATACGTCGTGTAAAAAGCTGTAACAGTCAGGTGACTTGAGCAGAGCGCCATCAGAAAATCATACAATGACAATTGGTTCTGGTCACCGGAGTGATGCAACTTATGATCTCGCTTACACTATTGGATAACTCAGACAAGGGTTATCCTATGTTTTTATCAGATATCCCTCAGCCCACTCTTATACTATGGGGCAGTGACGGTCAGCGATTTACTTTTTTTTTTCTCATGCTGAATTGGTAGGAGAAAACAATCGCAGCGTGCTGTGAGTGGCTCAGTATATTGGACGATATGGACCTGCACAGGTCTATTGGATGAGTTTAAGAAAATCGGACTGCACTCTGATGATAGGGGCAGCACGGTGGCTCAAGTGGTTAGCCCTGTAGCCTTTGCAGCACTGGGGTCTTTGAGGTCCTGGATTCAATTCCCACCAAGGACACTAAGGGCAACATCTGCAATGAGTTTGTATGCTCTCCCTGTGTTTGCATGGGTTTCCTCCAGGCACTCCAGTTTCCTCCCACATTGTAAAGACATACTGATAGGATGTTTAGATTGTGAGCTCCAAGAGAGACAGCATTACTGATGTATGTAAAGTGCTATGGAATTAATAGCGCAGTATAAACGAATAAATTATTATTATTAAGAAAAATTCACCAGTGGCCAGAGCTGTGTTGCTGCATATGGGGACACTTCTCCCACCTGGGTGGCAGCATGGCTTCTGTGCCCTGCAAGGACCTGTGCGATCAGGGTTCACTTTGTGGCCCTTCAGTAAAGTCCTGACACAGGACACTGTATATGGATAATAAACCTGTTACTGAGGATGGATGGACAGAGGAGCAGATGCAGAGCGCAGGGCTGTAATATATGTCTGACTGCTTCTGACTCCTCTGATCACTGCTGGAGCTACAGATAACCCTGGGCAGTGCAGCGTCCAGCAGGAGAACAGAAGAGGGGGTCTCATCTCTGCCTCTCCTGCAGCACTGGGCTCTGCTGTGTGGCATGTGAATTGTGAACTTCATTGTGGATGCCGTCTGCATCATCTGCTCAGTGGCTGCCAGTGATGAACCTTCAGAAGACCCACAACCAGGGGGCCCTCCATGCCCAGTCTGCCCCCCCAAACACCAGCCCTGCCCTGTGGTGAATGTGGGATGTTTGGTGCACTGAGGGGTCTCTGTCTATACTATGTATTGAGCTCTGCCATTTTTATCTCCACAGTGCTGTATACCACAGTGGCCACTAGAGGGAGCCCCTGCATTAGGATTCACACTGCTCTGCTCTCATGCCTAAGGATGATACATAGATCCTGTGTGTGCGGAGCTCCCCCTAGTGGACGCTACAGGGTACATACAGCTCCATAGGATAACATTGAGATGAGGTCCCCGCCCTCCTCCTCCGATCACGTGACCTCCCCCTCCCATCGTGTCGTGTCCATTTTCTTCTTGTCACCCTGAGAGAAAGATGTGTGAGGAGGAGGCAGAAAAAATTTACCTCACAAAAGATAGTCTCTGTAAAGACAGAGCAGAGAATGAGAGCTACATACAGAGAGGAGCAGGATTATTAGTGTAGGAAGTTCAGGAAAACGTCTCTCCATTAGGTAGATAGCAAGTTCCCAGACCTAGTGTAGGAAAGGAATATGGCAGCAATGCTCAGAACTGCCATTATAACAAATCCCCCCCAAACTACATAATACATGAGCTGTGATAAATAGGGAAGGATTGATAGTGTAGGATAATAAGGTCCCTTCATATCACGATTTTCGCACATCCGTGGTGATCCTTGAATTCAATGATCACACGGACAGGCACAGATCTGTGCCAACAGATGCCACTGATGCCCACGGACACGTCATCAGTTAGCAGATAGGGCTGTACCTTGCTTCTGAGGATGCGCAGTACAGCAAATCGGATCTATTTTAAATAAATAGCATCAAATTAAAGCAAAGACAATAAACAGACAATAAAATGCAATGACAGGCGATCAAAACGTCACTTACACAAAAATGGTATCATTAGGAGCGTCAGCTCAAGACAAAAAAATAACCCATCACACAACCCCAGATCCCGATAAATAAGAACGCCACAGGTCACGTATAATGGCGACAAAAGTGCAATTCTTTTTCTTTAAAAAGAGTTTTTTTTAACCCTTTAGATAAAGTTAAAAGTAACATGTTTGGTGTCTACAAATTCGTACTGACCCGGGGCATCATACCGGCACGTCAGTGTAACCATATAGTACCAATCCCAGACATCATACTGACATGTCAGTGTTACCATCTAGTACTGACCCGAGGCATCATACCGACACGTCAGTGTTACCATATAGTACTGACCCGAGACATCATACCGACACGTCAGTGTTACCATATAGTTCTGACCCGAGGCATCATACCGACATGTCAGTGCTACCAAATAGTTCTCACCCGAGGCATCATACCGACACGTCAGTGTTACCATATAGTACTGACCCGAGACATAATACCGGCACGTCAGTGTTACCATATAGTACTGACCCGAGACATAATACCGACACGTCAGTGTTACCATATAGTACTGACCCGAGACATAATACCGACACGTCAGTGTTACCATATAGTTCTGACCTGAGGCATCATACCGACATGTCAGTGCTACCAAATAGTTCTGACCCGAGGCATCATACCGACACGTCAGTGTTACCATATAGTACTGACCCGAGACATAATACCGACACGTTAATGTTAACATATAGTTCTGACCCGAGGCATCATACCGACATGTCAGTGCTACCAAATAGTTCTGACCCGAGGCATCATACCGACACGTCAGTGTTACCATATAGTTCTGACCCGAGACATAATACCGACACGTCAGTGTTACCATATAGTACCAACCCAGACATCATACTGACACGTCAGTGTTACCATATAGTACTGACCCGAGACATAATACCGGCACGTCAGTGTTACCATATAGTACTGACCCGAGACATAATACCGACACGTCAGTGTTACCATATAGTTCTGACCCGAGGCATCATACCGACATGTCAGTGCTACCAAATAGTTCTGACCCGAGGCATCATACCGACACCTCAGTGTTACCATATAGTACTGACCCGAGGCATCATACCCACATGTCAGTGTTACCATATAGTACTGACCCCAGACATCATACCGACACGTCAGTGTTACCATATAGTTCTGACCCGAGGCATCATACCGACATGTCAGTGTTACCATATAGTACTGACCCCAGACATCATACCGACACGTCAGTGTTACCATATAGTTCTGACCCGAGACATAATACCGACACGTCAGTGTTACCATATAGTACCAACCCCAGACATCATACTGACACGTCAGTGTTACTATATAGTACTGACCCGAGACATAATACCGGCACGTCAGTGTTACCATATAGTACTGACCCGAGACATAATACCGACACGTCAGTGTTACCATATAGTTCTGACCCGAGGCATCATACCGACATGTCAGTGCTACCAAATAGTTCTGACCCGAGGCATCATACCGACACGTCAGTGTTACCATATAGTACTGACCCGAGACATAATACCGACACGTCAGTGTTAACATATAGTTCTGACCCGAGGCATCATACCGGCATGTCAGTGCTACCAAATAGTTCTGACCCGAGGCATCATACCGACACGTCAGTGTTACCATATAGTTCTGACCCGAGACATAATACCGACACGTCAGTGTTACCATATAGTACCAACCCCAGACATCATACTGACACGTCAGTGTTACCATATAGTACTGACCCGAGACATAATACCGGCACGTCAGTGTTACCATATAGTACTGACCCGAGACATAATACCGACACGTCAGTGTTACCATATAGTTCTGACCCGAGGCATCATACCGACATGTCAGTGCTACCAAATAGTTCTGACCCGAGGCATCATACCGACACGTCAGTGTTACCATATAGTACTGACCCGAGACATAATACCGACACGTCAGTGTTACCATATAGTACCAACCCCAGACATCATGCTGACATGTCAGTGTTAACATATAGTACTGCATCCGCTTTTGCTGAGTGAACAGGGAAACGCTGCAGCAAAAGCGGACTCTAATGAGCTTTATGTGTGCTTGGTAACCAGGGAACACTTCAGGTCACCAAGCACAGCGTTCTCCCTAAGTGGTGGTCATTACCACAAATGCTCTTCTGGAGAAAATTTCTACGTGTTTACCAGATGCTGGTAAAATCACCTAATAACGGTGGTGTGACCCCAGCCAAAGGGTAGCATGTCCCTAAAAAACACATTTGTGGATTATAAAACTTGGTCTTCTTAACAAAATGGTTGTCCTGCAATTGCTTTTATTGTAGCAGGAAAAATAAACTGTACTGGAATGAAGGCAAAATGCAAAGCCCAGAGTGTATGAATACAGAACACAGCCTCATTGTTAGAGATTCTGCAATAAAATGATTGTGCCAATGTCACCAATATACATATATAAGGAATATATGACTTTTCAAGAACGTTTGTGGGGTCCACACTGTGGGGTATGCGGACGAGAATTTGACTGAATAATAATAGTTGAGTCTATGAGTGATTAAGTCCAGGAATTGATTGTGAAATGGTGAAATTATCCTCTGTGTGACTTGTCCCATAAAAAATACTCTACAGCGGCGGCTAAAGAGAAAATATAAAAGTAAATAATTAAAAAAAAGACCCTTCCACACAATTTGCTGTAATTCATGTCAATGTAATAATTATGAGATGTGTGGTAGGTTACAAAACAAGAGGCGCAAAGGCCTGATTGGGATGGGCTCATGGGGCTATAGCACCCGGGAATCACTACTTCTGGTGTGCTTTCAGCAAGCAGCATCTTTTTTGAGTGGGAGTGGGAGGCACGGGGCAAATTAAATGGTGCTCTGACAGTCTCCAGACAAAGGTCTCAAAGGTTGTCTGAAAGTCTCCGGACTTAAAGGTTGCCTTCTGTGCCGTCTAGTCAAATAGGAGGCACTTAACAATTTACTCCTGGTACTGGAGGAATGTGAGTACTCCTTGAGACTTTCTTATATAGGACAAATCTGCTGAAGGTAGCAATCTGTAAGAGGTAGATTGCTACCAGGCCCTGGTTTTACACTTCACCAGATTCGGTTAAAGCACCTTGTTCGACAGGTCAATGCTTCCCATGAACTAACATAACTTTTAATAAATATTAAAATCTACCATTGAAATACAGATGTGTAAGGGTGCTTTCACATCAGCGTTTTTTTCAAATCGCGGCAGATGCGGTGAAAAAACCGCATCTGCCGCGATTACCGTATACCGGCTGCACTTGCGGCACGGTTGTGGCGCGGTTGCGGTAAACGCCATACAAGGTATAGGCGGACTTGCAGCAGGTGCGGCAAGTGCGGTTTTGCACTTGCGGCAGGTGCGGCCGCAAAAAAAAATCGCACTTGCCGCACCTGCCGCAAGTCCGCCTATACCTTGTATGGGCGTCTACCGCAACCGTGCTGCAAGTGCAGCCGGTATGCGGTAATCGTGGCAGATGCGGCTTTTTCACTGCATCTGCCGCGATTTGAAAAAAACGCTGATGTGAAAGGGCCCTTAGACAGACGAATGTAGACATCCCACATCAAAAAACACATCACAGATTAAAAACAAAGAGCGTCCGCCTGACCTATTCAAAAATGGTAATAATCAAAAGCACATGAGTGGATGTCAGAAGTCAGCGTGTATACTCAGAAAATACCTATCTACTAGCCCGGGACCACATTCAGTGAAAAAAACAGAACAGGTAACCAGTCCATAGGGAACACAATGTGCAAGACTGCAAATACTAATAGCTATAGCATGTAAGAATGGCCAAAAGCAAACCTGGGTAAATAGTATACATGAGAAGCCTGTATAGGGCAATGGTCACAATGGCTATGGGTATCTAATATATTTCTTACAGCTCATACACTGATAAACATGAAATGATCTCACCTATAACATGTACACCCGGTTGAAGATTAGTAGACTGGTTACACAGCACTAGATAGATATAATATTCAGCTTCTTTTCTCCCTGAAGATCCTTCTTGGTGAAATGTGTCAGGAGGCGTATGGGGCAGATTAGGGTCAGTCACAATGAGGGCCAGTTGTGGACTGCCCTTGTAAGGGCAGGAGTTCTGTGCTGTCAGGGTCAGTCATTTCACAGTCAGGGTCTTCTAGGCCTCCTCAGGACACCGCCATAGGCAACTCTTCATGGACGTATGATTGGTCTTAGGACCCACTTCATGGACACTTCCATTTTGGCTGAGATCATTTCATGTCTGTCCATGTATGAGCTGTAAGATATAGATTAGATACCAATAGCCATTGTAACTACTGCCCTATAGGCTTTTGATATATATTATTTACCAGTGTTGCTTTTGGTCATTCTTACATGCTATAGCTATTAGTATTTGCAGTCTTGCACATTGTGTTCCCTATGGACTGGTTACCTGTTCTGTTTTTTTTCACTGATTGTGGTCTCTGCCTAGTAGATAGGTATTTTCTGAGTATACCCTCTGACTTCTGACATCCACTCATGTGCCTTGGATTATTGTCATTATTGAATAGGTCAGGCGGACGCTCTTTGTTTTCCGTCTGTGATGTGTTTTTTGATGTGGGATGTCTACGTTCGTCTGTCTTACACATCTGTATTTGAATTGTAGATTTTATTATTTATTAATGTTAGGTTTTATCTCACTTTGTTGCTTTATCTATAGATGTAATGCTACTTGCATGTGATGAAGTGGAAGAGACTGAAGAGTTCCTAGTGAGGTGTTTATCTTTTTTTTTTTTTTTAAACCAATAACTTTTTATTAAAATTTTCAAACAAAATACAGAGTTTCTGTCAAACCCTAGGTAGGGGTGCAATCAGGTGAACTGATAACAAGCAAATGTTAAACCAGGGAGGGAAGGGAAGGGGTGGAAAGAAAGAGCAGGATACAATGTTATGCAAGATATTCGTTGACAGAATCATGAAGACCAATATCTCGTCAATGCTTTACAGTAGATTTTTAACAATCAGCAACAGGGAAAAGGAGGGAGTACACTCATTTTTTATGCAGGTATTGTGACCAAGTTATATTGGGAGGTAACCCATGGATCCCACCAGTTAAGAATCTTAGTTTTTTTGGGAAGGTTACAGGAGAACGTTAGCTCATATTGGAAATGCTGGTTGATACGGGAGATTGATTCCTCCTTCGACAGGATTGTAGGAGCTTTCCAGTGACTTGCCACACATTGGCGTGCTGCAATTAATATATTGGTTACCACTGGTCGCAAGGGAAGGGAACATCTTCTAGCTCAATGCCCAAAAGAGCCAGCGGGGCCACCAGTGATATGGAAAAACCCTTTACATTAGCCAGTAATAACTCCACCTCCACCCAAAAGGTTTTTATTCTAGGGCATTCCCCCCACATGTGCGAGTTGTAGCCTGGTGGGAGCAATTCTCCCAGCAAAGGGAAGAGATAGGTAGGGAACCATGTCTAAATTTCGCCAATTTTTTAGGGGTAAGATACCAATCTAGTTGGAGTTTTTTGGCCTGTTCTAAGTGATTGATGCATGATGAATAGCGAGATGCATGCTTGCCTGCTTTATGCCATATTTCTAAAGGAGTGTTAAACGAAAAATAAGACTCCCATCTCGTCATGTATAGTAATTTAGACTGTCCCTTGGAGTTAGAAAGAGCTTTGTAATTAGTGGCACGCCCATGTCGTGATGAGTTTCCAATTTAAAAAAAGTTTTGTAGAGATTCATCAAAGAGTCTAGTTCCAGGAGGAGGCCATAGAATGGTATTAAGCGAGTGTCGAAATTGAAGATAACAGTAAAAAGTGGAGTTGGGCATCGAGTATTTAGCTGTTAATGTGGCAAATAATATTAAAAGGCCCGAGTGATCCATCACATCCTCTAAAAAATTAATCCCACGTTCTCTCCAGGGAGCTAGAGACACAGAGTCTATTAAATATTCCACCGCCAATAGCGAGATATAGTGGAAAAGGAGCGGGAAATATTCCCTGCTTAGTAGTGACCACACCCCTAAGAGGGCCATCTTCGTGCTGAGATAAGTGGGGAGTACTACCGTATTATGTTTTTAATAGGTTAATCTCTAATAACAGTCTCATAGAATGCCGGGGAGCATGAAAGGATTCTATTTGCATCCATAATGAGGTCTGGGAGTCTGCCCACCAGGTCTTTGCTGCATCCAGAAGGGCAGATTTATAATACAAGCGGATGTCAGGAACACCCATAGCCCCTCTTTCGTAAGGGAGGGTCAAAATATTGGTAGCAATGCGATGTGGTTTATCACACCAAATAAAACGACCTAACAACGATTGGAGCAGGTTCAGGTATTTACGGGGGATACAAAGGGAAAGACATCTGAGGAGATAGAGAATTTTATGAAGGAAAGGCATTTTTATAATCTGTATCCTGGCTATCCATGATAGTTGTAAAGTTGTATTCTTCTGGAGATTAGAGTTAGTATCAATTACGGTAATAGTCTATCCCAATTGGTTTTGACTATTTTAGACATCCCTGTAATCCGAGTTCCCAGATACACAAACCCATCTGAGGACCATATAAAGGGGTATTGACTATGAAGTATGGCTTAATCCTGGGAGGTAGATATTATCAGGGAAAATAAAGGATTTGGATAGGTTTAGTTTATAGTAAGAGGCTAGGGAAAATTTCTGTAATATTGACATGATGTGGGAGATGGTGGTTGAAACTTCTGTACAGATTAATATCACGTCGTCTGCATACAGATCTATTTTGTGCTCCAAAGGGCCCACTTTAAGACTTTTGATATGGGGATGTTCTCTAACTACTGCCGCCAATGGTTCCATTATAAGTGCGAAGATTAAGGGGGAAAGGGGACATCCCTGGCACGTGCCATTTGTAATCCCGAATGTGGAGGATACAAAACCTGAAGCTCTAACTGAGGTACAAGGCCATTATTGAATTCCTAATACTGCCCACTATACCAAAGCGCCAGTAGGACTTCATCTAGGTACCTCCAGTGTACCCTGTCAAAAGGTGTTTCAGCATCCAGGGACAGGAGTGCATCGGGGGACCCCCTCCTCTCCATCAACTCCAGGAGCTTAACAATTCTTCTAGTTTCCATCACTCGTATGACGTTCAGGAACAAATCCAACCTGGTCTATACCGACCAAGGATGGTAGCACTTGCATAAGACAGTCAGCTAGGAGTTTGGCGTACATTTTTAGATCACAGTTAAGTAGTGCTATTGGGCGGAAGTTACCAGGAACTGTGGCGGTTTGCTGGTTTAGGAATTGTAGATATTAATGCCTCCAACCCTTTTTTGATATTTCCTTCACACTGCCAAAAAGTGAATAATTTTAAAAAATGTGGGGCTAAAAGACAGGCAAAGTTTACGTAATATTAGTATAAGAAGCAATCTGGACCCAGCGCTGAACGTTTTTTGACAGAGCGTATTACATTAAGTATCTCCTGTTCCGAGAAAGGGGCATTTAAAATTTGTAGTTGGGTACTTGAAAATAACAGGAAGCTTGGCCTTAGCAAGAAATGTTTTGATTTGTTTCAGTTGAGGGTTGAGGAGTCTCTGGCTGGGGAGTCTTTTAAATTATATAGAGCCTCATAGAAGGTTCTAAATTCTTCTGCTATTTGTATGGAGTGGCATATCTGGGAACTACAGGAACCAATAAGATGTGTGATTTTAGAATGGCCTTCCCTCTTTTTAATTAATCTGGCAAGGAGAGTTCCAGCCCTGTCTCCCATTCCATAGAATCTGGCTTTAGATTTTTTCAAATTTTTTTCCACCTTGATGAGGAGTAGAGCACATAATTCCTGCCTTGAGGACATCAGAGCAGAGAGGACCCTATCAGAAGGAGTGGTGTTATGCTGAGGCTCTAGTGACTTGATCTTGGCGAGGAGAGATTGTATGGATGAATTGTATTTGCGCTTAGTTCGAGCAGCTAACTTAATGAGGATACCACAGATCACTGCCTTGTGGGCAAACCAAGGAGTGTCCGGTTGTGCAGAATTATTATCATTATTCTTGAAAAATTTCTCTAATTGGGTGACGATGTAATCAACATGAGTAGAGGAGGACAGTAAATATTTATTTAACCTCCACATAGCGGGGTTAAGGCGAATCGCAGCAGGGTTGGCTATCTCCAGGGAGATCGGGGCGTGGACAGACCATGTAATAGATCCGATATTTGCATCTCTACATTGGCCGGGCAAGGAGTCATCTACCAGAAAATAGTCGAGCCTGCTGTTTGTTTGAAATCTTGGGGACATATAGGTGTAATCCCTTTCATCACAATGGATGTAGCGCCAAATATCATGATAATGATACAGAGATATAAGTTGACCCAATTCCCCTCTATGTAAGGCCGGGTTAGAACAGTCCAGGCTCTTATCCAAAGGGGCATTGAAATCACCGGCAATTATTTTACAACCATACGTCTGTGTTGTCAAAGTTTCAAAGAATTTCCTAAAAAAGGTTTATTGGACAATATTTTGGCCATATACAGATACAAGAATTTATGGTACATTATTTGTAAAACGTACAATAACATAGCGTCCTGAAGGATCGACAATAGCTTCTGTTAAAGCAAATGACACATTTTTATGCACAAAAATAGCCACCCCTGCTCTTTTACAAGTGATGTTAGCAAAAAATTGGGATGGGTAATTGGGCATGCCATTTTATAGTTCTCATTTAATAGGAGATGAGTCTCCTGTATCAAAATGATATTACTACACGTCTTTTTAAGTTGGTGCCAGACTAATAAGCGCTTCTCGGGCAAATTAAGCCCATTGACATTAACTGATGTACCTAACAAACTCATGTTAAATTAAGAGAGAGGACCAAACAGTTGTTATGAGATACAGTCATTATACATAAGATGCATAGAACCTGCTCATCATCAAGGGTTCCAAGGGGGAGGTTGTAGGAGAGCGTGGGCATTAGGAAAAAACATGAAACACATGAACAAAACATCATTCCCAAAGGAAAGGAATGTACCAGGGCAGGACCCTGAAAAAGAGTGACACTAGTACACTCGATGGGGTAAAAAACGCCACCAAATAGAGAAGAGAGGAAAGGGTAGAAGAAAACAAAGTAGATGGACAAGAAATTATTAAACAGAGGAGTGAATCAGGAGAAAGGGAGGGAAAGAAGGAAGGGTAAAGGAGAAGGAGGGGTAGCAAAGATAAAAAATGGACCGAAGTAGGATGGGAGTTAAAAAGAAACCTGGAAAATTAATTCCAGAGCTGGGAAAAGCATCCATAGGCACATCAAAAAGAAAAGGAGCATATACCAGAGGGACTACAGTCCGGAATTCAGGCTGTCAACTATTCAGGGTCTATGCGTCTCTTGGAGGATCCGTGCATTGGTGATCTTGGAGATGAGGATGATGAAGCGGCTTTCGGCGAAAGGAGACCCCACTGCGTCAGCAGCTTCTCCACCTGTTTGGGAATGATGCAAAAGTACCATCCTTCTGGACAATCAGTTTAGTTGGGAATACCCATCGGTAGTCAATATTCTCATCTCTCAAAATGTGGGTATAAGGTTGAAAAGCCTGCCTCAGAGCCAGGGTGCCTGGGGAGAGGTTGGGGAAAACTTCAAGCTTGGCAAATTTCTCAGATAATAGCGGGCTTTAGCCGAGTGCTCTCAAAAAATCTATCAACTCAAAGAAGTGTATTCTGGCCAACACATCTCTGGGTAAGTCCGCACTTAAAGTGGATGGTTTGGGTACTCTATGGATTCTATCTATCACCATACCATCCTGGGCAGCATCAGGTAGTACAGCAGCTATGAATTCTTGTAGAAACGTGCATAGCTCCCCCGGTGCAACCCGTTCAGGAATGCCATAGATCCTGACATTGTTACGCCGGGATTGATCTTCAAGATCCAGCGCTTTGGAGGCGACTTTATCCATGTTGACCTGTAGTTGCTCATGAGAGTCCAGCAATTTGTTATGGGACCGCACCAGCTCTGCCATTTTAGTTTCAAGCTTGTCTGCATGGCTATTAAGCTCTGCAACCTCCCCCCGCAGGTCAGCCACCATCTCCCTCATATCATTCTGTGATGAGGCTCTTAGGGCTGCAAGTAATTCTTTCATGGTTCCTTTTGTGAGAGGGGTCTCTGATTTATCAAGAGTCCAGGGAGACCCAGAGGCTAATGAGCCGCGCCTGAAAGCGCGGGTTGAGCTGGGAGAAGGAGGCGCCATGTTTGCTGGGACAGCAGGGGACATTATGAAGTAATCAGATAACCGCTTAGGTGAGTGTCTCCTGGCAGGTCTGTGCCTGCCCATCTGCTTACCGACCGTTCCGGGGCTGGGTGAGCATAGTTTGCAGTCCTGGAGCCATCCGGTGAGTTAGTATGCCGATTCTGTGCCTGTGCTGCTTGGAGCTCCCAGACTAAGACAGCCTCCGCCATTGCCGTTAAGCACGTCCCCCTGAGGCATTTATCCTGATTAGTTTTTTATGCTGCAATCAAATTATTTTTTTATTTTTGTAGTCATTGACTGGTATTTTTTCACCTTCATTATTGCTGATTTTTTTTCTCAAGGTCTGCATAAAGCTTCATCATGTGCTCACTTTGAGCTTCTTGGTTTAGTTTAGATTGTGGTTCCTCAATCTGAGTATTGATTTCTTGTAATGTTATAGCATTTTTTAGCATGGATAATTTCAATAAAGGTTAAAGAACAGAGTGTAGCATCCTCCTACCTTCTCCCCGTCAAATCTACATTGTTGATTTCAGAAGTCGGGCAGAGCTGAAGTCCGAGGCCTCGTGGGATCATTTATGTTTGTAATAATTAGGGAGGTTTTTGTCTATCACATCCTTGTTTTTTATTGAACAATCCCTAAAAGACCAATATACCAATGACTGGCCCTCCCAAGATACTATATTTCCAAAAACAAACCCTGGAGTCAGACCAATTACTAACAAGAATGCAAAGCTTTATTAAGACAAACTGGTTTAAAAAACAGTAGACATTAAAAAAGACTGCAACACGCACAGGTAAACCCATAGAGTAATGGTATACAGCATGATCCACCTATCAAACATTATGAGATACAATATATACAATGGCTAATCAAAATAGTGTATATTTAGACACATATTACCAAGGGAATATCCCTCTGCACAGATACCCGGTGCTGTGCACCCAGAATCAAACCATACTAAATATCTAGTGCCACATCAGTTGGTTAAGTTGTTACCTGTGAGTAACCGTGACCCCTAACGCATGTTTCGCGTTAGCTTTGTCAGAGAAGGATCTTCTTTTTTTTGCTATTTTTCAGTTTATTAGTGGGGCAGTAAAGCAGGTGTTGATCTACAGGGGGAGGTCGGTCTCAGGAGAAGATCATCATGTTTGGCTGGTGCCGGGGTCTTCACCTGTCTATGATGAGTGACTAATGGCTCAGCAGCGGCTCCAACCCAGAACCGTGCGGTAATAGTTGTAAATCTGCCTCCCAGATAAAAGATCTTGATGTTTTCTCCGGATCGGATTACCCACATAAACATGATTCAGGGATATAACTTAAAGAACTACATAACAACAGAGGCCAATACAAGTAAATTATACCAATAAAATATGTATTTAATCAATGAATTAAAATACATACTTATAAAAATAAATAATTGTAAATTAAATTAATGTTGAATAAAAGCGAGGGCATCTGCGTTTTATGCAAAAGGACAAAGAATACTACTATACAGTACATCACACTAAGCATAAGACTAATATAGTAATCCAAAATGATACCAAATGTCACATGTACATGTATTGTACCCAATATGTGTAATGGACAAGGGATCATATCCACATAATAGGGTGTTAGATAAAACTTATATGGTTGCCCCAAAGTAGCCCCAAAGGTTTACATGTACAGCGACCTGTATATTTCTAGCATAACATATGTATATAACATAAATGCACCTGTAATAAACATCCACTACTGATCAATAGGGAAACTATAAAGGTTTGGTCACTGCAGAACCTGCAGTCCATACTCTTTAATATTGTGTTTGGCTCCCCCAAAAGATGTCTATTGTTGGTGCATTCATTCATTAACCGCCACACAAGTATTTGCATTTATATGAAGGTATTGAATATATTGCAGGAAACTTTTGGTAAGAAATTAACCCTGTCTATAACTTCATACAAATTTTTGTTCTCTATCTTCCCATCACATTGTGATCTGTTTCTTGCATCCAAGAGAATCAGATCACACTATGCTGACACTTGGATCAGAGTTTAATCAGAGCATCAATTTGCATAATCGACCCGACTCTGTACGGTCTTGTCTCCCTATCCAAAGGCTTTAACCCGGCATGGTACATGGTGCACCACATGTATCAGCGTTATTGGCACCTTATAAAAGCTTTTTCCATTGTCCATTATCATCTAAGTAAATCCCTTCTCCATGAATTGGTTGGTGTGTTGGTGGCTGCTCATCAGTATTGTGCACCTATGCCTCCTCCACCTTTTATCACCTGGGCCTGTCTACATCCTGCAGCATAAGTATATTGTTATTGTGACCAGGTATTAGTAGTTTTGGCTGCATTTTTCTTCAAAGAAATAGTGAATATCAATTGTCCCCAATTTCTAGATATTACTTATCAAACATTATTTAACCTTATAGCTATATGTAATACAGGAGCACTGAATGAGCCATAGAATAATTACTTTACATTGCAGTAAGATGACTTTGGATTACACTCAATTTGGCGTTGCCTAACATGTACTCTGGCATTACCTTAGTAAGACAGTACTATGATATGATTGCTATACACCAGGGCTTTGTCACCTTTTACTGGGTAGGATTTTAGTATTGGTGTGTGCTGACGCAGAGTATTTGGTGCAGAAATGTTCTAACCAGCTCCCTGTGCTAGAAGAACGCAGCAAATATGCACCGTATGCACAGGGCCTTATAGTTTCATCCCACTATATGCTATCTGGTTGGACAGTGACACAGCCGTCGTAGCAACCAGGTGCCCCATACGTCATCAACAGACGCCGTGGTAGAGATGGGAGAGCCCGGTTAGGGCGCATGCGCACAACTCCAAGTAAATTGTTGAGATTAACAGCAGCACACAATTAACAAGTATTTGCTCGTTCACAGTGCACAATATTATTTAAGATTATAGCATATGGAGTTCAATCATAAGCCAGTGAAGGACGTCCGTAATTCAATCTGTTTTGCAGCATTCATTCCTCTCTCTATGAAGTATGATCTGCTATGGATTCCATTAAATGGGAAAGGATCTATGGAACATCATACAGCTGTGAATAAAATGTGAAAAATAGAAACAAATGAAAATTTATTTACAATTAAACACAAAAAAGGATCAAAAAATGTAAAAACACATAATTAAAAACAAGCGATGTGGGAAACACTTTAGATGGCGCAAAGGATCTACAGAAAGGGCACAAAACTCCAGACTCTCATTAAGCCCCTTGGTACTCATTTGTACCGAGAGTGGTGATTCCATCTTAGCTCCTTTTGGGCCAATATCCATTTGATATTGCCTCCCCATATGCCCCCATGTGCGACATCAAAACCCCGAACTTTGAGGCCCTTTGGATCACATTTATGTTTTGATCTAAAGTGCCTGGGTAGTGTCTTTAATGTGGAAATATCTTCAGTTGTTCATGCAGCACCAATGTCTCTCACTTGTAATCCTATATATATTAAATTACAGGGAGAAACAGCGTAATGAATCACATTTCTGGTGTTGCATATGATGCAAAATCAAAAAAGCGCTATATTGTAATTGACAGCGACCGTACTCTAGACACCAAACACAAAAAGAGCAAGGATTTATATAATTAATGACAAGTTATAGTGAATCTATTCCTCCAATGCAATATATCATTTCTGCTCAACTCCTCCTGATCTATATGATATCCACATGCCAAATCTGACAGGATCAGATTGAATTTACAATTAATACCAAGAAAGTTTTACATCAGGCTTTACCCCTTGTACAGTATGCTTCTTGAACAAGTATATATTTGAACATGTAATACACATGTAGATGTCGGATCATACCCAATTTCCCCCATCTCTTGGCGTGCCGCCATCTCTGTCTCCTTGCTCTTCTCCGGTCTGATCTTCAGTTCATTTGACTCTTCCAACACATCAGCTTTCTCTTTCTGCAGACTACACAGAAAAAATGCTAGTTGAGAATATCTTCTATTTAATGGAATGGTACAGCTAGGGTTCCAGAACTTGGGCAAGTAATTTTTGCAAGGGGCAACATCAGAGACCATGAATATGATAACATTCTCCAAATTGCAAGTATGTGATATCCCAAATATCAGATATAAGATAAAGTACCTTGTGGAACGAGGAAAATTTCCTGCGGACATGTTGACTGTTTTTTTTTTTTTTTGTTTATAACCGTCTCTATTGAAGAGAAAAGATGCAAAAAACACTGGCAAAGGAAAGGTATACAGAATTAATGAGATAAATGTCACCAAGTTCAAAGACGAAAGTTTTACAATTAATAATCCCCCTCCCCTGGGGACGAGTCAGAGTATGTGTGGCCATTCAGTCAAACTTGCGAGTTACCGCGAGTAGCTCACTCAGGGTACCCAACCCGTGAACTGGAATCACCCATGGATTGACTGGCGGGACAGAGTGGTTGCGTATTTATATAAAAGACCATGTAAAGAAAAAGCGTTCTGTACATTTTTCCTTTTGATGTATAGATTCAATCCAATCCATTTTGAAAAGATATTCAACCTTCTTGGTAATTAGGCTTATAGAAGGGGCTGTGTCCTGTGCCCATAAATGAAGAATACTCTTGTGAGTAGCCGCTGCCCATATTAAAAAATTTATGCATCGTTGTTGAGCCAGAGGGTGTAATCAAACGATCTTGTGGCAGTATATTAAACAACACCCACTCGGGGGTTAGAGTGAAATGTTTATCAATATTATTGATGAGATTATGTGAACAGTATGTTCCAAACTTCCCGTATATTAGGGCATTGCCAAAGACAATGCAGTATGTCGGCCGGAGGAGTGTCGGCATTCAGGATACGACGTGTTACCCAGTGGGGACATTTTGGATTTAATCTCCGGTATGAGATATATGCTCTATGAAAAATATGAGAGCCATAGTTAAAAAAACTATCATATGGCCCAACACTGTGTTAATGCACTGTTGGCCATCAGAATGTCTTGCAATGTGCAATTGAGTAGTTGTAGTGTCCATTTTCCCGGGCCTGGTGATGAGTGCGTCCATGATGTAGTGGGTCTAATGGATTTATATACCAGGCTCAATGAGTATGCACCTTTATGGGCCATAAGGGAGATCAAATTCAAGGGGTTCACTCTAGTATTCTCGGTATGTCTTGTAATACTGAATCTACATTAGTGCCTGATTGAGCAATAGTTAAAAGGTTCACTTCCAAAATTGTGTATCTGGATATCATATCTTCTGGTACCCGAGGATGTTGAGTGACTGTCAAGACATCGCAGACCATTCTGCACCCGTTTTTCCCACAGTACTCTATAAATTGGGGGTGGTTTACCTTGTAAAAAAAGGGATTACCCTGGAAAGGAAGTAATATAGAGATGACTCACTGTTGCCGGATGCTCACGTCTCAGGCGATGATTCCCTCGTCACGGTTCCGCGCCTGAGGCTGTGGGGCCCGGTGGTCAGATAAAAGGGGGATAGTTAAAGGATTGGGATGATTTGTGTTTGTCGTGACGCCACCTGTGGAAGTCCGGTGGATGCACCGGCGCTGCTTGGGCCTCCGGGGGATATGCGGCAGCTAGATGGGATGCTCCCCACAGGATGAGCAGGAGTCCCCGGGGCCGGGAGCTGCACCAGATGGAATACGGCAGCTCAGGTAGTTGCTAGGTGTTAGTCCAGGAATGATGCACGGACACATAAAGTCTTTTCTGTACCTTTTACTGGTGACAACAGGTACACTCGACCGGGGTGATGGAGTAGACACTCCTGGAGGTTCCACAGCAAGCAGGGGTGTAGGCTTCCTTGTATACACAGTTCTGGTGAGGTCTGGTGGATATAGAATCCTACTGGACCGGGATGCACATTCTGGTGGGACGTGTTTCACCTGAGTTCGCTGCACTGAGGGCACTATAAAAGGATTAGGGGTTAGCAATTTCCCTCCCCCGGGCTCTCATCTGGTAGTGCTTCAGGTGCATGGAGCTAAACTCCCTTGTTGGGGTGCTGGTTTCTCTTCAGCCTGCGATGTGGCTCCTGCAGCTCGGACCCAGTGACTGGATTGTTAGGGCGAGCTGAAACAACTCCTCTGTCCCTGTCAGGGCTTTGTCTCCTATTCCTAAGACTCTTGTTGTGAGAGTCCCTCACTTTCTGGGTGTGCTGGTATGGGCCTAGTGTAGCTCCAGTACCAGGTCAGCTCTCCTAGCTGTTCACAGTTCTAAAGTGACTGCACACTCCACTGTTTCTCCCTCCAGGACCCGTATTTATAGGGGGAACTGGCTTAAGGTGACCAGTGGAGGTCCCCCTGGAGGCCTGGGGTGAAAAGGGGTGTAAAAGGTGTGTTAGTTTGTGAGTTTTGCTTTGGACTTAGTTTGATGACCCATACACGGTCAAAAGCCTTGTCAACATCTAAAACTGACCAAAATATTCTGTTTGGACTTAGTTTGATGGGCTATGTGTAATGGCTGCTAGTTTACATTCTAATAGTATAAGTAATGGAATGGCAAATGAACAAAGTCCGTTTGGGACCCCAGTGAGGATGCTGGGCAGTAAAGATTGCAATCTGTTGGCCATTGATTTTAGTAAGTAATTTGAAATCTACCTTTAGAAGAGAAATTGGGTGGTACGAGGTAGGGAGGATTGGGTCCTTACCTGGTTTTAAGAAGCAAAAGGCATGCTTCATTGAATCGATCCGGCATGGTCCTGATTTACAATAAAAGGTTAAAAAGGGAGGTAAGATGGGGTACAAGTAAAGGTCTTAACTATTTATAAAATTCTGCCAAGTATCCGTCAGGACCTGGTGCTTTTAATAATTTGGAAGACTGAATGACCGATCTTTCCTCCGGAGAGATTGGTTTGTTCAATATTTCTCTCTTTAGAGTTAGAAGGTTTTGGAGGATCACCTTTAACGTAGAAAGTCATATCCCTCATCCATAGAAGCCGGTGTATGGGCCATAAAGATCCGAAGTAAAAATCTCTGAACACCGCACAGATTTGTGTCGGGTTCCCGGCTGATGAAGCCACCAGGTGGTTTTGATGTTAGGAATTTTAGTTACTGTTTTAACGGTTTTGTAAATTTATGCAAAAGGAGCCAGGCTTATTGCCCCACCTGAAGTATCTATTACGTTGATGGGCTAGTTGATTATGTGCCTGTTCGTGCAGTAGAGTGTCTATAGTCTGTTTGATGGTCATATAGGCTTCCCTGTTTGAAGGGGTATTATGCTGCTGAAAATTCCTGTATAGACAAAAACTAATGAGCCATGAAATACATTTGAACATGTCTTGGGACAGTGTTTACCACCACCAAAAGAGTCTGTGGGGCATGTTTTACACCCCCAAAAGACTGAATCAGAAAAAAACAGTCAAACAAATCTGTAAAAAATACTCTGTTGTAAAAAAAAAAACAGTGAAAAGCAAATGCTGCTGAAAAAGTAGTAAAAAAACAGGGTATTTAGTTGATAGTTTTTTTTGCAAAAAAATGTATACTAAGCCGCTCTACCACTTCAAGGTAACCAGTATCAGAGCAGTCCCTATCTGATGTATTTAAAACCTGACCATGGTATTGGTACAACAGAGTATTTTTACACGTTTGTTTGACTGTTTTTTGTGAAAATTCCTATATGTTTAAAGAGAGCATAGTCTGTTTGGTGGTCAGATAGGCTTCTCTGTTTGAAGGGTTATTATGCTGCTGAAAATTCCTGTATGTTTGAGAGAGCTGGTCAAGAAGAGGTCTCAGGAGGATAATAACTTCTTTTTTTCTGTGAGACGTAAGTAATATTGTATCCTCTAAGTATCGCATTAGCGGTGGCCCAGAATAAATCCTGTTCTTCAGGTGTTCCAAATTGTCCTCTAGAAAAGTTTCCCACCACTATGTCAAGTTACTCTTAAAGTCATCCGACGTATAAAGATAGGAAGGAAAGCACCATCAACTTGAGACCCTTCTACGTGTGGGGAGGACAAGGGCCATAAGGATAGGGGCATGATCTTGATATTACCATTGGAAGAATTTCAACCATTTTCAAAGATGAGAAAATAGGCACAGAAATCAGCCAGTAATTATGCAAGTATGAACATCATGAACCCTGGAATAGAACGTATATTCTTTATCGGTAGGATGACAACATCACCAGGCATCGACTAGGTCTAGCCCATCTATTAAAGTAGAGACAGTTCCCATGACCTCCAAGAGTCTGCTGAGGAAGAGCCATGCGTGTTAGGTGCATAAACATTGATCAGACAATACTCTCTCTGCTCGACAAGAACTTTGATAAGCAGTAACGTCCTGCTTTGTCTCTTACCACGTCTTGGATGGCATACTCAGATATTTATGGAAACAGGACAGCTATCCCCACTTTTTCTTTGAGAAGGAGGCCTCAACACATTCCGGATAAGTGTTTGTTGCAAAGCGAAGATTGTGTTCCATGGATCCAATGGGGTTTTCTGTAAAAATACAATATGTGAACGGATACAGTTGACATGGTCTAATACCTTTCTGCGTTTCACCAGGGCGTTAAGACAAGCCACGGTCCAGGATATAACTTTAAGAGCGGCAATTTGTACATGAGGAGCTAAATTATCAGAAGTAGCCATGTTAGCCTATACCACATTGAGGCCAGAGATAGAGAATATCATTATTAAAATAACTAAGCCGGAGTTTGTCCCAGCAAGCAAACCCCAATCCCAATATAACCAAGCTAAGACCTGTGCGCAGGGAAAAAGGACCCAGCCCCCAACATGCCCAACAAGAATAAGCAAACATCACAAAATAGAATCTCGACGGAGACATCTCCCAAGAATAAACAATGAAGATTACAGTCCAGCACAATGTAGTAAATTTAAACTAAGACATAAGCTGTATATAAACCAGAAACCTCAGCTACCTTGCACAGGTACAGGGAACAGAGGAAAAGGAGAAAAAGTTATATATTCTCTCGACCAATATCAAGAGCACAAAATCAGGTTGTCCAGGAGTAGACCCGTGAGAAACGATTTAATTCCTCCATTGCTTTATCATGGTTGTCAAAGAACCTCGTTTTTCCCCCCATCTTAACCCTGAGGCGTGCCGGATATATAAAAGGGCGAACCGCATGCCTCTGTCGTGGAGAAGCTTACAGGCTGGTGAAAAGGCCTAGCGTTTGGCTGTCACCAGTTCAGAGAAGTCCTATTTCACCTCCAGCATAGCTCTAAATGTTCTATAAAGTAGCAGTTTGTCCTGGTAATTAAGTAGTTTGAAGATTACAGGACGATGGCATGCATTTGAGCCTTGGGTTGGAGGTCCTAGATGATGGGCCCTCTCTACCACCATTGAGCCGAGGTGATCAGAAAGGCTGAGAGCTTGCAGGAGCCACGTGAAGGTGAAGTGTTGTAAGTCTTTTACCGAATCAGGGACCCTCACCAGCTTGAGATTATTTCGATGACTCTGGTTTCCTAAGTCATCAAATTTGTCTTGAAGCTGCTCTATTATCTTTAATTTGGGCAGCATAAGATTGGACTGTGTCCTCAAGGTCAGAAATCCGCTGTTCTGCTGCAGAGATTTTTTGGGTGTTATCAGACAGCTGGGCAGTGATTGAGTCCAGTGAGATTGCAAGGATAGCAATCTGGCATCGATTTTTGGCATCAGTTGTGATGGTGTCTGCAATAGCCTGTAGAGATGCTGCAGACAGGGGGGACATTAGGGTCCGGCTGATCCAGGGGAGATTTGGCAGCCAGGGCTCTGGTTTTAGCCTTAGCACTGCCGGGATTGACAAATTCATCCATTTGGTGGTGGAGAGAAAACAGCTTTGAATGACTAGATGGGGGAAGATAAGCACTTGCCTACTGTTGAAAAGAGAACAGAGGAAGAGGTCAAGTTCCAAGCATCAAAGCTTACATCGTTACTTGAAGAGTCAGTTTAGAGGAGATCTGAGATGGAAGCGTATATAAACTATTGTATCCGTAGGTAGAATACTAAAATGTCTCAGAATGGGTCGGGATTAGCTGCAGCACGTGAGACAGGCCTTAACGTGAGAGGGTTTGATCTGTGGTGTATCTCTAAGTCTCTCAGCCTGGTCCTTGTACTAAAAATGAGCTTTAACTGCTAAAACTGCTACAGCACCAGAAAAAAATAGATAGAAAAACTTATACAGTTGTAATCCTACTAGATATGGTTATGTACACTGAGTCCTCCCCAGTAAACTCCAGTGAATAAATGGTGCAACTCCACTTAGAAGCTTAAAACACCACAAAGCTCGCCAGTTGTTTTGCACTTGACTCTGATATCTCTTTTTAGTTAGTAATAAAGAAAGAAGGAAATAGTAGAAGTCTCATAAGGAGTGCTAAAGATGACAGTGGGAAGGTGTTTAAGCAAAATATCAAACCTTTATTAATAATCCTCCTGCAACTCCACAACGCGTTTTGCCAGTACAAAAGACCATCTGAATTTGCCCTGCTTGTCTTTCTCTCTAATTTGAGTGTTATTGAATTTGGCACAATGTCGTCGCTGTTGGGAGGAGCCTGGCGACCAAACCATTTAAACCCATCTGGGTATCAGTCAGTGATACAGTTACTCTCCCAACACAATGAGAGTGGAGCCAGGGGGAAATGGCATCAGTTTCTGGGAGCCAGCTCAGGAGGGTGGGCATTCAATGAACGGCTGCGTCTCACGGTCTCCACAGGTTCCCAAACTGCTGCCTCACCCTCTAGCTCTCCATGAGTACACAGCATAGCAGGGGACCCTGCACAGAAAATCCCCACTCCCTATCCTCTTGTGGCGATGGGCTGAGAGTGGGGGACCAATGACTACCATCCCTCCACCGCCGCTCACAGTACCTGGGTGTCGGTGTGGGGGTCACACCTCCCCAATCAAACCGTCGATGTCCCGGGGTGAGTATTCTCTGTGCCCTAGGTTGATCGGATGGCATAGGATGGTCTGGTGCTGCAGGATTCTTCCCCGGGTGGGTGATTTGCAGGATGTTGCGCCACATGCAGCGGCCCTCGCTCTCCGGATCCAGCAGCTCTCTCCTAGATGATCCTCTGGACAAATCCGGGGTAAGAGTCGCCTTTTGCCACCCTCGGATGTATTGAGGGATAAGCTATCAGCGGAGGATAGATGGGGAGCAAAAGGACGCTTTGTAAGTTTTTGTGGCCTGGGATCATGAGCTCATCATACATGTGGCCATCCAGGATGGTGCCCAGGCCACACCCCAGTCTTGACTATTTTTGGTCACACAGTTAATGTGTGCTGTGATAGGAACATACATGATACAAACATTCTAAGCTCTGTGATGTCATAAGCCCCGGCAGGAGAACCTGGTTATGAGCTCATTGTTCATTACAGCCAATGGGAATTCACAACATTGGAGAAATAGTGAAACACCTGATATATGTAGCACCGTAGGAAAAATTTTTTTGATAATATTCATTGTAGAAGTTTTAAGAAGCGGTTAAATAAAAGATTCATTATTTTATGATCCCATTTTAAAAAATGTATAAAAATCACACAGTTTGCATATTTAATGACATAGAGGCCACTGATCAAATAAGAGATGATCTAATTACAGTATATACAGAACATATACAAAACCCCAAAATAATTTTGGTCATGTTCAGTAATTATCCTGAATATATACTGTATATGACGAGAGGTTTGCAAAGTTGTAGGACCGTCTCCTCAGAATCGAACATTTCTTCACATATATGGCACTGCCACGAGCCTTTAGCAGACTACTGCTGGTTACTGCTGGAATTCCTTCTTCCACGTCTGTGGCTCAATAGATGTAGATGGCTGCTGCAAGACATTATAAATTTTTACTAGTTCTATGTGACATATTTGGCACCAGAAGGTGAAAGTACTCAGTAGTACACCAAGGAATCTCCTTACATGGAGGTGAATAATGCCCAAGTCATCAGCCATCATGCCAAACACCAAGTATCCGTGAAAAATTCTATTGGCCATCACGATTTTTAGCAGCTTCCTCAGTTGGAAACTATGTTAACCATTCACAGAACCATGCCTTTGCTAATACATCCTGCTCACGCTTCACACAGCTGTTATCAATAGTGGCCATTTTGCTTTTTTCTTAAGGCCACTTTACACACACCAACTTATCTGTCCAACTTCTGACTAACTTGCTGGTTGCAGTGAAATCATGGACACATTGTCCCATTTGTACAGTCACAAAATGGAGCAATGTGTCCATGATTTCACTGCAACCAGCAAGTTGGTCAGAAGTTGGACAGATAAGTTGGTGTGTGTAAATGTGGCCCTTCACTTTTGCAAATTATAAGTATCAATCTCTTGTTAAGACCTTTTAAGTGTCAGGGTTTAGGTCTAGAATTTGCTGTGAACAAGCAGATATCAGCGTGGCATCCTGGTTCCTTCTTTGATGTAACAGAAAGCCATTATAGACTCATGTATGGAAGTAATACTTTTTATGTTATGAGCAGTTTTTGCAATGTGAGCATCTGTATTTAAGGCTTTTTTACAATATGGACAGTAAGCCTTCAGCAGGAAGACTGCCAAGACCCAACCACCAAAAGCCCTGTCCCATGCAATAAAGACACCACACTAAAATGTTTTTAACAACTTTAATGGAGAGGTATAAACATGGCACCATCTTATATTTTCTTTGGTTGGAAAATATTCGCTTCAGCTTATTTAAGTCCTGAACACCGTCTATTAACACTGAATGTGCGGAAGCATTCTACCACCAGTCTTCCGACACGTTTGATTTCACCAAGACACTCTTTCAACCGCTGCGACTTGAAAAACTAAACAATCTTTAAAACCATTCCTAGGGAAGAGAGTGTGGGCGATCCTTGCCTTGGGTTGGATGAGGGGAAGAGGGATAAAGGGCCGAAGAACCAGGCTTACAAGCCCTGGGTAGGCTTCCTATGGCAGTGTGTATATATAATTCTACATGAAAAAAATTAAACGGAAAATACCTTTTTCTGTAGAAACAAAACACACAAACTCTTATTTCATTTGCAATTTTCACGGAGGGTGAACCTTGCATATTTTCAGAAGCCTTTAGAGATCTTTAGTGTGCCTCATAATGTAACTTTTTGGAACGCACATTCTACATCGTTAATGGCTTCTTAGAAACAGTGGCACTCGCTGTGAACTTAAACACCTCGTTCTTGGATTCACGAGGTATGCCACTAATACTAATGTGAGGCTTCTGAAGGAAACTGTGTTTAATGTGAAAATGGCTTTGTGCACCATCAACATTAGAAGAGAACTTTGGGCAAATGCTACACTTTACAACAAATTTGGTGCCCTAGCTTGTTTCCCGTTCTCCTAAAAATGGCTACTATCAAATATGATAGGTTAGACTCACCTTGCCGGACTGTGAGTATCACAACCACCTTACAAGGTCACAACGGCTGCTGCAGACACCCGCATTGCATTAAAGGATAAAAAGGAGAATTGTGACTTCCAATCTGTGCTGCCAATGCATTGACATAGTCCAAAGAAGTTTCAAAGTTTTTATTCGACCAATGCTTTTCGTAGCGGTCTGCTACTTCATCATGGCACATTCATATTATACATACAGACAAGTACAGGTGTATATAGGAGATAGCATGTCACAACACAAATAAAAAAACCGGCCAGTGTGACGTATCCTTGGCGTCTCACATGACTTAAGGTACCTTCACACACAGCAATATCAAACATGCCCCATCATACAAAAAATATATATAATCATAATGTTTTACAGGTTATGATAATTATATAGGATTGTTTTATGATCTGCAGGGCGAGTCATTTTGCCAAATTGATTTCCCGGTGCTAAAATCTCAGATACATATATAAAATGAGGTTAAAAAAAATTGTATTGCGACTGTTTGATATCTTCCTCCAGTGGCGGGAAACTGCTCTAGAGGCGAGCGCTGTGGAATAGCCGCGGCATCCACTGTGGAATAGCCGCAGCATCCACCGCATGGCTGTAGTGCGCTACGTGGATTGGTTTCCACTGTGCTTGTAATGGTGAAGGGTGGGAGCTGGTGGAGCGATGCTCTTATCTCAGGCTGTGGGGCAGGAATCCCCTTGTGATACGGACCACTAAGTAGAGGAAGCCCTGTACTTTCCACGTATGCTAGTATGGGCGGCGTAGTTAGCGTCATCGTGGATTAACGTCGCAAGGTCAGGAGCGCCCTCATACACATCGTGTAGTGACAGAGGCCATCTTGGAGTCTGACCTTCATTGTTAATGTGTTGGAAAACTTCTTAAATGGCTGAACTTGGTAAAGAGACTTTTTAAATTTCGTAATAAGTCTTTTATTTACCTGTAAAGGTCGTTTGCTGCTGATTTTCTTTGAAGGTGAAGCAATAGTTTTTTTTTCAGCTCATTTGACTTCTTCCTTCTCTAGTAAATACTCTAATTTAGGACCTTTAATCTGCAGCCTGTATTTGCTCTGGGGAGTTGAAATCATACTATTATGTGTTCTGCTTTTTCATGGTCTAATTTCAGACTTTTTTCACCTGTAAGCAACTTAGTAATTTTTTTCTGGATTTTCAACACACATGAACTCCATATCCATGGAGGTATGATCCTCCTACTGCTGAAGATATCGGCTGTGAGGCTGAAGCTCTTGGCGGGAGGAAGACCTAATGTTATTCTTCAAACAAAATAAACACATCCTAAACATTCTAGAAGCCCAAACAGATTTAGAACTCATTGTATTGATTGACAAAATAACACCTCTATTGGTAGAATGATGCAAAATCCTGTAATTGCTCAGAGCCTTACCCACAAAAACTAAGCAAACTAAAACTGAAAAGAACTCTAATGCCATAGAATTCTTCACCACCTCATCAAAGGGGAGATACAGATATTGATAAATGGTGGGTAATTAAAAGGGCTTTCCACTCTGCCCATTTCAACCTCCTTAAAAATGTTTTCCTTGACAACTTTAAAGGAATTTTCTCTTTAACGTAAAATTGCTTACAATATGGCAGCCCTGACCTTGAAACGTTAGATCCTCAGTGCCTTGTAAAAAGCCATTAAAAATTAATTGAGCTCTCCCCCTTGTGTGGATATCGCTCTAGCCAGTCGCGGGTTTCTTCCAACCTCACACGTGTCAGACCCTTTTGAAAGTGCTCTTTTGACCCTGGAGCTGGCTGACCTGACTGGGGATATTTTTTAAAACATGTAAAACATGTGGTGTGTACCTCCGCAGAAAATACACTCGTGCCGAAAAAAGACAGATAAATACAGGATGTTTCGTTATAAGCGAAGCACACACCCTTTTTAAGGTGTGCAGCGTATATTGCAAATGCTTGAAACCAGTTGTTAAAAGGATTGATTGGATGCTTTTTATCCCCATCCAATATCGTCTTTCCTATCCAAAGCATGATTCTGTTCTCTACTAGGGAGCAAGAAAGATATATATATTTAATCTGCGCTGCAGATTTTTTTTTTCACAGGCAAACTCAAATCCCAAAGATGAGATTTCACAAGCTAAAGCCTCCTTCAGGCATGAAACAGCCACTCCCGCTTTTAATATAGGAGCTGGCGTACCTGATTTTGTGACCTTTTCTTCAAACTAAGAATTTTCTAAATCATTAAACATTGACTCATTAGTAAAAGCATCAAACTAGCTCATTACATTAGTTTTGCTAGGGACACACAAAGGAACTTTTATTATCTCACCAAAATTCCGGTTCCTTTAATCCTCGCCAGGACTGTCAATCTCATTAATCCTCTTAGACACAGCTGGGGATACTCCTGTGTCATCTGCCCTGGACAGTCCCAGCTTCTCTGCATTTCCTCAGGAGAGTCTTCTGAGGGCCTTCATATCCTGAGCACTGTTGTGAATACTGAGGTATCCCTTCCGGCAGCATTAGGGCACCCCAGCCATCTGAGCTAAATTGCTCCGGTCCTGATAGCCACCCTGTGTATATGTCCATAGTCCTACCGCAGTAATTCCCCGAATGTCCTTTGTTAGGGTGGGCTGGTGTTAACGATAGGACTTTGCAGAAGGTAGATGAGGTGGCTTAACTCTTCAAGGTCAGGACCTCCCTCACCTCATCTTACAGTGAGGGCGGCCATTTTGGGAGTCCAACCCTCGTTTTTAATGTGTTGGAAAAGTTCTTAAATGGCTGAACTTGGTAAAGAGAATTTTTGTTCGTAATTAGTCTTTTATTTACCTGTAAAGGTTGTTTGCTGCTGGTTTTCTTTTAAGGTGAATCAATAGTTGTTTTTTTTATTTTTCAGGCTTCTTCCTTCTCTATTAAATACCCTAATTTAGGTCCTTTAAGCTGCAGCTTGTATTTGCTCTGGGAGTTGATTTCATATTCTTCTAGGTGGCGCTGTCATTTCTAAATTTTATTGTTTAGAACCTGGAAAAATATCAATAACATTTTTTGTCTACAAAGAAGAACTCATCCTGCAAGGAACATGACTACTAGCAGTATTAAAGTGATGTACGTTACCTGTTCAGTAGATTTGTACTGGTTCAGTGTTTATGTCATCTCTTTTATGATCTCTTTTTTAGAGATAAAAAAAATAAAGTAGAATACGGATATTTATATTATACCCACCGGTTTTGCCCATCGCGCACTGAGAAATAATGACACCAGCTTAATTCTTTTACTTCTTTTATTGAGGGCATCAACGTAACACCACTCAAATATTGTAAACAGGAGGTTGCATTGTTATGGCCGCAGCTCAACCGTAGGCACAAATCCGCCTTGTAACCTGAGGGGAAGAGGCCCAATGTCCTCGGCCACTCGCGGCATGTTGGATGTCACCGGGGCCCTCTTCTACCAGCTGCGACTTAGTAAAGAAAACCAATAAGCTCTTCCTTAGGAATTAGGAAGGGGAGGGTGGGCAATGCTCCCTATGAGCAGTGATGGTAAGAGGCCGAAGAGCTTGCTTATAAGGCCCAGAGGTGGGCCTGACGAAAACACAAAGGAAAGGATGAGAGGAGATAAGGAACAGCCAACTAAAAACCCACAACTCGTTGGGGAGAAGCAGGGGGGGAAGGTTAAAGCTTATCAGGGGGCTCTGCAGTTAGGGAGCAGCAGTAGCAGCGATTTTCCTCATCGCGCACTGAGAAATAATGACACCAGCTTAATTTTTTACTTTTATTGAGTGCATCAACATAACACCACTCAAATATTGTAAACAGGGGGTTGCATTGTTATGGCCGCAACTCAACCGTAGGTACAAATCTGCTTTATAACCTGAGGGGAAGAGGCATGTTGGACCTCACCGGGGCCCTCTTCCACCAGCCACGGAACAACGAGGACCAACCACCGAGCTGCGACCCCCACCCAATGAACTAAGGCCCTTCTCCACTCCGTCCTGAACCCAGGAAAGGAAGATATCTAAACCAATGTCGCTCAAGCTGAAACCATCTCTAGTGTCATACGCTCTACCTCTGACTCCAGCTGTAGATGATGAACCACTATGCCCCCTTTACTCGTCACAAGTCAGGCTAAACTATGATTAATCTTTTTCCGTGACCACTCTATGGCCGAAGACTCCCTGGCCTCTCTCCAAATTCTTCTGGGCACTATCTCTGACCAGACTATGACCAGTTTGCTGTAGAAAATATGCAACCGGTGTAGGTCATTCTATATAATGGATAACAACTACACCATCCTCATAGGTGATAGGTCATTCCCAATCCCCCACCCCCCCTACGTGTGTATAACTAACATTACAGGGCGATAGAAATTTTTTACATTTTGATTGCCTCTGGCAAGAACTGCACTAAAGGAGCCCATGTATGTCCCTCCATTCCACTTGCGTTTATTGAAAAACAAGCGCTCTTCCGACCAGCCGTTACTCGGCGCGGCACGCTGCCAAACAAACGTGTGAATGACCCACAATCCACACAGTTGGTCTTTCCGTATCTAAAAAGAGATAACTGTTAGAAACTGAAAGCAGACTGTTATGAGTTCTCACCTGCAGTTACTAGGTCGGCTTGTGCTGATATAGTTGAGAGAACACCTCTTTATGAGAGCGTTGTATCCAGTTACTTTGTAGACATCCACGTTTGCTGTAGCACTATTGAGGCCTGGCCACCTCTGGTGGAAAGCTTTGGCCTGTCCCTGGCACCGCACGCTATTATGCGTGCCCGTATATACTAAGCACTCTACTATGTGTCCCGTATTACTAGCACTCTATATTGTAGAACTACGCTAAAAACGACGCTATGCATAAAATTACCCTTATAAATGACTTAAAGTGAATTATGTGTATATACCGCGACACACGCGACTCTACTTGCAGTATTCTTTGTGTAAGGGTGTGAACCCTTCTAACTAATTAAAACCCCGTTTTGGTTTTTTTTTGGATACAAAATAAAACAATCAGAATAAACATGATACTGCAAAAATGACAATTAGCATGAAAACTACACCATGTCGGGCCTAATGTCACGGGAAAAAGGGTTGGATCTCCAACGGCCCACCCACTGAATTTCGTTGCTTTGAAAGCCTGCCCGTGCCACCTCCGTCACTGCCCCGATCCGGAAGGAGTGCGTGCCAAAGTCACCAGGCGAAAACCCAAGGTTAGCGATGGATCTTTCAAAAATGGCCGTGAACTGGGTGACTGTAAGCGGGGATCCGGCTGCGTGCTCAAAAAAGAATGTGCCTTTGGATGATCTTGCACGCTTTTAGGTCTGAATGACTTGTAACGGGTATAGCAGGCCGGGGGTCTGAAAAATGGGAAACCACGTGCCGCGGGCCAACTGATCCTTTTTTGAACGCCGAATGCGCACCCGTAATCCCCATTGCAGCAAATAACATCGTTTCGGAGTAAATCGGAGGAGCGAGATGGGGACTTAGTAACAAGCTCGCTGATCCTCATGGCACCGAAAAAGGCTAAGGTGAAAACTGCTGCAAATTGGGATGTTTCGCTGGTTGCACTGCAGACTGTGGGAGGCTGATCTAAGATGCCCCTGAGGGTCGCAAACGAGATAGGCCTTCTCCGTTCACTACTTTGACTATTTCGGTTCCAGCCTTTTAAGGCCTAAGCTATCAAGAATGTTTTTGTGATGTCCGGCCAACCCTGTAGCCGGAAGTGGAAGGCGAGTCCCGTTAAGCGGTTCTGCGCTACTGTACCCGAGGTCCCGGTTACGTGCAGCTGCACGAGGTACTGTGCTACTGCATTGGTGAGCCACTCATGCAAGACAGTTTCAGGCGCGGTGCCGGCTAACTTGCGCCAATCCTCCCAGGCCTTACCATAAGCTCTCCACGTTGATGGTGCGACAGAGACTCGTACCATGGGCATCAGCTGATCCCTGGAACCTCCCAAAGGGCCGCCAGACATTGTGGCCTTCCTTCTGTGCTTGCGGGCAAAGTTCCCAGAATCTCTGAAAATTAAAATGTGTCAAGGCATCAGCTACGTTGTTATCAACTTCGGGGACGTGCCTCGCTTTGAACCAGATGTTTTGTGTGAGGCATTTCAGTATAAGGAAACGCAGCAATTTGATGACAGGTGGCGAGGAAGACGCAACATGGTTTATGCCATGGACGACACTGATGTTGTCAGTCCTGAAGCATATCCGTTTGTTGCTGAGTCGCTCTAACCACAAAGCCACGGCCACCACTATGGGAAAAGTTCCAGTAGGGTGAGATTTTTGGTCAACATTGAGTCGTGCCATGCCTTGGGCCACCGGTTGGCACACCAGCTGTCCCCTAAGATGACTCCAAAGCTGATGGACCTTGCTGCATCAGAGAATAAAGCGATGTCCGCGTTGGACACCTCCTGTTCCTGGAAGAATGTGCAACCATTGTAATTTTGTAGGACCGATCTCCAAACCAAAAGGTCATCCTGTAGTGGTCTAGTGATGGGCAACCTGTGGTGAGGGGCGGCTAAGCCCCTTGTGGCAAAGCAAAGTCTCCGGGAAAAAATTCTCCCCATGGGCATGACCCTACAGGCAAAAGCCAGGAGGCCCAAGAGTGATTGCATTTGAACTAACGTGACTTTGGGGACAGCGCAAAAGGCATCAATGAGGGACGTGATTTTTTCCACCTTGTCCTGCGGCAGCCGAAAGAGCAGATTGCAAGAATCAATCTTGATTCCCAAAAAGGAAATGGTGGTGACTGGTCCCACCGTTTTCTCCGCCGACAAGGGGACACCAAAGTTGTCCACCACTGCCTCAAAAGCCTGAAGTGAGTGAGCCCAATCACTGGAGTTGGCAGGGTCAACAAATATAAAGTCGTCCAAGTAGTGTGTGAAGGAATTTGCTTTGGCGGTGTCTCTTACCACCCATTCTAGAAATGAGCTGAAGAGCTCAAAATAAGCACAAGATATTGAGCAGCCCATTGGGAGGCAAGTGTTATAGCAGAATTTGCCGTCCAAGGCACAGCCTAGCAAGTTGTGACATTCTGGATGAACGGGAAGGAGACTAAAGGCAGAAGCTATGTCTGATTTAGACATGAGCGCCCCGGGGCCGGCTTTCCGGACTAATGACACACCCGTGTCGAAAGATGAATAGGTCACCACGTTGTCCTCTGCTGGTATGCCATCATTTACCGATATGCCATCATTTACCGATGTCCCTACCGGGAAGGATAGCTGGTGGATAAGGCAGCATTCGCCTTTTTCCTGTTTGGGGACCACGCCTTTTTCTTGTTTGGGGACCACTCCCAGGGGCGACACACGAAGGTTCGGGAAAGGTGGTGTAATGAAGGGGCCTGCCATGCGGCCTAAAGAAACTTCTTTTTGCAATTTTTTGGTTAACACTTGTGGCAAATCTCGAGCTGACTTGAGGTTAGGTGCATATCAAGGTTTTTGTGACGGGAGAAAAGGGATGAAAAAACCTGATGAGAAACCATCCCTTAGTGCAACTGCAGCTGTCCTATTTGGGTAGCGTTTTAGCCATGGCTCCATCCTTGGAACTGTCACCGGGGTATTTGGTGACCACTGGTGTAGGCTTTCCTTGGTATTTGCCATGACTCTTGTATGCATCTTGGGCTGAGTGCTCTCCACCGCATGAGGAGCACTCGTGCCTGTATTTGCACAGGGCCTGGAACCTGCAGTGGCCTTCTTTAAATAGCCAGCAGCATCTCAGTCTTCTAACATGCGAGGAACCTGAAGGGTGATTTGAGGGGTTGGTGGACGCCCCGTGAAAGACTGGAACTTTTTGACAGCATGAGTCTTAACCATGCATCAGTGGCCTTTACGTTCCATCCAAGCTGTGGCCGGCGGCCAAACGACAACGGAAATCCTTGTTGTATCTCCACCAGGCAGAGCCCCCGTGCATTTTGTATGAGTCGTATATGATGTCACAGTAAGTGAACAACTCTGAGCAGTGTTCCGGGTATTTATGACCCATGACGCATCCTAATACAAAAAAGGCCTGCAACCAGTTGTTAACTTTCGGTTTGCGATCGATTGGCCGGTCTGTCGGTCGCCTTTCCCTGTCAACAGTGTTCTGCTTTGTGGACACGAGGGACCCTATATCTATATAATTGTTAGCCCATATTTTTTCTATGGTTTCTTGGCTTTAATGGGTCCCCAACTGGGGAACACCACTGTAAAAAGAGTCCTTGTGCATGTCAGGATGTGGGGCTGTAGGCATTGGCTGGAAAACACTAGTGATATCTGCAGGGGGCAGAAACATATTGGGATTGACTAAAACCTTCTCAGAGAGAGAACTTGCTGGGTGATCTCCTGTCCCCTGTTGTGTGGTTCCCCCTCAAGCGCTTGTAAAATCGTACTCACCCGTTGTTGTAGGAAGATGGCCCCCTGAATTGCGGGCACAGCAATAATCGAGGCAGATGAAGCGGGACCTTGACTGTGCTGTGACGTCCTTTGTGCTGATCTGTGGCGCGGATGTGAAGAGGAGCTTGACGTGGTGTAGGAACGCCGGCGAGTGGTGCGGCGTGACCCCTTTGATGAGCATGAATGACGTCTACTGTTGCAATGGCGTCCGTCCCTGCTTCTGCTGCTGGAGGTAGAATAATATATCTACTGCCGCAAATCTGCGTCTGGCATGAGATGAGCAGCTGGAATGTGCTCTGGTCTGTTCGTCCAACCACCTGTTAGAGGGCATGGTGTGGATGAGATGGTGCAGCAGTGGCTGGGTGTGGGGGGGAAAGATGGGCTGTGTAATAAGGGCCCTTGTTGTCTCCTGGTCTGGGGGTGTGGGAGCCTTAAGGTTAGCCTGCCCCTGAGCAGTATTGGAGCAGGAAGATGTGTGTAGGCCCGAAGAGTCAATGTTGGGTCCAGTGGCCCCTGTGATCGCATCAGTTTTTTTTGTAACTATAAATTTTTATTAGTTTTCAACAAAAAATAAACAGCATATAAATAAAATCTATAATATAGACTTTACAATTAGCAGATGAGAAAGGTACTGTAGACCCACTTCAAATAGGTCATAAAAATAGGGGAGAGTAGACATTAAAATAACGATCTCTTATGGACATAGCAGTCGTTATGAAAAAGGATTTCTCTCTCCCGGACTTGATTCCTGCACCCCACTAAGCGGGCGGGTCTCGCGATAGAGGATCCTCCTTAAAAGTCCAAAGATAGCATGTGTTCATAACTCAATCACCCCTTTACAATTATGTATAAAACACCCAAAATATTTTAATCTATACAAGTACCATAACTCAAGGAAAAACAAATAGATCAGACATAGACAAGACAGACTGGTAAGGGTAGTGGGGGTTAGGAAAGAAATAAAGGGGTGTCTCTTTCCCTTGAGACCGACCTCAAGAAGATACACTCTCATTAGCTGTATCATAGGTCTCCCATAGAGACCAGATCTTCAAATATTTATCCACTGAGTCGTGCATCATCGCCGTTAGATGTTCCATGCGTTTAACATCAAATATCCTGTTCCTAAGACTCATTAAGGATGGGGCAGAGGTCTGCTTCCAGTTTTTGTCTATTAAGCATCTAGCCGCAGTGGTCATGTGGAGGAAAAGTCTGGACGACAGTTTATTCAGCCCTCTGACTCTAGCGCCCAAGAGGAAAACTAGGGGGTCCAATGGGATGTCATCGTGTAACACGCTATCTATTAAATTCTTTACCTGACTCCAAAAAGGTTGAATCCTGGGACAATTCCAAAAGATGTGATATATCGAGCCCACTCCACTCCCACACCTCCAACATGTCGAGGGAACAGAAGGGTCCATTTTGTGGAGCACCTCCGGTGTATAATACCACATAGTCAAGATTTTATATATATTCTCCTTGTATAGTGTGCAGATGGAAGATTTGGCAGCATTACTCCATATATATGACCATTCCTGGTCAGAGATTTTCCTCCCCAGACTCGTCTCCCACCTCGACATGTAACTGAGCCCTCCTCCCTGGCCTACGCCCGGGTCAGATAACAAAGAGTAGATTGCAGCTATCAGACCCCTGGTACCCGTGAATGTCCTACATAGCCTTTCAAAATCCATAGGAACTGAAACTCCTGCCCTACCAAAGAGAGACCTGGCCAGATCCCTGACTTGAAGATATTGGTAAAAAACCCTATTTGGCAATGAAAAGGTTTTTTAAGATATTCAAAGGTATGTATCTCCATGGTCTTTCCGTCTATTATATCTGCAAATCTAAAGAGGTCTGCCCTTAGCCAAGGTTGAACCATATCTGATTCGAGACTATTCGGGAGTAGTGGCTGATATATAAATAACACCAAAGGAGAACAGGGCGACATCAAGGCGAATCTCTTCGTGCAAGAGTTCCATAGTTCCCGGGTGAACTGCATTGGGCCCAACAGAGGAGAGTAAGGACGTGCCTGGGCAGGCGACCAAAGAAATGAATTTGGATGTACTGGAGCTATCCATAGTTTCTCTATTTCAGTCCACCTATTGTAAGCCCAGAGGGAAGTCCAGCACGAGATTCTCCGTAGATGTGTAGCCCAATAGTATTTCAATACGTCAGGGACCGAGAGCCCACCTCTGAGTTTGTGTGTCAGAAGCACCTCTCTAGCCACTCTATGTCTCTTCCGAAGCCATATAAAGTCCATTATCGCAGCCTGAAGTGACTTCAGTTCCGACAAGGGAATTCTCACCGGCAGAGTCTCAAAGGCATATATAAGTTTGGGGAGAATGGACATCTTGACTGCCGTCATTGGCCCATCCATGACATGGGAAGAGACAACCATTTGGAGAGTTTCGCCCTTATGTCCTTGAAGAGAGGCGGGAAATTATGTTTGTATAAGGTATCATAAGAGGATGCTATCTGCACTCCCAAATATTTAACCGCTTCCGACTTCCATTTGAATTTGTAATTTAATCTCAGTTGATCCCACACCTCGGAAGGGAGTCCAATAGGCATAGCTTCCGTCTTATTAGAATTCAGTTTATAGCCTGAAAGACCCCCGTAGGATCCCAACACTTTAAGTAGGTTTGGAAGGGAGACATGAACATTAGTGAGGGTCAGCAGAACATCGTCTGCGAATAATGCAATTTTAAATTGCTTGCTCCCTAACGTAACCCCCGAGATGTTAGGATCTAGTCTGATGGCCGCAGCCAGGGGCTCTATGCATAATGCAAACAATAAAGGCGAGAGTGGGCACCCCTGCCTGGTGCCATTCAAAATAGCAAACGATTTGGATATACTAAAAGGAAGCTTTATGGAAGTCGAAGGGCAACTATACAGCGCCTGTAAAGCCATCATAAATCCCCCCGAAACCCCCAGGGAGCGCATGGTTCCAAATAGGAAGGGCCAGGAAAGGCGATCGAAGGCCTTTTCCGCATCTAAGCTTAAGACCAAGGCATGCTGTCGCCTCCGATTCAGAACGTCCACCAAATCAACAATTCTCCTAGTGTTATCTCCTCCTTGTCTATGGGGAATAAACCCCACCTGATCTTTATGAACCAGATGAGGTGTCCAATTATTAAGTCTCACAGCCAGGAGTTTGGTGAAAACCTTCAAATCAGAGTTCAACAAAGCAATCGGCCTATAGTTAGCACAGTCCAATGGGTCCCTGGGTGACTTGGGGAGGAGAATGAGGTGAGAATGCAACATCGTGGCCGGGATAGGATGACCTGTCATAAAGGCATTAAACAGAGCCGTCATGTGAGGAATTAATATTTTAGCAAAGGTTTTGTAATAAAGATAAGTCAGACCGTCAGGGCCAGGAGACTTACCCTGAGGTAGCGAGTTCAATATTTCTCCCACCTCGTCAGCGGTCACCACAGCACTGAGGGCTTCTGCAGACCCCTGAGGGCAGAGGAGGAAGCCTCAATTTGAAAAGGTATGAATCTATCTCCTCGGGGTTCCCAGAATCACCACCCCCACTTGAATGTAAACTATAGAGCTTGCTGTAATAGTTATAGAAGATGCCAGCTATAGCGTCCGGATGGTACTGTATAATCCCATCGGGATCCCGCAAAGCCTGAGGTCCCGAGGTTGCCAGACGCTCCTTAAGTTGTCTAGCCAACATAGTGTGGGCTTTGTTACCCCTTTCATAGAATTTTTGGTTTGTGAAGGCTAGCAGCCTCTCAGCCCCCCGTACCGCTAAATCTTTCAGCTGCTCCCTCAATTTCACTACCCCTCTCAAGGTAGGCAGCGAAGTGTGGGAAAGCAGTCTCTTTTCCTGTTGGGCCAAACTAGCCTTAAGGGATTCTTTTAATGCATTTTCATTCTTTTTGGCCCTAGCTCCCTCCTTAATACAATGCCCCCGGATCACTGCTTTGTGGGCTTCCCATAATATCCCAGGGGAGGAAACCGGCCCCTCATTTAGTGAAAAATATTCCTCAAGATGACTCTGCAAAGATGCCCTAATTGTCATGTTTTTCAGTAAAGACTCGTTCAAATGCCACGGGCCCCTATGGGAGCGAGATGGGGAGAACTGAAAATCCATATATAAGGGGGCATGATCTGACCACGATATTGCACCAAGGTCTACCCTCTCCATTGCTCTCAGGACCTGTAAGTTTACAAATAGATAGTCAATTCTGGAGTGGGTTTGGTGTGGGTGAGAAAAGAAGGAAAATGTTCTCTCGCCAGGATGTGCTACCCTCCAGGCATCAAACAGTGCCTCCCCGCGGATCAGTCTACGTAGGCCCAAAGAGAGCATCTGCAGGACCTCAGATGGCCCCAGAAGAGCAAAGTTCTTTAAGTAATAGAGCTCTTTTACGGGGAGAATTGAGGCCCCGTACGTTAAGAGAAACTATTCGTGTCATTTTAGCCTAGGAGATGGGCTCTCTTCTGCATTATAAGTGTAATACCTGAGGCAGAGGTGGCTCCCAAGTCGTCTCCAGGTGGGGGATAGTATAAGGATTTCATCTTTCATCTCGGCGAGTCTCGGTGTAGGGAATAGGATCTGAGTTAACACAAAAGGGAGGGGGAGACATGTACATACATATATGAAAAACCATGAATAATGAATCATCACTGTTAAATTGTGAAAATAGGAAAGTAGAATAACATGTAAAGAAAAATTTATAAAAAGAAACCAGCCAAGGAGGAAGGGAGGGAAAAAAATAAAATAGTCCCCCCCCTGGTCAAGAGACCCCTCTGGGGAAACCAAGTCCCCTCCCAACAGTTCTGGGCAAGGTAAAACTCCCTGGGGTCACCAAGAAAATGGGGAAGCATGGTAACGGACCACAACTCTTTATGCGGTATATATTGTCCGGTATGAGGCGCCCGCCAACCACCTCATATGATGCTGTCAGTCACAAGCCATTCTATGTTCGGCAGGAGGAACAAAAAGTCAAGGAGGTGAAAAAAAAAGAACCCAAATAAGTTCACGTCGTCTTCTAGCGGGGGGACGTAGGAGCTCTACCCCCTCTGCCTCGCTGTCTACGGTTTCCTCTCTCTCCTCTCCCTGTCTTCACAACCCTCGACCACACCGGAGGCGGAGGGGCCCCAGCATTATATAGGGTCCAGTGTGGGAGATGAACCGGAGGGATGTCCAAAGCATCACAAAACGTCGGCATGTCAGCTGGAGTACGGAGTGAGGCCGAGCGCCCCTCTCTCCTTGCTGTTAAAAGAAATGGGAAACCCCACCTATATGGGATTTGATGGTCCTGAAGGACCGCCAGCAGAGGCCTCAGATGTCTTCTCTTTTGCAGGGTGATGCGAGAGATATCCGGATATAGCTGTATTTTAGTTCCCCGGAAGGCCATGTCTTTCTCATTTTTTCTGGCTTTGGCCATTATGCTTTCCTTGATCTTAAATTCATGCACAAAGCAGATGATATCGCGTGGCTGCCCTGTCATAGACTTTGGCTGTAGGGCCCTGTGAGCTCTGTCCAATTTGATGTTATTGGATTGCGGGGTCCCCAGAAGGTCGTTAAAAATGGTTTGCAAGATGGCATCCGGAGATTCTGTTTCAGCCGATTCTGGGATCCCCCCACCCTTATGTTACATCTGCGTCCCCTATTGTCCAGATCCTCCATGTGTGCCTGCATTTCTTAAATAATGGCTTGCTGCGAATTCACCACCTGGTGAAGCTCAGCCAGGTGTTTCCTGGTATTGTCATGTTCCTCTTCTAGATTCTCCATTCTAGTACGGAGATGATGTAAATCCTGTCTGACACCCTGAATTTCGGCTCTACATGCCTCTTTCACTTCATTTATTAGATTCTTAAGGTCATCTTTAGATGGTAAGGAGGCTAGTATAGTTTGCCAATCTGAGGGAGGCATTGAGATGTTCCCTCCCAGCACGTAGCCTGCCTGAGGGCCATGTTGAGGCTGGAACATTTGGGGAGGAGGATGGGAGTTGTAGTTCCCCTGAAAGCCACTGGGAAGTGTGGGACCCTAAGGTCTCATGAAATCCCCATACCCCAGCCTGGATGCAGCCCTCGTATTGTAGGGAGTATTGTGCTGAGCTCCCTGCCTGGGGTCTGGGCCCCCCTCCTCAGGTACCTCATGGTGCTGTTGTTGCAGGTAGTCGGCTTCCTCCACCTCTCCCAACTCCTCCTGTGTGCCTGATTCCTCTGCCTCCATCCCTGGGTCCGCCACCAGCTCTCCTCCACTACTTGCCTGCTCAGGGTCCGAGTCCTCTCTGGTAGGGTCCTGCTGTGAGCGCGCTTCTTCTTTACTGCGCTGCCTCAAAGATGGCGTCTGGTCTGGGCCGCGCTGCTGCTCCTGCTCCTAAAAGGCATCTAGAGCAGTCAGGGAGCGGAGCGCCGGCACCCGGCGCCTGAACGCTGCGGGACCTCTTGGGACCCATATTAGCCCTGAGGCTTAGGCTATGTGTGCCGATGGATGCGGATTATAACGGCGGTCGGCGGGAGCCCCACAAGCCTGCGACCGCTCAGCACAGCATCCGGCCACGCCCCCCGATCGCATCAGTTTGGCCTTCTTCTGAAGACCAATCACTGGATGTGCTGCTTTCTGCTCCCCCCATGGTGATGAGAGCCCTGTTGGTGGAATGGTCGTTGGTGGGCCTATTGTGAGCGAAGATCTTATGCTGCAGCTGCAATGGCCGTGCAGCTGTGTGTTTCCTTTGAATTCGGCGCCACCGGTAGTGAAGTCACGGATAGCGGCCACAGCGCCCCACCCGGACGTGACACGCAGTCCCTTCCACCCGGACGTGACACGCAGTCCCTTCCACCCGGACGTGACACGCAGTCCCTTCCACCCGGACGTGACACGCAGTCCCTTCCACCCGGACGTGACACGCAGTCCCTTCCACCCGGACGTGACACGCAGTCCCTTCCACCCGGACGTGACACGCAGTCCCTTCCACCCGGACGTGACACGCAGTCCCTTCCACCCGAACGTGACACGCAGTCCCTTCCACCCGGACGTGACACCAGTCCCTTCCACCCGGACGTGACACGCAGTCCCTTCCACCCGGACGTGACACGCAGTCCCTTCCACCCGGACGTGACACGCAGTCCCTTCCACCCGGACGTGACACGCAGTCCCTTCCACCCGGACGTGACACGCAGTCTCTTCCACCCGGACGTGACACGCAGTCCCGTGACGCCGGCATCACCCCCGTGACCAGACGTGATGCGTGGCGGTTTTGTCGTCTCCTCAGAGAGCCACCCCATGGCTAGGTCCTTCCCTGGCGGGATATCTGGCTAGTCCTGTGTTGAGACTCCTAAACGAGGCTCCACAGAATTTTTTTGCATATTAGTTTTAAGAATAGTGAGATAGGAGCATGGTCTGAAATCAGTATTGGGTGAATACGGGAATCGTGGTGTTGGGGGAATAGTTGTGAGGAGATGTGGAAGAAATCAATCCGGGAGAAGGACTGATGGGTGAGGGAGTGACACATGTATTCTTTAACTGTGGAGTCTGTCACTCTCCATAGGTCACAGAGTGAAAGCTGTTCCATGAAGTGTAAGAGGGAAGTGGTGGCTTCTGAGGTTTGTGGAGAGGGTAAGGAGCGGTCTAGGGTGGGGCACTGAACTAAGTTGAAGTCTCCTCCCACTATCAGGCGACCAGGCCCCTAGAAGAACCTGGAGAGTCAATGTGTAGAAGACATGTTGGTTGTGGTTAGGAGCGTAGAGGTTGGCCAGGAGATATATTCTCCCCGCTATTTCCGCCCTCAGAATTAGATATCTGCCTTGGCTATCACTAATGGAGTCCTGAATGGTGCATGGCAGACCCTTTTTGATGAGAATGGCTACTCCGCATGATGATGAAGTATGCGAGGCAGTGTAGCAATCTCCTATCCAGGGAGCTAGCAATTTACCAGGTTTGTCAGCCCTCCAGTGTATCTTCTGATGGAAGACCACATCTGGTGAGAATCGTTGTAGATGGTTCAAGACCTTTTTACGTTTGAGAGGGGTGTTAAGACCTGCCACGTTCCATGACAGGTACCGCAAGTGTGGTGAGCTGTAATTGGTCTTAGGGTCTGGGGTTTTAAGAGTACTCATCCTGGGTCCCAAGGCAGGGTCTGTGCAGCATATGGCAGTTGGGTGTGTTCATTCCTGTTGGTCCCAGCGAGCCACAGGAGTGAACAGGTACTAAGGGTGTCATCAGTGGTAGGTCTCGCATGGATTGGTACCTGGGTTGAGAGGGGGTAGAGCATAAGAGGGTAAAACCAGGGAGAAACTACAAAAACAACAATACAGTCAACATTGCAAATCAGTGATGGCAACTCACCAAGTGCCATCACTGGGAGAAACATTGTGTTATGGAGACGACAGTCTTCCTGTAGTAGGAGATAACGTAGGTGGCAGGTCTTTAGGTCGTCCCACTGCGACGTCCTTAGTATGGCGAAATGTTCTTTCCGCCACCTCAGGGTCTTTGTAAATAATTGTGTGGTCACCCTCTTGGACTTTGAGATTAGCTGGGTAGAGTAGTTGAAACCTATTGTTTTTTTCAATCAGGAGACGACAGGTGGGCCCAAATGCCTTGCGTTTTTGAGCTACAGCTGGGGAGAAGTCCTCGAAGATTAGAATCTTGGAACCATTTACAGTCAGTTCTCGTTGCTGTTGGTATTCTCTCAAGACCTTTTCTTTCACCGCCTAGTTGAGGTACTTTGCTACGACTGGGCGAGGTCTACTGTTTCTGCCGCATCGGTTGGGCCCTGGGGGACCTAGTCTTTGCGCTCGCTCTATGGTCATGTGATCTTTGCCAAGATCCGTCCGAAGGGCCGCTGGGAGACTTTAGTGAGATAGTCCATGAGATGTTTGCCGCCCACCGCAGGTTGTTGCGGTAGTTTCTTTTCTCCAAGTCCTCCAGTTTGTCATGCATTTCTCTCTCTGCGGCCTGACTCTGTTGGAGAGAGGCCCTTAGTTCCACAATCTCCTTTTCATCGGCCTGGATTCTGCTTTCCAATTCTGTGACTTTTTGGGAGTTGGTGGTAATTAGGCCCATGGCTACGGTCATCTACTACAATTTTCCTTTCAGGGATGGGTATGATTTCCAGCTTGCAGTTATATTCTGGATTTCATTGACCCTTGCCGGTCTGCATTATCTTTATTATGTGATGATTTTATCAGCATTGATTAGCCCTAGGTCTGTCATCCTTTATACCAAGATTTCCCTATTCTCTATACTTGGTTGGGTTACAGGTTTTGATGTATGTTTAATGTCACAAAGGATTGTTTTCTGTTGATTCTTTACTTGTGTATAGCATGACTATTTAGGGGTTATACTTATGAGATTATATCCTCATGTTCACATCATAAGTACAGCACTTTATTCTATATGGTACCAGACATAAATGTATTCCTTGAAATGTGATTTTTTTTCTAATTAATAGATCACTTTTTGTCATCTATCTTATGAGAGCGTTTATATACAATAACCATCCCATCTAATGGTGCAATTGTCTTTGGTGATTTAGAGCATTACTGTCCTAAACTACCAATCCTTCCTATTTATAATAGCTCATATACAATTAATGTATTTAGGGGGATTTCTTATGAATAATGGCAATTCTGAGCATTGCTGCCATATTATTGTCCTACACTAATAATCCTGCCATGATTCCTATGTGTATTTGTATCTCATCCTCTGCTCTGATTGTCTTTACAGGGATGATATTTTGTGAGGTAATTTTACCTCATGAAGTCCCTGAACCCTACACTATATTCATGCTAATGGTTTCTGAACTGAGGCTAGGGTTTCTGAACTTGGGCATGTAATTTTTCCAAGGGGTCACATGAGAGACCATAACTGTGATAACATTCTCAAAATTGCAAGTATTTGATCTCCCAAATATCGGATATGGCATAAAAACCCTTGTGGTACGAGGAGAATTTCCTGAGAACATGTTGACTGTTTTTGATCACGCAGTTAATGTGTGCTGTGATGGAACATACATGATCCAAACATTCTGAGCTCTGTGATGTCATCAGCCGTGGCAGGAGAACCTGGTTATAAGTTCATTGTTCATTACAGCCAATGGGAATTCACAGCATTGGAGAAATAGTGAAACATCTCATATATGTAGCACTGTAGGAAAATTTTTATTGATAATATTCATTGTAGAAGTTTTAAGAAGACGGTTAAATTAAAAGATTCCTTTTTATGATCCCTTTTTAAAAATGTATAAAAATCACACAGTTTGCATATATATGTTTGCATAGAGGCCATTGATCAAATAAGAGATTATCTAATTACAGTATATGCAGAACATATACAACCTCAAAATAAGTTTGTTCATGTTCAGTAAGTGTCCTGAATAGAGGAGGTAATAAATAAAGTATATAAGTTAGTTAAAGATATGTAGAGGTATAATATATATGACGAGAGAGGTTTGCAATGTTAAACCCTATAAAGTCCTCATACACGTCACTGGCTATAAATACCATGGACCTAAAGAAAAGCCATGACTCAAAATTGCACTTAAAAAAGCAATAATTTTAGTTTTACAAATATCCATTAATAAATTCATATTCTCAAATGTGATCAAAAATAATAATAATAATAATAATAATAATAATCAAAGAGGGGGTACAAATGTACAGAAAGCAGCAGGGTTTCACAAAGCTGTTAACAAGGGTACAGCAATAGGTGTCACAGTATCGCTATGTAATCAGGTGTGAGTATATAGATCAAACAGTCATATGTCAGACTTCATATACTCTAACACCCATTATGGTCCATTATAGTCAAATACATGCATTATAGCCTCATTCTAGGGAACGTATCCTAATAAATATACACTGAATCGGCTATGTAGCTAGACCCGATTGGGACCTAGCAGGCTAAGAAGTGGCAATACACCACCCCCAACACCGGCCCAGATGGAGAGGGCCTTGATACACAGCCTCACTAAGGTGGTTCAGTTACCTGAGGTCATAATGGATACTGGTCACAGATGTCCTTTGTTTGCATGCACACGCCTCAACGCGTTTCACCACTGCTGGGCTTTCATCAGGAGGTACTACTGTGTGCCTGCACTGGCTTTTTATATCTAAATATACCGCCCCTAATGCGCGGCACCTGCTGTCCGCATAATAGCGCTTCCACCCTTCTTTGTGCCCGCTATGGATTGTGGGAAGCGCTCGGCGCCCGCCCACCGGTCACATGTCATATGACGTGAGCGGTGATGCAGGCGTCAGCTAGGGAACGAGACGCCAAAGCCCTTGCTCCCAGGCGAACTTGGCATGCCCACAAAGCATAGGAGCAGCTCAGGCTTGTGAAGCACTGAAGGAGAGCCACGGTGTGTTTCTAAAGAAGACTGCTGCAGATTAACACTCCATACATGAGAGGTATATCTAAATAACAATGGCCTTAATCGTGCTCTAGGCCAGCCTGCTATAATTTGGAAATTGTATAAAGAATTGAACCCAGCAATGCAACCCAACTCTTATTAGACTATCTGCTTAATACGGCTGTCATCCCTCCAAGGAGACTGCTCACCTAATATCTATTATGCACTAATAAAAACATCCTAATATCACACAATCCATGCAGCCTGTGATTGAACTGTACTAAGTAATATGCATCATCACAGACTATACAGCAATATACCGTTTATCTTTGTCCTGTCGGGTATTAAATCACCATCCAAGAGGTGGGTGATCCTGCGGCAGCTGTTGACATGCTAAAACCAATTGAAGGTCACACAACCGATCCAGGTGAGCAGTTAATATACTGCATACAATTTATTGCATAAACAGATTAGACCCATTGCGCCCTTGTCTACCCTCATTTTCACAGTCCTTTATAATGATCACATGTGTCGCCCGTGCAACCGGGCGGCCACAGGGTGAACTGCAGCTGGACGAGGTAATATGGTCAACTCACACCACACCCACACACAGACAAGTTCGACCCTCTATGTCAGGCAAGGGGTGGCGGGAGCAGGGCAAGGTGTGGGTGGAGCAGGGCAAGGTGTGGGTGGAGAGTAGGACAGAAACCCGGGAAAGGGGAAAGAAAGTTAGTTTAGTTCAACTTCAAGTTGGAGACAGACGTGAGCAGACGTGGTGGTTAAAAGAAAGAAACTGACCAGAGCAGTGGGCCCGGCAGCTTAACCACTAATGGCTGGCCGGGACCCAAGTACAAACTGGGAAGAGACTGAAGGAGCCAGGTGAGCCCTATCCAGACCGAGTTTTCATATTTTAATTCTTCGATTATCTTCAGTAATTCTTTAGATCTGAGCTGTTCTTGCAGTCGACTAATTTATCTTGCAGTCGACTCGTCATCTTTTAATTCTTTGATGGTGTTCTGTAATTCTTGAATTTGAGCATCTTTGTTTTGTTTTGCCTGTACGTTAAAGGACGTGAAGGGGTTAATATTAAAAAGCATGTGTAATGCACCTACCCGCCAAGCTAGGTTGACAGTTGTGTGTCTGGCCTATCTAAGAATCCACTCTACTAACACTTAGAACTGGTCAGCTGATCAATTATCAGCTTCATTTGGCAGCCAATCAGATTACAATGGTTTTTTAACTGTATTCTATAAATATACATATGCGTCCATGGTAAAGGTAACACAAAAAAAGAGATACCTAATTACCATGCCAGCAGCATATTATGTTCACAGCTGGACATCTGACTTTCTCTTCCAGGTGTGAGCATCAGGCGACCATGGTAGCCCGCTGCAGGGAGCACGCCCAGCAATCACCTGACATCCCTCGCCGGAAGAGGAAGCCAGGAGAACAGTGGGGGACACAGAGTAGGGAGCAGCGGGGTCAGTCTGGGCATAGAGGAAGGTTTCTTTTCTTAATCTGTCCTCATCACTAAGTGCCCATTTGTATAATTATTAAAAGCAACCTCGTTAACCTCTGTCTGGGTGAAGCTCTGTATCACCTATTGTTTCTGCTATACTACACTGCTGCACCCATTGGACTGCAGGTCTAAAGTTGTGACTTGGCAATCTCCCTGACAACTCTTCTGGATTACCCTCTGGATGGCCAATCTGGTTTGACACAGTACGTTCTCGCTAGTCTTTGTTATACAGGTTGAAAAACACAAGTCCACCTACATTGATCATTTATACATCCTCTATCACTTGATTATGTTTAACCCCTGTGAACTATGGGGGAAATATTATTACCAGAATATGTCTGCTCACCCCTTCCTTGTTGAGGTGCCCAGAAAAATATGTATAGACAATGTGAAAAATATTTCTGGCACACTCAAATTGAAAATAGAGTCCAAAACTTGTAAATTGTGAAGAAAATATAGTTTTATTTGGTTCTGATCTCAAAATAAAGAGCTGTTTTTCCACAACGTTTCAGCGTCATATGCCTTGATCACGTTACAGCTGATGCGAATATCATGAAAAACAAAGATACAGAACATATATTAATAAAGTGTCAAGACAAATGATAATTGTAATACTGCTATTGGCACATCAAAAAAAAAACAATTCCAGCCCAACACATTACTGAATAACCATGTCAGCTCATCTTTCATAATTATAAATAAGATATTAGGATTCAATAAAGCAGCCAGATTAACCATGGTGAAAAAAAAACAATAGTTTATGTATACCTTTTAACTTGAGGTATCACTAATAATTAATCCTGAACAGATTTTATAAGAAGGGTACCATCACTAGACCTGGTGACTAGAAATAAATAAAATGAGCATAACTAGAATGCATAGGTTACTGAGATAAGACAATGTAGGAAAATCTGCCATAACATTACCTTTCATGAGGCTTTTATATTACCACTGTAATAAGGCACTGCTATGAGGCAAGCACTCTTTGTCTTAGTGCTCTTGATTCCATATGCATATACCTATTCCAATCTCAATGAACAATAAATGTGAATACAAGTGTGCATGGAAACAGCTATATGACAATCATTAGGCTAGCATTAGGGGCGTATATCACCTACTTGTCATGTGAAAGTATACTGCTAGTTGCAAGATTCTAGTCCCAGGTTAGTCCAGTCCCACTGTGAGAAAGACAATACTTATAGGAATTGCCAAGCATAAAAGTATAAGCTTCAGGTTCCAAGGAAGGTGCACTTTACCTGACCGTGAGTTTGTGAAGCGCGATATCACCGCTAGTGTGGAGCGGCGTCCATGTTGAGCGCCATCCTTAAATATCATGTGACCAGTGACGTCTCTGCTGTCAATAGACAAGTGTGCATGCGTGCGGTGTAATGCGCTGCTCCGAGAATTACCAAAGTTGTGCGAAGTGAAAGGAGGCGGACAGAGGCATCCGGTCCCCCGGACAGAGCCGGGGAGGAGCTGAATACAAGCGCTGGTGCTGTGATGTCTTTGTGGGAAGGTGGTGTCATCTGTTTTAAGACTCTGGAAACTGACGAAAACAAAATAGAAAGTTTCAGTACACTGTTAAATCTTATCTAGATTAGATAATCATATATAATGGTACATAAATGAAAAACATCCTAACCTCATAGCGTTTGACCAGAAACCTCACAGACTATAATCACAGATAATCAGATATGTATTATAATGAATAAAGGGATGGAGGAACCTATGGTCAAAAATAGGGAATTACAAGTGACATATAAAATCTTGTTAAAGATGCAGAACTATTTCACAGATGGACTACTTATGTTAATATTCCATATTCCTTATTTAAGCCCCGTAGTACCAGCGTTTCAAGAGTATGAATCCAATAACTCTCTTTTTCTTTTAACTTCCTAATTCTATCACCTCCTCTCCTTGACAAAGGAACATGGTGTATAACTTGAAATTTAATTGCGAGACCCCATGGCCACATGTATTAAAGTGATGCGGAATCGGCAAAAAATCCTTTTTGCACCTTATGGTAGATTTGTGTTGGCTTATGAGGTCTCGGACATGCTGGGTAGTCTACCCAACATATCCGAGACCGCACGGACATTTAATAAAGTAAACTACGTATGAAGACTCACACACGTGAAGAACCCCTTAATTTCAAACCTCTTCCCAGATCGGGGATGGAAGAAATACTCACCCCTGGTCATATGCGAACATTGCATGCAACTAATGGGTAGATATCCCAATAATCAGATCAATCAATTACAAAGCCCAATACGTTCATTGGCTAATACTCATCTGTTAGCTAGTGACAGATTTGTGACCCCTCCCTCAGGAATCTAGCTAAAGGATTCAGGAAAGTTAACAGATCGCTAGGTGTCGTTTTTTAAATTAAGACACAAAAGAACCCCTTTGTACCCATCCTGGGCAGCAAAATCTCCAACCTAGGACGCTCCCAGGCAGAATTATGGGGAAGACTGCTGTTTTATATCTATCTGTAAGTCTGAAAAAAACAGTTCACGTGAGGTCATCAGGTGGGAGGTTAGTAGGTCGTGCTCAGGTTGATAAATTTCCCTGCCATATTTCGGCAGTGCATCATTTCTGAGGAGGATGCGTCACATCAGGAGTATACCCAAGGAAACTCTGTGGCTCTACACTGCCTCCTTGTGGCCACCAGGAGCCAAGGAAACCAGTAACTGAATTACATTAGTCTGCCTGTTGTGTCTACTATATTTTATTTGCATAGCTGACTGTAACATCTGTCATCTGTAAATATAGTTATTACTCTAGTGTGCCCTTATGGCTATTAAATACATAATTTAATTCTGGGTTGTTCTTTTATCACAATCCACGAGCCCCTTGCCTGTGCTCTTGTTTAATATTATACATAACCCAGGTTGGTTTCTGGCACTGATATAATCCCGAACACGGACCGGGCTTATATCGAATGAGGAACTGGAGGCAGCATTTTGTGATTGTGTTATTGGGGAGCATTGGACAGTGATGGACTGGAGGATTATTATATACTCCTGGCCTGGACTGGTGATGTATGTACAGCACCCCTCACTGTAAACGCCTTAATAAAGTGGCACTTACAGGGCAGCTGCGGCCCTTCCTTAATCTCTGTCAATTCTCTGATTGTCTTGGAGATAAACCCCCAATACCATTTGTTGTAATAAAAGCCTTCAGGCCTTGTATAAAAGCTGTTATAGTGTCTGCCACTGGGCATTACTCACTCTGACTGCTCTAACTGTATAGAACACTCTCCTATGTAGGATGCCAGAATCTCCCTTTCTCCACAAGTAATGACTGTTTTAGGTAATTTGCAAGATCCTTGGAAGGAATAAATCATATGCCAGTCATTTATATTGACCACACGTGCAAATAAGATATCCTACCTTGCATCTTTTTTCTAACCTACACAAATCCATCGTTCATAATCTCTCATTATAGGAGAGGCCTTCTATATTGAATAATAATACAGTCGCTACACTTTAAAGTGACTCTTCTAGATGTGGCCTTACAAGTGATTTATAGAGGGGTAACATCACATTCTCCTTCTCTCCGACCCAGTCTGCAGCAAAGACCAGACGTCTATATAGAGCGTTGCTGGCTTGTACTCACCTTTTCACTAACCCCATTACAATTGAAGGGAGAGAACAGAGGGATGTCTTATTTCAGCAATCCTCCTGACCGGAGAGTGACAGCATGTATTTCTATGTCACCGATTGCTGTAAGACATCCCCCGAAATTAAGCCCTAGTGCATTGTTCGGACGAATAAAATAAATATAAGACTTGTCTCATTTTTTCGGGGCAACAGAATATGTCACTAGGTAATCCCTTACCTTTTGAAGGTCATCTTTCTGGGTCTTGTTTTTATCTTTTAGCTCTTGGACCGTCTTCTCTAATTGTTCAATTTGAGCATCTGCCCCTTTTGAAGGTCATCTTTCTGGGTCGTGTTTTTATCTTTTAGCTCTTGGACCGTCTTCTCTAATTGTTCAATTTGAGCATCTGCCCCTTTTGAAGGTCATCTTTCTGGGTCGTGTTTTTATCTTTTAGCTCTTGGACCGTCTTCTCTAATTGTTCAATTTGAGCATCTGCCCCTTTTGAAGGTCATCTTTCTGGGTCGTGTTTTTATCTTTTAGCTCTTGGACCGTCTTCTCTAATTGTTCAATTTGAGCATCTGCCTTTTGTTTTGCCTGTAAAAAAAAAAAAAAACGAAGATCACCCAAAACGAAAATCAACGTCCAAGAGCTGGGCATAGATCCCGGGCCAGAGCTGGGCATAGATCCCGGGCCAGAGCTGGGCATAGATCCCGGGCCAGAGCTGGGCATAGATCCCGGGCAAGAGCTGGGCATAGATCCCGGGCCGGAGCTGGGCCTAAATCCCGGGCCAGAGCTGGGCATAGATCCCGTCCAATAGCTGGGCATAGATCCCGGGCCGGAGCTGGGCATAGATCCCGGGCCGGAGCTGGGCATAGATCCCGTCCCAGAGCTGGGCACCGATCCCGTCCCGAAGCTGGGCATAGATCTCTTCCAAGAGCTGGGCGTAGTTCCCAGGCCGGAGCTGGGCATCGATCCCATCCAAGAGCTGGGCATAGATCCCGTCCCAGAGCTGGGCATAGATCCTGGGCCAGAGCTGGGCATAGATCCCGGGCAAGAGCTGGGCATAGATCCCGGGCAAGAGCTGGGCATAGATCCCGGGCAAGAGCTGGGCATAGATGCCGTCCAAGAGCTGGGCATAGATCCTGGGCCGGAGCTGGGCATAGATCCCGTCCAAGAACTGGGCATAGATCCCAGGCCAGAGCTGGGCATATTTCAAGTCTTCTTCTATTTTTGAAGAGCCTTTCTTCACCATAATGACACTGCATAGGTCTGTGAAGGAAAATAGAAGTTATGTTTACACATTTTTACCAAAGGGTTAGAGACAGCACACGGGGAATAGATATGGTGAATACTTACCCATTGATCATTTTTTTCTTTGTAGCGTTCTCTTATGGTAATGCCATCTTGAATCTGGTGTATGGCTGCATTAGTTTCACCAGAGCAAGTGACATTATGAAAAGAATTTTAACCCCTTATTCATGTGTAGGACGTGAGCGGGCATATGGAGGGATTGAGAGCAGAACGGCGGTGACAGCATGCTCACTAATATGCACCCCCCGCCACTCCAGCACTTGGAGGTGGACAGCAGCGGGGTGCACTGAATAATTAAAGTGCATTTCTACTGCGTCAATGGGAGTCCAGTTAGCAAATGATGAAGTAGGATCACGGACAAGAAATTGTTGGGCGTATAAATTTGTCATTCACCATGAAATTTACAAAATTCTCAGAGAAAAAGACTTTGAAAAAGTCAACAACAATGTCAAATTGTATTCCAGATTGGGCCACAAAATCAGGAATCCGAGGCTCATAATTTTTGGTAGGTGAGGTTCATATGGGCTCACTAGTGGTGGGCAGCGGCTCATTTTCTGTCTTTGGGTGTCTGTGTTGGGGTTTGGTATATTTGGACGAAGTGCCTCCAGATCCGCGCCGCACTGCTGGGTGAAAAACCAGACACTGTAAACCTGGTTACATAGATGTTTCTTTAATCCGATGCATTTCGGAGCAAGCCGTGCTCCTTCTTCAGGGACAATCCTGTGTTGGGGTTTGTTATCACCGTAAAAAGAAATGGAATGGGAGGAATAAAGGTAGATGATACATTCACTCATAAAGTTTCTTTATGGCCCATTCTCTTTAGCCTTTTGAAAACTCAAATAGGTAAATTTAGGTTTTTCAATACAAGAAAAAAAATGTTGCGCTGGTCTGTTAAGGTCGGCTTCCAGGCGATCTAGTCCAGTAACCGTGCGAAACGAGAGTCTTCATATCATGAAAACCCGCTTCAACACAATCACTAAGCCGACTAGAAGCATCCTGGAAGTTCGAACTTAGATGTAGAAACTCGGGCACGACTGTCCTATCACTTGCCTTTTGTCTCTGCCGTGATGTTCTCACCAAAGTAGGACAAGAGGCCTGTGATAGTGGATAACTCTCCCTGCCGGCAACCTGGATTCCAGATAAGGGGATTTCTGCAGCTTGGCCCTCTGCTGTGTGGCTTTGGGTGGATGGTTGGGTTGCGCTCTCACTTGCTTGAGCTTCCGAGCCTGCTGCTGCTGAGGCTGGTGCGGCAGTGCTGCTCAAAGTCGTGCGTTGGGAAACAGCTGTCCGAAGGAAAGCAAGGTGGTGATGGTAGATGTATTTGCTTATGGAGGGCTTGGCTCCACTTCTTACATTTCTTTCCTCTCGGAGGTCTGCATTGAATCTGTCTTTTATGGAGCGCCACCGAACGGACAGATTCTTCACATAGTCTTCTTTTTCCTTTTGGGACACAGCATCATAGCCCCTCCACATAGCTCGTGCAATCTCATCCCATAGTCTTCTCAGGTAAATAGTGTCCGGATGTTTGCTCTCACGTGGGTCCCAAATGGCCGGTCGCTCTTGCACAAGGGTGATTAAGGAGTCATTTTCCAGATATGTTTGTTCAATGTCTTCTGGAGCAATTGAGTTACCCAAATTTTCCTGAGCCTCGAAAAGACTATGAGATGATTCACGCCCACTGTTGTCACTTTGATCACTCTCCTCTTCTGGTTCGTAGTCAGGATCACTATCATGTATTGGTTGATTTGGTTCAAGGTTGTCGCTTGCATCAGACATATTTAAAGCACCACTCACAGACACCACAGACTCAATAAGTATGAAGTCCAGCAGCCACAATAACACAGCCTTCAATCCAAGACCCAGCAGGCAACGCAACACCAATGTTGCCGAACACAACACTAACAAACAGATCCTGGAACCGGTCACAGAGCCAGGAAGAGATCCACTCAAAGGTCCAAGGCACCAGGGTGATATTTCTTCGTCTTGATCACAGTCTTCCATCCTCCAAATGTAGCAAAGATGTTCCCAAAAAAAGGTAAATCCAGAAATAATTGTCAAATCCATTAGTAATTGTCAAATCCAGTAGAAATTGTCAAATCCGGTAGAAATGGTCAAATCCGGTAGAAATGGTCAAATCCAGTAGAAATTGTCAAATCCAGTAGAAATTGTCAAATCCAAAATAATTCGCAAATCCACAAAGAAATCGCAAATCGGCAGATAGACGCTCCAGTAGATGCTTCCATCTTTATTTTTTGGTCGAGTAAGTCACTGCTGTCCTTTACGTATGATGTTATCAAAGGTACGAGGGGTGTCAAGATACCTTCTACTATTTTCGCCAAAGGTTACAGTATAGAGTTAGTGGATGCCACGATTGGGCGTTCCGGGGGTTAAGCAGGTTTTTGTGTATCTTAGGCAGTGTGTAGAAGACCGGAGTCACAGGGTTCAAGTGCACTAAATATTCGGCAAGTTTTGTGTCAATGGTGTTAGTACCTAGGTAGAAATCTACCCTGCCTTTGATCAATATCCTAATGTCCGTCGTCGGATTATGAGGAATTGGTGTATAAGTCTCTGCCACCCCTAATTGTGACTCAATTTCTTTAATGTATTTTGTACGGTCCATAGCTACGACTGCCCTTCCCTTGTCAGCTGCTTTGACGATCAGCTGATTATTAGCCTGTAGTGAAACAAATGGCCTGTCGTTCTAGTGGAGTCAGATTCATTTGGATGGAGAATGCGCCCCTCTCAATGTCCCTGAGAATTTGATCTATGTCCCTAGAGACCAGGTTGAGAAAGGTCTCCACCGGGTGATAATTTTTCGGTGGTTGAAACTTACTGGGAATTTTAAAATTAAGTTCACTGAGGGTAAATTGGTCTGGATTAGTGGGGTCGACCTTTACTGGTCCTGTGATGTCTGTCGGTTGAAAATGCGCCTTTAGTCTGAGGTTCCTATAGAACCTCCTGAGCTCCTGGTCAATGTGCAGGTTTTAAATATGGGCGTCGGGCAGAATGAGAGTCCCCTCTGTAATAAGTCAGATTCGGTCGGACTGAGGGTATAGGAGGAGATGTTGTACACGAGGTTTGTGGTCCTACCTGTGAGCGAAGAACCATCCCCTCTCTCGGTGGTGGTGGCAGTACTAGTGGTAGTGGTGGTGGTGGTTAGTGTTCCTTGGGTCGTGGACGTTCTCCTCCTCCCCCTCCTCGTCTTCCGCGACGCGTTTGTCTTTGACCTAAAAAATGTGGCCTTTGAGGGCCAAATTCGCCCTCGCTGCCTGACGATGAGTAGTAACGAGGACCAGGTGGGACGTAGCCACATCTCCATTTGTACAGTTGTTGTTTCTCGTAGTCCTCATGTCTCCTAAATTTTATCTTTTTTCTCTCTTGGAGGTTCTTCCTGTATGTGATGAGGGTGTCAGCAGTTTTTTTCTTCAGTGCCTCAAATTGGTCAGGACTGGTAGTATTTTCAAGTTGATCCTCTATGATGATAATCTTCTCCTTCAGTGTCTCTAATTCTTTCTGTAAATGTTCGATGGTAAGTAGGATGATGTCTATCGAGCATTTATTCAGAATGCCTCAAATTTGCTGCAGTACTCGTCATTATCGGAGAAAAGTCTTAAGTGCAAAGAAACTCTCAAGCCTCGAGGGATCCTCTTGACTCGATGATATTCTGCCAAAGTAGTCAGATGCAGACCCAGTGCCACAAGCTTCTTCCGTTCCTTTTTGTAATCGCGGGTCTTAACTTCCTCTACTGATGACGATAGGAAACTTCCAGCTGCTACTTTAGATAATATGGCTGAGGTCTCCTCGTCATTGTACGAGACAGTCGTAAACGACATTGAAGAAGTATATGAGTATCACTAGGATAGGGGAGCCTGGACCCAATATAGACTAATTGCTTGACAGTTGGATATGCCCGTCCCAAAATTGGCCAATGTTCTCTTATCACATTATGTATGTGTGTTTGGTACGGGTGGTATGTGTTAACAAATACCATCACGTCAGTTGTCGTGATGATGGTTTCAGGCTGCCAACGTCTGTCCTGATAAGCTTGTTTTTAAGATTACTTGGTCTCTTGTGGCAAAGGAGTACTGGATTTTGAAACTCCTTGACAGTTGGATATACACATCCCAAAATTGGCCAATGTTCTCTCATCACATTGTGTATAAGTGTTTGGTACGGGTGGTATGTGTTGACAAATGCCATCTACTGTTTATCATTGTACATAAGTAGTGTGCCAAGGTATATCATATTATTTGTAATTGTGTCCTGAGCACCTCCCATATTAAGGGGTTAGAGCCAGACCTTTAATTGAATATAAGATCCCGGCACGTCTCGCTCTTCAGGTCTGGGACTCCGACCACTTCTCTGCTGATAATTTCCTTGGTGCAATCGAGCTCGACTTGAATCATTTCCCCAAGGGGGCAAAGACTGTAAGGCAGTGCTCCATAAACATGGTGGCCCCTGGTAATGATTCTCTAGCGGTGTCAATCTTCAAGCAGAAGTGAATGAAAGGATGGTGGACACTTGTTGCCCATAACGATGAGATGGAGCTCACTGGTAAAGTAGAGGCAGAAATTAACCTCCTGACGGCAGAAGAAGCCGAGAGAACTCCTGCTGGCCGGGTGCGCAAAGAACCAGATCCACTAGAAATACTAAAACAGCCAGATAATAGCTTTCTATGGTTCATAAGCCCTCTAAAATCCTTCCGCTACTACTTTTGGAACAAGTATCGCTGAACGAAAATAAAACTGGCAATGGTCACCCTGATATTTCTCCTTCTGGGACTGTTTGTGTACTCTTTACCAGGATACTCGGTAAAGGAGATACTGGGAAGCTAAGGACCTTTGTGATGGACATGACTGGAATCGAACTCAATCGAACTCAATTTATCAACCTCATATGTAACCCTCATGGCAAACAGGAGAGATCGAGGGTGCTTCCGGAGGAGGGTGGGAACTCCCAGACGGAGAGCAAGCTCCTTGTCCTTGGGAAGGAGCACTAGACCCCTGGAGGTGTTGAAGTCCATTCCCAAGAAAGTCAGGGCTTACTTGGAATCAGTGCTTACTTGGGTAGATTGACTAACCATCCCATGCGAATAAGTGTGTCCACCGTGATTGAGACGCTTAGTCTTTCATCAGATTGTCGTTTAGTCTCCAAGTCCAAGGGCGTTCAACTGAATCTGGGGGGTCAATTGATAGAAAAATTGGGGCATGGTTGGACCATAAGAAGCTCACTATTGTAGGACGAGGGTCCCAGGACATGCACAATGACTTACAAGTAACATATCAATTCTCCCATAAGATTGATGTGGGTTCGAAAAGAAGGTGTAGTCTCTCTCTAGTGGATTTACCACCCTCCATATATCCACCAGTCGTGAGTAATGGAGGTCCTTTTTCAGGGCAGAGAGTTGTTTGCTGGAGGTACTGGATCTAGAGAATGTGGAGTCCACAGCCAGGTTTAGAGTTAGATTAAAATCCCCGCCAATGATAATCACCCCCCTCTGCAAAGTCCGCTACCTTTTTCAGAAATCCCCTACATGCAGCTATCTGACGTTGGTTTGGGGCGTACCAACCAGCTATGGTATAAGTTGTGGCAAAGATTTTGACTTTCAGGAGAATATATCTTCCCTCGCTATAGACAAAGGTGTCCAGCACCGTATGTTGTAAAGATTTATGAAAAGCGATGGACACCCCCTTCGAGCGAGTTTCAGGGTTGGACCCGTGGAACCAACTAGTATAAAACTTATTTTCAAGATCTGGTACGTGTCCTGTCTTAAAATGGGTTTCTTGTAATATCAGAACATTTACTCTTTTCTTATGCATCCCATACATGTTAAATCCCCTAGGGTTTAGATAACCCAATTTAATGCGCTAAAATGTGTATTTGGAGGGGTGTACGAGAGCGGAAGGACAAGGGCGGCAGAAGAGAGAGCAAGGGAACAAAAAGTATGACTCAAAAGTAGCAGTAATAGTAGAAAAAACCCGACACCTTAGTCAGAAAGAGTCCGATATATGACTGTTGTAGGTCCACCGATGTGTTCTGGAACCTAGTGTGGAGGTTCATGTATATCAACAGCTGTATCTGAGCCCCACGAAACACAGCACCTCCTGTAGAGTAGTGAACCTGACCGAGGTGGAGCGTTCCTCCCCCGGTCCCCAGCAACAAGCTTTAGTATATGTTCACATATTGACCAAAACATAACATATAACTGAACCATTAAAAAAGTCAAAAGGAATATTAAACAGGCTTCAAATAATAAAATAATTTTCTCTTCTCCTTCCTTCCCTCTTTTAGTAAAAAATTAAATGCATTATGGTGAATTAAAATTATCTGTAACCAACTCAACTATTGAAAGAGCCCATATTATAGGTATATCCGATGTTCTGCTCTCATACCAAAGTCACTTCCCTCTTTGAGCCTGAGGCTCCTCCCCGAGGGTACTGTCTCTTGATAATCAGCCAGGATCTTACTGCATATGTTTCTCTGTAGGAGAAGAAGAAAAGGAGGCAGAGGGAATATATACAAAAAAAAAAAAGGGGGGGGGGGGGAAGAGACAGAAAAGGGATATGTGTCTTCTCTTCTCCCTTGCCCGTGGTAGCTTCCTGAAAGTTTATGACAATATCATATATTCTACCGGCATAGAATCATCTCAGCACGTAGGATCTCAGTCGTTATTGGGACCGGCCTCAATTCAATTACAACGTAGCCGTTCATCAGTGGGCCATTATCTCCAGGAATGAGGAACCCTGTCCCCCTCCCAAACAAGTATAGATCCCGCCCTTTGCATAGATTATACCCTCCTTCCTCTGTCCTGCACAGGATCATCCTGATCATCTCGGAGAACCCTCTCTTTTTTTTTTTTTTCTTTAAGAAAGTGACTTTATTACAATGCAGTAGTGTTAAATCATGACATCTGTACATCTATTACAGATTTAGAATTTGTCATTAAAATTAACCTCCATTCATGAATAAATAATTTTTTTCAAGCTTGTTTTATAATTCATTAAAGGCTACATAAAAGACCTTTGTATGAAGCATCTTCTAGGATAGGCACCTGGTTTACAAGATGGTCTAGCAGCCTTTCAGTGAGCCAAGTTATCCGATGGCACTTTGGATGTGGATGCAGGTCTTGGCACACTGGTGAAGCCACTTTTACAGCTGAACAATGCATTTTGGATGCAAGTAACAATGTTTGGCTACAGCAACATGTGTAAACATACATACTTCAAGATAGCAAGGAACTATTGGCACAGTTAGAAAAACTCTAAATACCGTATATATATTGCCATTTTTACACAGCTTTGTTACAAAACTTCAAATGAGCTGTATATTTGGAAATTTATAAAAACACAAGTAACCGCATTTCCCTTCTCATAATAGATTGCACTGCTCTGGTGTATAGGCTTTGCCTGGTATTGCTGCCATGCCCCGAATAGGTTGACGACTGCAGCAGGGCCCTGTACTAATCTCTTATCTACTTTAGATATAGAGACAGTTACATCTAAAAAGAGGCACTGGCCACCTCTACATCCCAAAATGGCTGGAAGAAGGTGGCACAACACACCCATGGTGTTCAGTTATGGATGGCTGCATCAGAAGTCAATGGAGGCAACAGCATTTTGCAGGTGTCCCTAGCTCTAGCCCAAGAAAATCAGAAAAAAATGTAACAACATTTTGTTAGAAGCAGGAAGCACTCAATATAATTTGTAGGCAGCTTTGGAAACAATTGAGATACTTTTACAAGACTGGACACAGAAACCTTTTATCAAAATGCCCACAGTAACAAATGACAGCATTCCTGCGGCCTTCAAAGATGTCACATTGGCATTGAGAACCCTCTCCTCTTACCAATCTGGTCTCCGCTGTCCTTTGGGGGGGGGGGGGCGCGTCTTCTTTGTTGGGCCTCGCCACAGTATGTCGTTGGCATTTCTGGCCAATCTGGTATAGCCACCAAAGGTATGCCCAGCGTGGCTGTAAAGGCCGGGATACCACTTGGGTAGCTCAGAAGATGCATCCTGCCATCTTTGAGGACTCTTGAGACAGAATGGGAACGCCCAGGTATATGGCAACCCGCTCTGAGATGCGGTCTGAGTGTTCTGCGTCGTTGAGAGTGTCCATCTAGAGAGATCCGGTAGGAGTTGTAATGATGTTTCGAGATGTCTGATATCTCAGTATTTCTTGCCGCTGTCATCACTGCATCTTTCAGCTGGTATCTGAGTACCCGGCATATTACATCCCTTGGTGGTGCGTTTTCTTTGGGGTCTTGGGCCCAGAGTCCTATGGGCCCGGTCTAGTTCCAGTGGGGAGTCACAGGGCCTATCCAGAATAGAATTAAAGACCTGTCTCAGGGTATCATTCAAGTCCCGGGGCGATACCCTCACCAGTAGACCCCTAATCCTGATGTTATTCCTTCTTGTTGTCTGCGTCATCCATCATAACAGCCATTTGCTGCATCTGGCGTGATTGCTCTGCCATAGCAGCCTCTTGAGACTCCATTCTACGTGTTAAAGAAGCAGTTGCCTGGTCATGGGCACTGACTTTTTCTCCACATTGCTGAATGTTGTCTTTTAGGATGGATAGTTCCGCTTTGTAGGAAGTCTCCAGCCTGGCTACATATTGTTCCATATCCTGCTTATTGGGGATATCTCTCAATTTGTCAACTATTGCTTTCAGATCTAGCCCTCCGGAATATTGGGAGATATCTTTCTCCCCTGTATAATGATAGGGTCGGGAGAGTGGGGCGACCCCCATGAAAGTGTCTAGGGTCATTGGGCCCAGAAGGAGCAATGAAGGTTCAATGGTCTCTGTGGTCTCCCGGGACGTGGATGCCACTGCCGCACAGGCCCCAGTATGTTCTGTGTGAGGAGGAAGGGGGACTGGCTGAGATGGTGCAATCTGTGTGCCACAGTCCTCGATGGGTGCCTCCACATCCTCAGCTCTATCTCCACTGCCTCTAAAACAGGCCGTTCCTCCTCCTGGTATGCGCGCCTTTCTGTAATGGCGGCGGCTCCATTTTGGATCCCAATGTCCACCTGCTGTGCCCACACCACTTCTCTTCTCCCCAGTCACGGGTGTCCGCGATAGTACCTCCGGTGACCACCGCTGGTTCCACGGTTTTCTGCTGTCTCCGTGCAGTCTCCATCCGGGCAGCAGGTGCGGGTGTCTCTGCTGTGTCTCTGAGGGCTCTGCTGCGGGTTCCTGCGGTGCTCTGAGCCTTTCTCTTACTTGCGGCCATGTCTGTTCTCGCGGTTTGTGCTTTAGTGCGCTGATTTAGTGTCAGGAACCGGGTCGAGAGTGGGAGCTTCCTCAAGCGTCCACATTCCTGTTTTCACACGACACCCACGCCGGTTTTACGTTTTTTTAACAGACGGGTTTGCAAACGACTGTTGCAGCCACATGCTCTACTTTGTTGGTAATATTGCACAGCTCTGAGTAACAGTATGTGACCACTGATTAGCTGCTAGTGTCTAAGGACCATTGGGACCAGCTATGAATCTCTCTGGATTAGCAAAAAAACAAGAGGCAAGTACTTTATTTTGTAGAAATTGGATAACCCTCTCACTGGGGTTCATCTAGATCTGATATCCTCTTGGATGCAAAATTTAAAAAGCTGCCAGTTCTGAAGTAGTTAATTTCTCAGATGACCTCATAGTGTAACACAATCCTTTGTACGAAGGAAACACAAGGTCTTATTTCACTGATTGGCACTGGCAGTTTGTACCAAAAGTAAAAATATTGAGGTTCATAAATCAATCTCCCAGGAGAGTTCAAGTTCACCGAACAGATTCCCCACCAAGAACATGCAAAGCACATTTCTCCACTTCTAGTTAGGAATGTTCTAATCAAATAAGGGTTTCAGTTCCTCAATTGCATTGGTTACGTGCTCAAATATTTTGATGTAGTCATATAGCAACAGTAATGGCCACTTTACACGCGGCAACATTTCTAGCTTATCCACAGGTAACTTACTGGCTGCAGTAAAATCATGGAGACATGGTTCTATCTTGTTGCTGTGTACAAATGGAATAATGTCTCCATGATTTCACTGCAGCCAGTAAGTTACCTGTGAATAAGCTAGAAATGTTGCCGCGTGTAAAGTGGCCATTAGAGGTAATCATTGTTTTTTTCCCCTCGGAAATTGTAATTTTTATCCTTTAAATTAGCATGTGTAACAGTTCAGTAAGTTCCCGGTTGACAAGTTCAGCAGAGTTCTTTTCAGATTTTTATTTTTTAGTTGGACGATGTTAAAAACTGAACATGTTCACATGCTTCATTGACAGTTCACAAGATGGAATTTCTTACAGCTAGGTAGCTGTTCAGATATACATGGGTTTCGTTTAAGTCACATGTATCTGGTTACAATTGTAATTTTTGTAATACCGATGACCTGAATAAAGAGGTTAAATGCAGTTAACTGTTTTCTAAGATGAACAAAATGCGTTAATAAATGGCATGAAAAAATTGCAGGGTTTAAGTCTAGCATTTGCTGCAAACAAGCAGATATCAGTGTGGGGTCTTGGTTTCTTCATTGGTGTAACAGAAAACCAGTATAGACTCCTGTATAGAAGTAATACCTTTTATGTTATGAGGGGTCTTTTCAACATGAGTGTCTGTGTTTAAGGCTTTTTTACAAAATGGACAGTAAGCCTTCAGCAGGAAGAATGCCAAGGCCCAACCACCTAAAGCCCGTCTCATGCAATAAAGACACCACACTAAAATGTATTTAACAACTTTAATAGAGAGGTATAAACATAACACCGTCTTTTCTTTTCTTTGGTTGGAAAATATTGGGCGCAGCTTGTTTTAGGCTTGAACACCATATAACCCTGAGTGTGCGGAAGCAGTCTACCACCAGTCTTCTGGCACATGTTTACCTTTACCAAGACGCTCTTTCAATCGCTGCGACTTGAAAATTTAAACAATCCTAAAACCATTCCTGAGGAGAGAGGGCTGGCGATCCTTGCCCTGAGTTGAATGAGGGGAATATGCCTAATGGGCCAAAGAACCAGGCTTACAAACCCTGGGCGGTCTTCCTATGGGGTATGTATATGTATTTCTACGTGAAAAATATTCAATAGAAAATAATTTTTTCTGTAGAAATAAAACACACAAACTCATTTGCAATTGTTACGGAGGGTGAACCTTACATATTTTTCGAGACCTTTAGAGATCTACCAAGTGCCTCATAACGTAACTTTTTGGAACGCACATTCTACATCGTCAATGGCTTCTTAGAAACAGTGTCACTCGCTGTGAACTTAAACACCTTGTTCTTGGATTCACGAGGCATACCACTAATACTGATGTGAGGCTTCTGAAGGAAACTGTGCTTAATGTGAAAATGGCTTTGTGCACCATCAACATTAGAAGAGAATTTTGGGCAAATGCTACACTTTACAACAAATTTGACTCTTCCTGATCTATATGATATCCACATGCCAAGTCTGACAGGTTCACTTTAAATTTACAATTCACACCAATAAAGTTTCCACCAGGCTTTATCCCTGGTGCAGTATGGTTCTTGAAGAAGTATATATTTGAACATGTAATATATATGTATATGTCGATCATACCAATTTCTCCTCTCGGCATGGCACTTGCTCTGCTTCCTTGATCTTCTCCAAGCTGATCTTCTTACCTTACCTTCTATATACCTTCTTCCACGGCCAATTGCAGTCATTACCCAATCAAAGAGACTCCATTTTTCCTAATGATTTCTGGCAGGTCTCTTCATGGAAAGTGAATGCATTGCTAATGAGAAACTCGACTAATGGAACTTTAACGTTCTATGACCTCACACCGGATCTCTGCTGACAGGTGGAACAGAGCTGTTTTTTATGACATCACTCAAGAGCTATACAAGGAGAGAAAAAACCATACATATATAAATTGAGCGCACCAATGAAATCAAATAATTGTATCTTTATTAACAAAAAAACGTGACAACAAACAATCAATCTGTTTATCTATCTAGTATCTATCTCTCTAATTATTACATTCTGTACATACTAAAAGCTGTAATACATGTAAATAAATATATATCTTATACCTGTTTATTATGAGCCCTCTTGGTACTAATGTGTAGGGGCGCCACCTAATCTTGCCAACATGCAGCTGTTCACCTCTGACGTCTTGGCCACCTCCAGCATTTTATTCCCCTCCAGATCTTGTGGTAAGCGTCCCTCACAATTCTGGAAATTGTCCTGCCAGGAGAGAGAATAGGTTAGGAATAATTATTATAGCCTCAAAAAGACACATACAAAAGAGGAAAACACCTGCAGACTAAAAACAGATGTATTCCACACAAGACTTTGTTGACAAATCCATAAAGATATGGTGGGGCATATGAAACGCCCCTATCCCCTTCCCTAATACAGTGACTCACCTACTGGTTGGTCTTACAGGTGGTTTTATGACCTTCTGTCCTTCGTTGGCAAAGCTGAATCCATGGAACAGTTTTTGGTTACGGAGAGAAGATACAAGAATCAGTGTTCTTAAAGAAGACACACAATAGAAATGTACTGCTGCCACCATCTTCTCTGGGTCATATACTTACAGGTGGTAGCTTTAATGGTGAACTCGCTACGGCTGCCTCTGTATCTTCCCAGTTGATCTTCTTAAGGAATCGATGATCCCTTATTTTGTCTACAAACAGCTGTCGTGTCTCTGGTGATATGTCCAACTGTTGGAAACATATTGAATTTAATTACCCAGTCTCCAGTCGTTCTCCATTTTCATTGTTGTATTTTTCATTACATCTAGACTCTGTATTATTGAAATGTGTCTTTATACTCACCCCCCTCTATGAAAGCTTTGGCTTTGGGGTTAAATCTATTTGGAAAGATAGATTTTTTTATACACCACTGCATTCCTGAAGGTGCTAGTTAGTTTACCTTGGGTGTGTTTCCCAGTAGCCAACTCGTAAATAACCACACCAGCAGAGAACCAATTGATTGCCTTGGTGTACGGCTCTCCTCGAAGAATCTGTGATTTGAAGAAGACAATAAGAGCATTGTCCAGACAGCAGAGAACATGGAAATGTCCAGATTTTGTCTTTGACTTCTTTTTTCATTTGTAATATTTCTTTTCCTTGGGATAACTCGGGGACATGTACTGTAGATGATTCCTCACCTCAGGAGCCATGTATGAAATGGTTCTTGGAAAATCTGAAATCTTTGTATCTCCAAAGATGTTCACCTTTGCAACACCAAAATCTGCAATCCTTAAGTGGCCAGAACTGTCTAGTAAGATGTCTGGTTTTATATCTCTGGTGAAAGAAAAAGATGATAAAATACCATAATTATTATTTTAGTCGGGCAAATGACACCACGATGGTCTGAGATATCAAGTATCTGCAGGAAGAGGGGATGGGAGCATTTATATCAGGTCAACATAGAAGACATGCTGCACCTACCTGTGTATGATGCCCTTGTTGTGGATAAACTATAGCCCTCAGATTAGCTCAGCTGCAATAAATCTAATGAAAAAAAAATAACAGAAAATCATCAACAACCAACATTTAATACACTAAACTAAGAGACTAGTAAAAAGTAAAGCTGGATGTTCCTGACAACCATCATCATCATCTAATATATTGATATTCCATCTTACCTGATGACTCGAATAGGCAATGGGACTTTGGTTTTTATGAGGCCGGAAAAGACTGCTCCACTGAGATGTTTCATAAGAAAGTATAGACATAATCCTATGATAAAATAGAGGAGATAATAGTGGTTATTGGTATATTCTACATATTGGTCACTGGTGGTAATCTTAACCCTTTAATCAATATTTGAGCTCTCCAAGCCACGACGCGTTTCGATAGCCTAATGTAGCGGAAAAAGGAGTCTGACTTCTAACGCCCACTGTATTTCTAGGTTTGTGAAGCAAGCCCTCGCTGCTTCGGTCGCTACGCCTATGCGAAATGAGTGAGTGCCATACTCTTTCAGCTGGAGGGTGCGGGAATCCCAATATCGCCGCAGGACCTTATTTGGTCATACTAGTCCTGGGAATGGGAAGATGGGAAACCATACGCCTCGGCCTATATGGTCCATTTTGGAGCGCCTGATGAGTATACTGACCCAGCCATTGCACACGATATCATCGTCGCGTAGCAGGCCACTAAGGCGCTCTGAAGACCTGCTGACTAGCTCACTTACGCGCAGCGTGCCAGAAAAGGTGAGCACAAATGCAGATGAGAAAAGAAAAACCTCGTGCTCCCCTGCGCAGATGTCTGCCAGGTTGTCAATTATGCCGGATAGTATGGTGAAAGATATGGGCCTTCTTCTCTCGGTGGTCCCACGCTTCCTCTTTCAGCCTTTAATGGCCTGCGTGAAAAGGAAGGCTCTGGTGACATCCGGTCAACCGCGGAGGCGATAGTTGAAGGCCAGACCTGCTAAGCGCTGCTGCGCGACTGTGCCGGAATTGCCATTGGTGTGCAATTTTGCTAAGTATTGGGAGACTGATTTACATACAAAAGCTGAATATACCTGTTGCGGCAGCACCTGCGCTAACTCGGACAATTCCTTCCAGGCTTTACCATATGAGCGCCAGGTGTCTGGGGCTATTGATGCTTGTATGTCTCCGGGAGCTTCCACAGGAACTTCTGCAAGGTTAGAAATCTCTGTAAATCAAAGCGCGACAAGACTTCAGCGACACGGTTATCAACCACGGGGACGTGGCGGGCCCAGAACCATATGTTGTGTTCTAGGCACCTGAGAAGTAAATAACGTAGCAATTTAATGACCCGTGGGGAGGAGGATGCCAGGTGGTTAATCGCATGTACCACACTGGCATTGTCTGTCCAAAACCAGATTCGCTTATTGGCCAGTTGCTCGGCCCATAGTGCCAAAGCCACTACTATGGGAAATAGTTCCAGCAAGGTGAGGTTTCTTGTTCAGCCCACCAGGTGCCATGTGTCTGGCCAGCAGCTTGCGCACCAGTTTTGACCTAGGCAGACCCCGAAACCGCAGGTATCGGCCGAATGCGAGAACAGCGAGATATCTGAGCTGGATACCTCGGGTTCTTGGAAACGTGTGACGGTTGTACCTGGCTAAGAATGACTTCCATACGCTTAAGTGCTCTCTCAAGGCCCTCGTGATCCGTATCCTGTGATGCGGGGCGTTTGTGCCGCTTGTGGCCAGGCAGAGTCTGCGAGAAAATACCCTCCCCATGGCACACCACTTCCAATAACGCTGACAAATTAAGCAAAAAAATCTGATTTTTATCAAGTAAATGGTTGAATTGACAAGCCGAGTCCACATTGAATCATGCTCAATGTTTCTGTTTTTGCATTACTTTCTTTGGGTTAGGATGGCCTCTAATGGCCGGTCTCAGCTGCTCAGCGTCCAGCTTTTAGCTCTCTGACCTGACATCAGTATCAGTAATTGTCCGCTTAGCTCTGTGCTCCATGCGTGCTGTTAGTGAGTCCTGCTATTCTGGAAAGTGCTAGATTGCTGCCGTGGTTGATGCCCAATTTCCCACAAGGATTCCCCTTGATTAGCCAGACTGAACAGCATCTGTGCTTATGATAAAGCTGGCCTTTCCATGGACTCCCACTGTAGTGTATGTCTGCCCGCACCTCATCCTGCTGCTCAGGGTATGGGCACGCATCTTTAAGACACTAGAACAGAACAACCAAAGTTTATCAACTTAAAACCTTCATTTTACAAAAAACGTGATGATTATAAGAGAACAGCAATGGCTGTAGACAGAGAAAGATTAAAGCTAAATGTTGTGAAGCAGTCACCAATCAGTAGAAAGTGCACAGGCCTTTGCTTTGTCCCTTTGTCCAGGCCTTTGCTTTGTCCAGGCATTTGCTTTGTACAGGCCTTTGCTATGAATGACTTCAGGACATCACTATTTTCTCTCTCTGCTCTGGGGGCTGTGTTTTCCATTTTCAATTAAATTATTGATTTATTATCAGGAAATCATCACTAGAGGACTACATGTCTTGCGCCTCCTGGTCCAACCCCAACACTGATTAACATCTTTCTGTCAACGTACAGTGGACACAAGACACAGCCAATCAGTGATGTTGGTGGAGTTATACAAGAATGGCAGCCAATCAGTGGAGTGGGCGGGGCTGTAGAGGGCTAAGCAATCAGAGCACTGTTGGATGTGCAGCAGACAAAAACGTGACAGCAGACAGACCAACAAGTGACACATTGCTAAGAGCAGGGTCTCAGCCTCTACATCATGGTGCACTCATAGATACAAATTCCCTTTAATCAATGCTACAGTAGTAGGTGGTCATCATTATTGTGACATCCAGCTAGTAGCTGCCACACTTCTCTCCTTAATACCTCTGGCACACTGCTCCTTACCTGGATAGTTTTCTATGGCAATAGATGGTATTTTCTGAAAATAATAAAATTATATCAGAACAACAAAAATAAGTTGATAAACTTTATGTGAACAAAAAATATAGAACTCTCTGCAGTCCTGATACCATATAACTGGAGTAAGCTCTGCTGGTATCACGCCCTCAGATATGTGATTGCAGGGGGTCGATGGGCTGCAAGCCATCCATACATTGGTGCCAGCCACACTCTTGCTCCATCCAGACATTGGCATCAATGGTCCCAGGTTAAATGACACACTGTACACAGGTGATGGAAGCAGCTTTCTATCAGGTTAGGAGACCATTTTTTCAAGCAATGGGCACATCTATGAATAAGTCAGAGGAAAGATACAGGGGAGGACATATCATTGGTGCAACCTGTTCAGCCACACAGGGGTCCAAGAGGTAAGGGGGCCCATTTGTACCTCCAAAGTAGGTGAAACAGTGCATTTCAATGAGTTATTGGACTGATAAGTGCCCATTTACTGCTTTTTACACAGGGGCCCCTTTCTGTCTGTGGCCGCCAGTGGATGCCAGTGGATGGACATAAATATTCAGAGATACCAGGACATAAGTTCGTTATCTAGCCTGAACCATAAGAAGTTCTGCTGTAGTAAAGGGATGATTTAAATAACAACAGAAGCATGTTAAGGTTCTAGAGGTTCTGTAATAGTAATAAAAAATGTCATCCATTGTGTAGTAATGAAGTGTACCAGCGATATGAAATCAAGCTTTGAAAACACATGAAAATTAGTCTGGAAGCCCATAGGTAAAGTGTGGAGAACCAGCCCGGTTTAGTTCAAAACACAGTCAATACAATACCGGGCACAGGATCCTGTTTGTGACGCCAGATGCTGACTCACCCCAGGGCCATGGGGTACTTGGATCCCGGATGTTGATTAAAGCGATTGTCACGGGTGGCTGGTTCCCAGATCCGTAGCCCTGGTGGTCGCTGAAAAATGTGTAAATTAAAAGAAATAAAGTGTTTGTGACAGCACCTACGGTATCCGGTAATGGTATCGGTGCTGCTGACAGACCTCCAGCAGCCAGAAAATGATGCTCCCCGCAGGTGGAGCAGAGTACCCGGGGCAGTGCTGGTTTTGGAGAACTCACTCACAAAGGTGGCTCTGCACCCTGTCTCTCTCCCTGCACCTCTCCCTGTCTGGATAACGCTCTAGCCAGTGGCGGGTTTGTTCCAAACTCACACATGTCCAGACCCTTTTGAAAGTGCTCTTTTGACCCTGGAGCTGGCTGACCTGACTGGGGATATTTTTTAAAACATTTGAACATGGGGTGTGTACCTCTGCAGAAAAAACATTCATGCCGAAAACAACAGATAAGCATTTGCAGGATGTTTCATTATAAGCGAAGCACACACCCCTTTTAAGGTGTGCAGCGTATATTGCAAATGATTGTAGGCAGCTGTCAAAGAGGATCTGTCACCCCCCTCCTAGATTTCAATGTAGGACCAGCACTAAATGCAGCATGTATCCTGCATTCAGGCAAGGGGTCCCACATGTGTGTGTGTGGTGTTGTACCCCTAAATATAGCCTTAGGCAAAACTTACAGCAAAAGGTCGTGGGCCACTCCCACCCCCTGTGTCTCTTTTCCACCTCCTTCTTCTGTTCGCCTCCTCCTTCATGTGTTGTCATGCATCCTCATCTCCACCTGCGCCTCCTAGTGATTCTTCACACAGGCGCACAGCGAGGTCTTGCTTGTGTCCGTCACGCTTGCCTGTCTTGCCTCCGCCCTGACGTCACGCTTTTGCCCGCCCTACTCCATTGTATACACTGTTGTGAGTCCCTTCCTTCCGGCAGCATCAGGGCACCCCGGCCATCTGAGCTAAATTGGTCTGGTCTTGATAGCGGCCCAATATATATGTCCAGAGTCCTACCACACTAATCCCCCGAATGTCCTTTGTTAGGGTGGACTTTGCAGAAGGTATGTGAGGTGGTTTAACTCTGCAAGGTCATGAGCTCCCTCACACACATCTTGCAGGGACAGCGGCCATCTTGGGGTTCGACCTTCATTGTTAATGTGTTGGAAAACTTTTTTAATGGCTGAACTTGGTAAGGAGACTTTTTATTTCAGAATTAGTCTTCTATTTACCTGTAATGGTCGCTTGCTGCTGGTTTTCTTTGAAGGTAAATCAATAGTTGTTTTTTCATTTTTTTGGCTTCTTCCTTCTCTAATTAAATACTCTAATTTAGGTCCTTTAAGCTGCAGCTTGTATTTGCTCTGGGGAATGGATGTCATATTCTTTCAGGTGGCGCTGTCATTTCTGAACTTTTATTGTTTAGAACCTGGAAAAATACCAATAACATTTTTTGTCTAGAAAGAAGAACTTATCCTACAAAGAACACGAGTTCTAGTAGTATTATAGTGATGTACGTTACCTGTTCAGTAGATTTGTAATGATTCAGTGTCTGTGTCATCTCTTTTATGATGGATTCGCTCTAGCTCTAGGACTCAAATAAACACAAATTTTTTTTTTGTTTGAAAAAACACTACCGAACACAAACCCATTTTCACCAATTTATAGAAAAAAAAACCCAAGTAGTCCAGTAGGAGGTCACTAGACGACTCTCACTCTTACAGATTTAAGAGCAGGCCCCCTACCAGACGACTGACGTGTAATGGGCTCAGTGAGGTCATTACAGTTCATGATCCTTGGTGCACACAGGGGTTAATTGTGATCCCACGATGATCTCTAGAGGCACTTGAGATCACCACGGGATCACAACTGCTCCTTGTGTGATCCGAGGATCCTGACCTGTAATAACCTCACTAAGGTTAACACACATCAGTCACCTGGCAGGGCGGATCAAGGAATGCCCACAGCTCACATAGGAGAGCGCCAGAGGTCCGAACGGAGGGCCTTGGTATCAGAGGTACCGGAGGGGATAGACAGAGTGGACATGGAGGGGGGGGGGTTTGGAGGCAGGATGGGTCAGGACAGGAAGCAGGTTTGTCGGCGATCACACCAACTTGGACTGGCTGGAAGGGGTGGGGGGCTTTGGCGGTACTGCATGATTGGGAGGGGGGTTTGGCGGTACTGCATGGTTGGGAGGGGGAGTTTGGGGGACTAGGGGAGGCTATTTCTCTGCCAACTGACATGTCCGATCATGTCAGATGGCAGAAATATCCATTTTTACCACCATTCATTTTGATTCATGTCATCTCCAGTATATCGTGTGTACTGGCGATTGCGTGATCAGGAAAAAAAGCGGTCCGATTCATAATACCCCGGGACCTAAAACCCTGGAGATTTCCCAGTGTTGGGGGTCGCTACAGGTTTTTTCCTTAAGGGTGAGTGCACACGATGGCGTGTTTGTGACGGCGGCGGCTGGGTGGACCCGACAGGAAGCTCTGCAGCCGTCCACCGGCTTTCTGGCGGGTATGTACGGCGGGTGTAGGGTGGGTGCACAGCGGGTTCGGCGGCGGTGTTGTGGCGGCTGGAAGCAGTACATGATTCTGCGCTTGCAGCCGCTGCATAACCGGCCGGTTTATTGAACATGCACATTCGTTGCTAACCCGCTGGGAACCCAGCGGCTTAGCAACAGATGAGCATGTGTAAACCGCCGGTCTGTGCACAGCGGTTGTCAGTTTCCATAGGTTTTAATGTTAATCCAAAAGCCAGTTTGAATTAACATAAATTTACATAAAACTTATGGAAACCGACCGGCGGTTTACACAGCTAAACCGATGCTAACCCGGCATGTGTGCACTTACCCTTAAGCAGTTTTAAAAGGGCTGAAAGGAAGAAGTAGAATCCAAAGGAAGGTATGTCCAGTGAGCAATGGAGGAATTATAATAGACGTGTGCAAGAAAACTTGAAATATTTAATGTAGCTAAAGTTACATATATAGATAAAAACTCAAGAACCTACACCCCCTCTAAAATTGATGGCTTCTTTAAGGAACATCTTGAAAGAGTCTTGAGTTTTGCCTATACGTGTAACTTTGTCTACATTAAATATGAGTTTTTTGCACACGTCTGCTATAATTCCTCCATTGCTCGCTGGGAATAGCTTCCTTTGGATTCTGCTGTGCATAGCCTGGACTGGGCTACTCCCGTGCGGGAGCTCCATACACCGTCATCATGGTTGTGACCTGAAAATCCCCCTTATTGTTATACAAAGGAAGAAGTACCCTTAATTGCACCGTTTTAATACGATACGGTGGTTGTTAAGGGGTTAACCATTCAGTATCAGAAAGAATCATGGAAAAATGCCATTAAAACCAAGGCCACAATCATGTAAAAATACGACACAAGACAATGATTTTCATATCATCTTTATATCATCTTTAACAGAAAAATCTAAGAAAACCAGCATGTATATAGAATGACATCAGAAACATAAGACGTGTAATCCACTGTAAAGGGTCGAGCACTAGGAGACAACCCTTCCTGAGAAGATAAAGTGCCTCATATAGAATAAACCTATATATATTCACCTCCCAGAGGTGAGGGACCCGCGAGGGCCGCAGCGCTAACATGACAGAGAAAGGAGGGGGAGGGCACCACCTATATGACCTTATAAGTAATTGGGGATCGCTGGGACCACATAGAGACTAATTATGAAGAAAAGAAAGAAGGTCCCTAGAGAGCGATACAACCTCCACTATTAATATATCAGTAATAATAAATTTATTTATTTAATGGAAAAGTTTCACACCAAAGAGAAAACACACATGATAAAAACATTTAAAATGCTACATACAGCAAGTTACAATTCATATGAACAGATTTTCATAGAAGCCTTTGACACCCTTTGCCTAGAATGGTAACAGAAATTGTGCAGTATGGATGATATATAATAAAGTGTATATTGCACATAAACCGATTCCTCATATCCCCCTATTCACATTGATTTTAAGAGTACAGCAAACAGATATGACATGTGCAATCAATTGCCCCCAGTGGGAACAGACATAGCCAGCAATAAAACATATAACAATCCAATAAATCATAAATATGTGCCAGCCTGAAGTTGAATGATATTAGCAAGTCAAACAATTTTACCCATCTACAGGTGAGCTGAATCAGAACAAGAGTACTGCAGGCATGTGAGTAAAGAAAGGGTTACAGGGTCTAGTAACCTGTTTACCAGTTCCTGGATGGCATAAGGGTGTGTAGGATGGCGCTCCCCACGCGTATCGCTGCCTGCGCCTGGCAGCTTCGTCAGGGGAAGGTGTCCATCTCAGTGTGAGATCCTTATTTATAAAGCCTCAATCCCATTAAGGCTATCGTTCCCAGCTGGGTGCAGGAGGCGATCGGGTGGCCAGTCCGTCCCTCCTACATCCAGAGCGCGCAAGCGCGAACGCGCTATTGCGCATGTCAGGCTCCAAGAACATGGCCGCCCGCACCGAGGCGACATGTCAAACGCGCATGCGCGAAGTGCATAGCGCGCATGTCCAGGAGTCCGTATTGAGAGAAATAATTTCTCTCTATCTCTCATAATAGAGAGTTCTGTGTTTTAGGAGGTTAATTACATTTAGGCAATTAGGCAGCAGTAGAAGACTCAGTTCATAAGTAGAGCTCTACTTCTATTAAATAGATGGTATTTACACATAGAGAGCAACCGGATTCAGTCCCCCCATAGTGTATTAAGGAATCACATATAATAGAGGAGGGGAGGCCAGAGAGAGCATAGAAAACTCAGCACAGCAAGGGAGAGCTAACATTTAATCAATAAGGTGGACAATGCACAAAAGAGGAGCGAGGTGGCTCAGTCCCATATCATAATATCATTACCCATAAGGGGTATGGACCAAAAACAACCTATATGTACATCCCTCAGGGAGGGGTATAAATATAGTGCAGAGTCTAGAGCAAAAAAGGAGCTGGTGAAGGGAACCTCAGTTTTGTATAAACAACCAAAGGTTTAGGGTAAACAAGAGTGAAACAGGACAAAGTACCAAAATGGGGGAGGGGGGGGGGTTTGGAGGGATTTTGGGGGTTGTGGTTGGGGGATTATCCCAAACGAGATTGAGACAAGTATCCGGGCAATAATGGTCCAAATTTTGGCCACATCATTACCCAGAAACCAAGGAATACCTATAAATTGTTGCGGTTTACATACACATTCCTGTCAAAAGAATATTATAAATATACAGGTGGATGAAAAATACCACGGAACTTAATTCCCTCACATGTTTATTTTCATAGGGTTCCTAAGTCAACGACTCAAACCATAGAACAGAGAGTCCAGGTTGTAGAGATCTATTTGTAAAAGTTCCTCGTTGATACCAGTGGGTGTTAGGGTATTGAGTCTATAGATCCAAGATGACTCCCGCCGTAATAGTTCCTTGGTTTTGTTCCCTCCTCGGATATTCCCATGTATTTTTTCCAATCCCATGATCTTTATATTTTTAGTATTGCAACGATGGTTCTCCAGAAAGTGTGCGGCAACCGATGAGATGCCTTTTTCTTTCTTCTCGAAATCCCTTTCAGCCGTCCCAATGTTTGAGAGATGTTGCTGAATTCTTTTTCTCAATTCTTGAGAGGTTTGTCCAATATAGACCTTCGGGCACGTGCAGATAAGTGCATAGACCACATTCCTCGTTCTACAGTTGAAGTAACCACCTGGTTTCCTTTCTGTTGGAAATATATCAGAAAAAAGGGTATCATTAGACAACATCATGGGGCAGATATTGCAATTCCCACAAGGGAAAGAGCCTTCCAAGCAAGTTCCCCTTCCAAGTTTTGTTACTGATCTAGTAAAGTGACTAGTTGTAAGGGAATCCTTCAGATTCCTAGCTCTTCGGGCAATTAAGCGTGGCTGCAGGGGAATACAGTTGGCAGTTTGTGGTTCACTTAGGAGGATGTCCCAATTCTTCCTCAAAATACTCCTAAGGTCCTCCCACTGGTTATTAAAATGGGTAATCACCCCCAATCCCTGATCTCCAAAGGATCTCAAAGGGTTGGGTTTTAGGAGGGATTGCCGGTCCAACTTTAAAGAATATTGAAAAGCCTGTGAGATTACCTTTTTGGGGTATCCTCTAGCCCTGAAGCGTTTTGTTAAATCCAACGCTTGTTTCCGGAAATCAGTCAGATCACTACAGTTTCTTCTTAAACGGATAAACTGCCCCTTCGGAATTCCCCTTTTGAGGTGTTCAGGGTGGAAACTCTCAAAGTGTAGAAGATTATTGGTTGCGGTCGGTTTTCGATAAAGGCTGGTTTGAATCCCTCTTCCAACAATCCGCAGTGTAAGGTCAAGGAAGTCAACCGTCAAAGCTGGTGCCTGTGAAGTTAGAAATATATTCAAGGAGTTACTGTTCAATTCCTTAACAAAATTGATACATTCCTCCTTAGAGCCCGTCCAAAGAATCAGAACATCATCCAGGTATCTAAACCAGCGGAAGACGTATTTGTTGAAGATTTCGGATCCATAAACCATTGTTTCCTCCCACCAGCTTAGAAAAATGCCCGCATACGAAGGCGCACAACGCGCCCCATCGCGGTCCCCGAGACTTGACGGTAAAATACCCGATCAAAAACAAAATAGTTACAGTTCAGAATGGTGGAGAGGAGATTTAATAAAAAGGTGTCATGTTCTCTCGTACCTGTGGAGTTGGAGTTCAAGAAAAAACGCCACTGCTTCCAAGCCCAATTCATGCTTGATGTTCGTGTAGAGAGACTCTACATCCAGCGTCAATAATAGAGTATTTTCTGGAAGTTCAAGCCTCTCCAGATGGTCGATCAAATCCGCTGAGTCTCTCACATAAGATTTTTGTTGAGTGGCTATTGGTTGGAGATAAAAATCCAAATAAGAGAAGGGTCTCTCCAACAAACCACCAATTCCTGCAACGATTGGTCTACCTGGGGGGGAGTATGTAGTGATTTATGGACCTTCGGGAGCATGTAGAATGTCGGAATAATCGGACAAGTCGTTATTAGGAATTCCGACTCCCTTTTGGAGATAGTACCCTCAAATAAGGCCCGATGGATGATACGGTCCAATTTTGTCTTAAAGACCTGCGTGGGATCAGAAGGAAGGGGTTGATAGTATATACGGTTAGAGAGTTGTCTTCTAGCCTCAGAGACATACATCTCTGCCGGCCACAGCACAATATTCCCCCCCTTATCCGCCTCCTTAATAATGATGTTATTTAATCCCTTCAGTTTCTGCAGAGCTCCCTTTTCCTCCAAAGTGAGATTATTTTGACTACATCTGTTGATCTTAAGTTTGTTTACATCCCTGCAAACAGTGTCGAAAAATATTTGTACCGCCGGAAAGAGTGAGAAACTAGGGGTCATTTGTGAAGGTAATCTACCTGTGAATTGTCGATTCCTGCCCGTCTTATCCTGATTTTCCTCCAACATTGCCAAGAGATTCTCAAATGTCGTTCTTTCCAACGGTGGTAGATCATCTAAGACAGAAGGTTTTTTATATAACAATTTAAAAGTTAATTGTCTGCAGAACAGATAGAGATCCTTCACAAAAGTGAATTTGTCCAACAAATTCATTGGGGAAAACGAAAGTCCCCTTCTCAATAACTTCACCTCTACCTCCGACGGTATATAATCAGATAAATTAATTATATTCAATCCCTGTAGTACCTCTATTTGTTGTTCCTGGTTACTACCCTCTTCGGATGTGGAGCCACCAGATCCAGTCTGTTCGCATGTTTTCTCAGATTTGGACCCTCCACGTCTTCCCTCCGGGTTCGTTTTCTAGATCGCTTGGGTCTGAGGATAAAAAATCTTCTTCCTCTTCTGATAGGATAGGAACTGGTAAAGAGGGTACAGCTGGAGTATTTGGCTCCTTAGGGTCAGGTCTCAGGGTATCTTTGGGCTTAGGTTTAGGTCGAGGGTTGCCCTTCTGGCCCCACTTAAAGACTTTCCCTGTTTCAAAGTCCCTTTTATCCCTGATCAATTTTTGCTTTTTCCTCTTTATCACCTCCTTTTCAAAATTCTCAATAATTCCCTTCAATTTGGTCTGAAACTGTTGAACAGTTCTTTTATCAAAAGAGTCCAATTGTGACTCCCTAGATCTAATTAATTCCCTGAGGTTATGTAAAAAAGTTTTATCGTGGGAGATCAATAAGTCCAGTAAAATACTGGAACATGTTTTTAGTCCTGTTTCCCACTTCTTACGAAAATCTTCCTCCGCCTCCCAGGCGGGGAAGATTTGTACCCTCAGGCCTCTTGGGATCAGCTCCAATTTTTTATATTGCTCCAGACTCTTTAAGTTCCACCAAGTCTTGCTGTATGTAGCATTTTAAATGTTGCTAACATGACAGAGCAATGTCCCCGGAGATGCAGCGCGGACATCGCGGAGATGGGGCCGCTCCAGGAGCGGAGTCTGGGGGGTTTGTAGGGTTTTATTTCTATATGAGACACTTTAGCATTTATGGTTGTCCGGTGATTCATTACTTCTTTACTATATAAATAACATCATTTCTGAGGTTCTCTCCCTTTGGTTATTTTGTGACCATCTCCACAGTCCAGTGCCCCTCTCTGAATAGCCGGACCCCCGCCGTCACATCACATGACCCGGAGCAGCGCTGGGACCCATAAAGCCTCGTTCCCACGGTGCAGATTTTCACAGATCTTCACACAGAACCTGACGACTCTCTGCTGCTCTATTCACCCCTTGTCCTTTTTATTTCACCAATAAATCTAATACACCATTGACATTTGGGAGCGCTCGGGGGATTTTTCTATAGTTTTTAAAACACAAGAACAAACTAGGAGAATTTACCAATGTAACAAGGATAGAAAAAGGGAGGAACAGGGGAGAAAAACTGGGAACAAACTCCATTATCCACCTCATCCCGAGGACATTTACTGTGGAGGCATTTTATCATCTGTATTACAACCTGCAGTGACTTCATAGATTCATATAGAGCAGATTATAAGACCCTGATCATTCCTCTATGGTGATGAAAGTCTGCTGCTCCCCAATATCTTTATAGAACCTCTATATACAGATAACACAGCACCTCATCCTCCAGTCTACATACTCTCAGATGCATCAGGAACTTCGGATACCTGTGCCCTGTGGATAACTTTTTATAAATTACCTGAATAATTGTAATTTTAAATACATACATGTTTTAATAATAAAGAATTGATTGTGATGAAATGATGCAGTTTCACTTGTCATCTCTGTACTCCGCGGGAGTGGGTTACAGGTGATTTGGATTCTTAAGTGATTTATAGAGAGGTAACATCACAGTATCCTTGACTCTGACCCAGATATCTATGTGTTTCTAGCTCTGTTCTTGTTAATAATTTTCTCGGTTTGAATCTGGCTAGTTTTTGTTTAATCGCAGCTTGCTCCATCGGTCAGCAGGTTCTCTGCATAAGCAACCCCCGGCGGTCCCTGCAGCAAAGACCAGACGTCTACATAGAGCGTTTCTGGCTTGTACTTACCTTTTCACTAACCACATTACAAGTAAAGGGAGAGAACACAGGGATGTCCTATTTGAGCAATCCTCATGACCTGAGAGTAGCAGCATGTAAGATTCTATGTCACCGATTGCTGAAAATGAAAGAAAGAGTATGTCTGCTCAACCTCCTTTGTGAGGAGCTCAGAAAAAAATTGTATCAGATCAATAGTATAATCTGGCACACTCTATAGGGTGTGATAAATAACAAGAAAGTGGAATTCCAGTAAGTTCCATTTTTTTTATTAATGTCTTTGTTCAAATAAATCAGAAAATAAATTAATTTAACGTTTCGGCAATGTCTGCCTTGTTCACATAATTCCTTACATGCGTTACATGATAAATAAAACAGACAAAAACAAAGCAATCAGAAACACATAATAGTCATAGTTAATGATGCATATACAAGGGTGAGTTATGGATGCACCACTAATTTAACATACGATAAACATAAGAGAATACATCGGTATCATACTTGCTTTGCAGAGCATATAAAAGATGCACTGTTCCATCAATGTCATATATGAGAACAAACAAAACATGAGGTGAATCTAACTCTGGCAATTAATATAATGAAAGCGTTATGGGAGTAGTGTTTAGGTTCAGTAATAAGGCCCTTCGGCTAGGAAAGAGTTAATCATGAGTTAGTGCTGAAGGATTATGGTTAATAGCAGTGCTGGTTAATATCACAGTATATCTACCTTTGTGATATAGTAGTGATAGTGGATGTCCTTAAAGGGCTTACTTGACGTAGTCAGAGTCACTGAGTAGTGAGTCTGCATAGCATATAGGAGTGCTGTGAACAAAATGTATCACATCTGTTAGTGATGTGCCCGGGGTGAAAACATTATGCTTCATGGTGTACTGACACTTCCTATGTATAATCAGCCTGCTTATAAAGATCCTCTTAGGGATCACTAAGGGAATTTATCCCTGGGTCGTAGAGAACCTAAGTTGGAAGATAAAAGTAAAGTTATAGTGCTATGAAGGGTTATTAAAACAACTCCCGTAAAACCAAAGTTCACGTTGCGGTGAAATAGGTGCAGGTACCGGCGCTCGTGTAGTGTACTTCTAGCGGTGGGCGCCGCCATTTTAAAACATGTGACCCGTGACGTGTGTATCAGGAACGAGGCGCCGTGCATGCACTCTATGAAGGAACCGGGTTTCTGGACAGAGCCGGAAAAACCCGATCTCAGCCAAGGAGCAGTGACGTCAGGGCCCCGGACAGGACCGGAGAGGAGCTGATGAGTTGTGGATATGGACGTGCAGCCTCAGGGGGAGAGGGAGATTCGCTATCACGTTTCAAGGAACTATAAAAAGAAAGTAAAAAAGATTAATACTGTGATCCAATGGATACAAAACATAGTCAATAAGTGTACACTTCCAATAAAAACATAATATTGGAAAATATCACATATGCATATTATAGTGATTATAGCAAATCACCCAGATTCCCCTGAATGAAAAATGATGAATTAAATGTATACACAATATCAAATAGTGGAAAGAAGAGGGCATGACAAGAGTATTTGTTGAGATAGTAATGATCACTAGGAATAGTTATCTGGGTAATGTGCAACACTGTGTGATTAATGGGTAATCTCATACTCTCTGTTAAACCCCCTTGGTTCCAATGTGTCTAGCACGTGGATCCAATAGTTTTCCCGTTCTTTATTTTTTTTAATTTTTTTTTTTTTTGCTCGTTACATAAATTATATTAAGAATTAATAATATAATAATTAAGAAACAAAACTTTGACACTGTCCCCTCTCACCCTCCGCTCGTTACATAACATAGTAATTAAAAAATAAAACCGAACTGAACTCAGACGCTATGCTGAGCAGCATCACCGGCAGGCACCAGGACGGCAGATATGTGTGGAATGGGGCAGGCAGAGGTCCTCGTCCGCTCTCAGGCGGTGAGGGACACCACCATGATGATGAACATGACGACAGTGAGGAAAACGGCCAAACAAATGGCGATGTAGACTTTCCTCTTCCACGCGTTCTGCTTTGGTGTCTCCTTGTGCCCAGCTTCTGTATCCCTCTGGGCCTGTCTATTGTCCTTTAGGATGTTGAAGTTGAACGCGTTCGTCTGACCGGTCTCCAGCAAGTGATCAATCTGCTCGCCAGTGACACTGTAACCGATGATCTGGAACGAACGCTTGAGCCTCTTCGTGGTTTTGTCTCTGTACTGTGCCTGAGCCAGGTCATATCGGTTCATGACCTCGAAGAATTGATGAGTGAGGAAGTAGTGCTGATTCTTCTTTATCCGCAGGTAGACCGAGCGCTGCACCTCCTCCTCATCCTCCTCTATATCAAAGGTTTCTAGCTGACTCTGGATTTCCTTCCCTATGTGTTTTATCTCTTCCGGCAGAGATTGTATATCTTTCTTCAAACTGTCATCCGGTTCCATCTGGCTCAGGATCTTCCGCTGGGTGGACTCCAGCTTGGACACTTTACCTCTCAGGACGTTTATGGTATCCTGGATCTCCCGAGCCAGTTTCTTCAGCTCTTTGATCCGGTCCCTCATTTTGTCTCCGGTTATTCCTGCATAACGGTAGAGTCTACCGTAATGCTTTAGCTTGTTTGCCTGTTAAGAAAAAGAAAAGAAAATCAGCCACATAGAATTCATATTCTTTCTGTCACCGCCCCGTCTGCCTTGGGGTATATAGTTTATGACTTTTCGGTTGTGACACATTGTGGCCACATGAGTTAAATTGTGAAGGTCAATGAGCAGATTTTTCTTACATCTGATAGTCGATTTATGTTGACTACTAATGTCTTGGATATGTTGGGTAGTCTCCCCAACATATCCGAGACCACAGGGACATTTTATGAAGTAGACTACATAAGAAGAGTCGCAAGTGTACAAACTTCTTATGGAGAATGTTTTATCCGATTGCTGTAAGACATCCCTGGAAAATAAGCCCCAGAGGATTGTTGGACCAAAAAAGTAATAAGACCTGTCTTATTTTCGGGGAAACACAGTATGTCACTAGATAATCCGCTACTTTCTTTTGCTCCTCTTTCGTAGTAATGATTTGATACTCGATCATTTTCAGTTTTTTCTTTAACCTCTGCAATAATTCATTTTGTAAAAATGAAGTGAGAACTTCGGCTGCCTCTGATTTCGTGATGATTAATCATTTGTTTGAAGGTGGGGACAGTGGATCCGGCGGAGATTGAAATAGAGACTGGACCTTCAAATTAATTACAGACTTTACAGGCAGATTTGAAGTAATGATCACTAGGAATAGTTATCTGGGTCTGGGTAATGTGCAACACTGTGTGATCAATGGGTAATCTCATACTCTCTGTTAAACCCCCGTGGCTCCAATGTGTCTAGCACGTGGATCCGATAGTTTTCCCGTTCTTTGAGCCTGTCAAAGAAGTTTCCCATGACCTTGTTTTGATTTTCTACAGTTTTTACTTTTTTCCTTAGCATCTTTATTGCTTTAGCTTTTTTTTTTTTTTTGCTCGTTACATAAATTATATTAAGAATTAATAATATAATAATTAAGAAACAAAACTGTAACACTGTCCCCTCTCACCCTCCGCTCGTTACATAAAATAGTAATTACAAAATAAAACCGAACTGAACTCAGACGCTATGCTGAGCAGCATCACCGGCAGGCACCAGGACGGCAGATATGTGTGGAGTGGGGCAGGCAGAGGTCCTCGTCCGCTCTCAGGCGGTGAGGGACACCAACATGATGATGAACATGACGACAGTGAGGAAAACGGCCAAACAAATGGCGATGTAGACTTTCCTCTTCCACGCGTTCTGCTTTGGTGTCTCCTTGTGCCCAGCTTCTGTATCCCTCTGGGCCTGTCTATTGTCCTTCAGGATGTTGAAGTTGAACGCGTTCGTCTGTCCAGTCTCCAGCAAGTGATCAATCTGCTCGCCAGTGACACTGTAACCGATGATCTGGAACGAACGCTTGAGCCTCTTCGTGGTTTTGTCTCTGTACTGTGCCTGCGCCAGGTCATATCGGTTCATGACCTCGAAGAATTGATGAGTGAGGAAGTAGTGCTGATTCTTCTTTATCCGCAGGTAGACCGAGCGCTGCACCTCCTCCTCATCCTCCTCTATATCAAAGGTCTCTAGCTGACTCTGGATTTCCTTCCCTATGTGTTTTATCTCTTCCGGCAGAGATTGTATATCTTTCTTCAAACTGTCGTCCGGTTCCATCTGGTTCAGGATCTTCTGCTGGGTGGACTCCTGCTTGGATAGTTTACCTCTCAGGACGTTTATGGTATCCTGGATCTCCCGAGCCAGTTTCTTCAGCTCTTTGATCGGTCCCTCATTTTGTCTCCGGTTATTCCTGCATAATGGTAGAGTCTACCGTTATGCTTTAGCTTGTTTGCCTGTTAAGAAAAAGAAAAGAAAATCAGCCACATAGAATTCATATTCTTTCATATTCTTTCTGTCACCGCCCCGTCTGGCTTGGGGTATATAGTTTATGACTTTTCAGTTGTGACACATTGTGGCCACATGAGTTAAATTGTGAAGGTACAGGGAGCAGATTTTTCTTACATCTGATAGTCGATTTATGTTGACTACTAATGTCGTGGATATGTTGGGTAGTCTCCCCAACATATCCGAGACCACAGGGACATTTTATGAAGTAGACTACATAAGAAGAGTCGCAAGTGTACAAACTTCTTATGGAGAATGTTTTATCCGATTGCTGTAAGACATCCCTGGAAAATAAGCCCCAGAGGATTGTTGGACCAAAAAAGTAATAAGACCTGTCTTATTTTCGGGGAAACACAGTATGTCACTAGATAATCCTCTACTTTCTTTTGCTCCTCTTTCGTAGTTTTGATTTGATACTCGATCATTTTCAGTTTTTTCTTTAACCTCTGCAATTCTTTATTTTATAAAAATGAAGTGAGAACTTCGGCTGCCTCTGATTTCGTGATGATTAATCATTTGTTTGAAGGTGGGGACAGTGGATCCGGCGGAGATTGAAATAGAGACTGGACCTGAGTCTCTGTATCAGGCTCTGAAATGTGCAGTGAGCTCTGAAATAGGCTCTGCACTATTCAGGGCTCACAACCGATTCAGGGGAAGACGAGAGAAATATATTACAATATGACAAATCAAAATAATCTCCCAATACAAAGGTGGATATAATATGAAAGACACACATATACAGTAAGTCAACAATCCATTATGGCAATATGTGATGGAAAATAAAGATAAGCATGTTTAAAAGATTATAGATCGTATTACATTTAACCAATAACTCTTCTGACCAGACGAATCTGGGTCATATCAGTTTGGCATCTCCTGAATTCTACTTCGGCATCACCTAGAAAGTGAGAGATAGATAATGGAAACATATTTTTAAGCTCATATATGTTTGGTGCACATTCTCTTGGATCTTCTATAATGTAGATAATGATAATTCCTATTGGGTGGCTTGGCTTGCACTAGAATGAAATAGTGTAATCCTATTATATTCAGCAGCCTGAATGTAGCCTTCTGGTTTCCCTCCACTACATACCTTCTTGAATGGCAGATACATGGCTCTGTGGTCTGCGAATGATGGTGCGCACAATTGCCCACAGTCCCACGGTAAAACCAATTGTAATCACACTGCACCAAAGCAAATCCATGGGGCAGTGGGCCTCTGCAAGCCACTAAAGTCTCCTAGATCGCCCTGTTGTGTGGTCAGTCACTTGGTGGAGAGATGGTGAGAACTGTTCTAAAGGAACAGAACACTATGACCTCACACATGATCTGTGATGAGAGGTGGAGCAGAGTTGTTATCATGACATCACACAGGAGCTGTGAATGGCCACAGACACAAGTTTTTTTTAAACCTCCTGGAAACTTCTTTAATCAAACGACAATCCCTCCTGAAATGGGAAAGAAAATCCAGAGTTGGGATTTTACCAAGATTGTTCCCGTCCACTTGCTTGTTCCTTAAGACTGCATTACATAAGCATTGTTTATTTCTTGACAGTAACCTCATTCACGAGTTAGTCTGTGTGCTAGGATCAGGGTACTTTTTTTTGAGTCCCTTCATGAATACAGTTTTGCTGTGGGTATTTTGTTGTTTTTCGGTGTGCTGGGTCCACACAATTTTAATTGTTTTTAAACCTGTTGGTGTCTTGTATAATTGTGTCCTTTTCTAAATCGTCGCAACAAACAACTAGAATAATGAGATGATTATATGTTTCCTAATGTTGCTTTTATTTAACTATTTGCAGGATTTTTGCAGGATCTATTCTTATTTCTTTGTCTCTTGTGTGCGGCATGGCTGTGTTGGCTCGTTTTTATTTTTCCATGTTCTTACGATCAATTTTCATTGCTCGGGTATTTGTGTACATTGTTTCAGCAGATCTTGATTCTTCACAATCGAGATTTCTAAATGGAAAAGAAAAGTTACCTTTAGAGAGACAACCACGGCTGGTTTTTATGCCGCTGCATTTGCAGGCAACTTATGCCGGTAACGCTATGTGCGGCATCAACAATTACTAACAAAAGTACAATAAGCTGATGTTATGTAAGGTTTATTGCTGATGGTATTTGCAAGATTCTTATTTTACTTCGATGGTTCCTTATCTTCCCTGTTATTGTTGTCTGCTGAGTTATGAGTTCTTAAATGTTATAGCTAAGTTTAATCTATTAATCTAGTCGTCTATTTCTCACTCCTTGTTTCCCTGTAATTACAGCACATACCTCTGCAAAGGAAAGCAAAGGTTATTTATATATTTTTACCAAGGGGGGGACAGACAGCACATGGGAAATAGATATATGGTGAACGCTTACCCATGGATCAATTGTTGACTGTGGTTTTCAGCCACGACAATCTCATTTTGCATCTAGTAGAATGGTGAAAATGGTGAATCAGTGTCACCTGCAACGTGACATAATGAAAAATGTTAAACCATTGGAAGGGGTGACAGCAGACTCACTTAATGTGTACCGCTCCCCCGTCAATCTCTCAGCACAACTTCAGCACTGAGAGGTGGACAGCGGCGAGTGCAGGCATATTAAATGAACGTGACCTTGGCTCCACAGCGCCTCATCCTCCAGTCTACATACTATAAGATGCATCAGGAACTTTGGATACCTGTGCCCTGTGGATAACTTTTTACAAATTACCCACAGGGCTACAGCACCAGCAATTGCATATATAATGCTGTCCAGCAGCATGATGACTCCTCCAGGCCTGGCGTCCGCGCGATAACAGATGTTATTAATGACCCACCCCAAGGCAGTGGGATACTCGGGTCCCGGGCATAGATACTGGTTGCTGTCACTGGTGTCCGGTGCCCGGGCCCATGGCCCCGGTGGTCGCTGAAAAATGTAGAAAATAAAATAATAAAATGTAATGTTTGTGATGCCACCTGCGGTGCCTGGTGATAATACCAGCACTGTTTCAGACCTCCATGGATGATGACAGGCAGCTAGATGGTGATGCTCCCTGCAGGTGGAGCACTGTCCATGGGGCAGTGATGGAAATGGAGAACTCACACAGGAAGACGGCTCTGCAGATGAGGGCTTAATGCAGTCGTTCTGAGACTGGAATACAGCTCTCCCCAGCGCTATGGAATAAGACACCCACATTGCTTTAGGCTCTGCACAGGTTTACTGGTAACCTCCAGGCAGCTTACAGGTATACAGTCACGGGTTGCTTGCCTGGGTAGTCACGAGAGGATGTAATGTATTTTTGAGGCCTTCTTGTCTGTTCCTCTCTCTGTCCTCGCACCACGCTATTCCGCCTTGCCTTCCTAGCGCTTCTGCTTCTCCCCAGCGCTTCTGCTTCTCCCCTTGCACAGAGCCCTTCGCTGGTCCTGCGGGTTGTACTAGATTTGTCCCTTAACTGAGGGTCTCATAGCCCTATATGGAGACTTTTGTGGTATTATGGCATGGCCACCTTGAATGGCTCGGGTTCAACCGGGTTGGCGGTGCAGGGCTAGAGTTCTACGCCGCTCTCGGAGCCGGTCCTCCGTTGGTGGACTGGGTCCTTCTTACTGGGTGCTTCCAGTCCAGATTCGCGTGTTAGCTGACACCCAAGGATCCCCCTTCTGTGCCGAACACTTTCTTTTCTGGTGCCCTACCTCTGCGCCATTCACAGGGTCCCTCTTCTTCTCTTTCCCCTCACGATCTGCTCTAACTTCTTCCCGCTCTTCACTACCCACGTAACTCCACCCACCGGGATCAGTCCCCTAGCAACGGGTTAACCAATTGATCCTCTGGTTCTAGGTGTGTGAATGTGTGTGGTGAAGGATTCAGATTAAACCTCAATCCCCTGGTAACAGGGATACTACACACTGGTCTGGGTGCAGCACCCCTCCGTGGCGTCCCGACCAGTGGGGGGGGGGGAGCGCCACATTCCCCTTGGTTGAACTCAATATCTGCAAGTGATCCCACCCATACCCGATACAGAGCTAAATTTTTATATGCTTTTTAACAACAATTATAACATTTTTATTTACACTTTTCATCCCGTCCAGGAGGCACATTTCTTAAACGATATGGGTCAATGGAACCAACATGATAAACTTTCATTTACATCGGCCTAACGGGACCACTACACACATGCAGTCCCAGCGGTCATTGTCTCGCACTTTCAAGTGTCCTTTTTTCCCGCTAAGCTGCTTTAAGGCACATCATCTGACATAGCACACAGTCTCTGGCTTAAAGTTCACAGTCCAGGCTCAACATAATACAAACTTCTCATCAATGTTCATGAGTGTTATGAAGATTCAGTAGTTTTTAACTATATACAAGACCGGTACTCTTATAGCTTCAGTGTTTACAGTTTGTGCACATGCTGGGCGTACCATCTGCGGGGCCCTGCAGGTCTCTCGTTGCTAACCCGGTCATTCTTATACAGGTCCGGGTGTCCCCTTGGGAGGTGAGATTCAACATCTCTGCTTCCCACAAGCACCTCGTAGAGACCCGGCTCCCGGATGAATCCCCAACCCCTCTCCAGGTTAAAACTAGTAACAGTACCTGTTCGTAGGTTCTCTGGAGGTACAGGTGGCTGTAGGCGGGTCTGGGCTCGGGCCTGCAAGTTTTCGAGCCTGCAGGTTTTTGAGCTCCCTGGCCCACAACTCTTTGCGAAGGCGCACCCGCACTACCTGGTTGGCCAGGTACTGCTCTCTCGCTTAGTCTGGTTGTGCGTAGACGGGGCTGGGGGTCTGTCTCCGTCCCCCCAGTATTGGTGTCTTGGCCGATCATCTCTCCCGGCCGATTTGGATCGTCGCTCCACCTTGCCATGCGGGGCCCAGATGCCCCAACTTTCTCGTTTCTGCCGTCTGGATCGCCCTCTACAAAAGGAATGGCGGCAGGCGATGAGCCTCTTGGTACCTTGTGCCACAAGTATTTTATACCAAACATGAGACTTGCGAACAGCACTCTATGGCTGCAGCATATGTTCCGCAAGGTCCACCCCACCAATAAATTTATTGTAGTCCTGTATGCCGATAGGCATCTGCCCTGCGTACCGATATTTGGCTGCTTCTGTGGGCATGAATAGATGTTAACATGAGGACATCTTTCTTGTCACAAAACTTGACCAGAAGCATGTCCGCCTTACTCTCACCTGACTTTAATTTTAGGGTGACAAATGTCTTGGGCAACTATTTTGGTCAGACCATAATAGGGGTATGCTGGTATAATAAGTATCAATGTACAAGTTGAAATCAACCTGTGAACGTGAGATAAATGCGCATAGGGGGGTCTTATCCTTTTTACAAAGGGTTATAGCGGTGTATATTACGAACTGCTCACCTGGTTCGGTTGTGTAACCCACAACTGGTATAATCGCCTGTAAGATGGCTTCTAGGATGGCTGCTGCAGGGCCGCACCTTCACGATAACCGTGGAAACAGGAATGCTGTAATGGGACAAAATGCCGGAATGCCCGCGCTGCCACCAGTAATCAACAGGAAACAAGGAGTTAACTGGGCAGATTTTTCTTTATTCTATCCTACGCGTTTCAGAGCCTCTATCCGAGCTCCTTCCTCAGGGAACATCCTTTTTCTTTTTTTTGGAAGCCAAAAATTAATTTATTACAACAAGTCAAAAGTATATGTTTTGTTAAAACACAAACAAAATGTAAGATTAAATATGAATAGCTTCAACAATTTTTTTTACATAGATGTGTAAGTGGGTGGTTGTAGGCTACCTTGAGGATTCTGGTTGCTTCTGTTGATGCTTAAGGTGTTGCTGCTGCCGTGTTCTCCAAAGTACTGTTGTGCACTGTCTGTTGAAAAAGTTGGGTATGTGCGACTACGTGCAGTGAAAGTCTGAGCACACTGAGCAGTACGAGGTCTTAGACAACCATTTACAGGATGTTTGAGCTGTGCCCTGCTTTGTCTGGGCAATGTAACTGTGCTGAGTATATTCCTCTGTGTGTGCTGCTGCCGATGAGTCTCTGCAATATATTTAAACCACCCAATAGGTGAAAAGGCTCTCCAAAATATAATTATACTTCAAAAAACAAACTCCAAGGAGTTAAGCCAAAGTAAATTGCAATATCAATTTATTAAAACAACACTATGTAAAATGACAATGTCAACAAGGTACACAGAAGGAGGACCACATGAAAAACATAAATACACCAAAGTGATGGCCAATCCTCAATATAAGAAACAATATGTATAATCAACCAAATAAGTGCCTCAAAACTGAGTGCACAAATACATAAAGATTGAGGATAGAGCATACAATACCAATCATGGGTCCATTACCTTACTGCGACCGCCCCCTGACTCGTTTCGCACCAGCTTCTTCTGAGGAGGAGATGAGTCTCTGCAGGTGAATTCCCACTCTCGGGAGCAGGCCGGCTCTTCTTTGACCTTTGAAGTGTTGTGCCTTGCGAGGTAGCAACCGGGGAACCCGCTTGCAAAACGACAAGAACACGTGTTTTTAAGTTAACCAATGTCTACCCGTTTATTTTCACATATTAATCACATAACCCGGGTAGCATGTTTGACACATATCACATTGATTAACAACACTTTACATAAATACACCATACATTTACATTTAACATCACATAACACTTATATTGCACATAAGGTTTTATAGTAACCCGGGACCTGTAACCATCGCTGTCCCCATTGGAGCTCTACTAACAGCTCCCGGGTGGCTACGGCCTCCGGCCTACTTACACTATACATAAGTTACAGTACGATGATGACCCTTCCGGGTTCATAACAGGGATTGGCAAACCCTAGTAACCCGGGGCTGCGGCCTCAGGCCTAACCACGCGTTACCCAGTACGGGAGCCCTTCTAACCCCTGCTTCTGACCTTCGTTACATACGCCTCAACGGGCCCTGTGGGTCCCAATGGCGGTACCTGCCGCCTGGCTTTAGTCCCCCAGCATGATGATATACATTCACCCCTAGTCAGGAATCCTGCCTGACCGGGACCTTACACACCGTATGTGATCCATCATTCAAACGTCCATGGATCACACACCTGCTCACAGCCCACATCCATGGACTGTGGCCCCTCCATGGCCCATTACAGGGATTGGCAAACCATAGGGCACGGGAACCTCTACATCCGTTACCTACTGGAGCCCTCTTACCCCTGTCTCTGGCACCACAGGCACACTCACCCCATTAGAGGTCGTGGTTGAGGGACGGGTACCCTCTGCAAGCAGCAGGGCAAGCCTCCCTCTCGTCCCAAGGACGGAACGCCTCCAACATCATCCATACTCGCTGGGTCACTGTCTCTCCACATGATTATACATGGGTCTTACATAGGTCATCATCTCTCATTCAGGGCCATTACTTACGCCCTCATACACATAGTTCATCGGGTCCCTTAACGGAGTACTCTGACTCGGACCCAAAGGCGGTCTATGCCCGCCTGGCACACTACATACAATTGCCTCCACGGGCTACATACATTCCGGTTTATCAGGACCTTTAACGGACTCCACTGAGTCGGTCCCAAGGGCGGTCTATACTCGCCTAACATGATTTACGCACACCAGGTGCACAGTTCACACGATCGCTCGGGAACTGCTTTCTTACCGGGCACGGATCCGGGTCTCGCTACCTGGGTCACAGGTTCCACCAGGCATCCCCACAGGCTCCTTTCCCGGGCGTGTTTCACCCCACGCCCGGTCTAGCGTCCACGGGTCAACCACGGCTTCCCCCTCTAGGTGCGGACACGACCACGGACCTCGGCACCGGCATGGAGCTAGCATGCTCCCATCATGTCATGCACACAGAGCCTTGGACTGCTCTGCACTCAGGCTGGTCTCAGCTTCCATCTGACTCAATCTCAGCTTCCAGGATCAATCTCAACCTCCAGAATCAATCTCAGCCTCCAGAATGAATGAATCTCTCAATCACTCAGGTGGCCGGCTCTTATCGTGCCAGCCACTCCCACATGGACACACCCCCTCAGCTGCTTGTAATCAGCCTGTCACACAGCTCAGGTTAACTCCCTGTGTTCCGGGTTGTCAGCACTCACTCATTACATCCTATTCCTCATGGACTCCGATCTCATCTCACTCTCACTGCCGCTCATTAGGCTCTTGAAACCTCATTGTGTTCAGGTTGGTTCACACAGTATTATCATCACAGGAAAACCGGCCAGTGTGCACAGGATCATCCTCTGATCCTACATGTGATGTACCCCGGCCATGCGGATCATGCCGGCGGTGCCTCACAGCCTGCAGTCACACCAAGACATGTGGGCCCCCAGGCTCAGTTAGCCCTTGATCATATCTCTCCTTTTACTCTCCACTCGGGTGCCACCGGACGTGGTCGGACAGGCGGGCAATCAAAAGCTCAGTAAGGTCTTCCCCACTCTGGGGACTCAGCGCCTGGTGCCTTCACCGTGGATGTCCGATGGAAATCCCCTCTGCAACTCTGGGAATCATGTATGGATGGCACGTTTCATAGGGTGCTGGGTCTTGTGTCACAGGTGTTTGGTCTTCTTCTTGCTTGCTTGGTCCCCACAGTTGCTGCAGGGGGTTAAGAGCCAGTAGAGCAGCTAGTTGCAATTTGAGCTTTAGACCCATAATGTGGGCCTCTGGTAGGCCTCAGGCCTGGATTGTGGTCTTTTGAGTAATGCAGTCAGGGATAATAGTTCTGGCTGCCGGTAAGCAAAACCTTAAAATTTCCTTCTTTATGGTCGATATAGAACCAGAGGGAATCTGGGGGGACGGTTCATGGCATATACCAGACATCAGGTGAAAGGCTTTGAAAATTGCATACCAAAACGGGCACAAGAGACCATCAGACCACCATATATGAAGCATACAGCCCTCCTCCTCACCATACCTCCAGTATGTACCTGAAACTGCAGGGTTAATCTTATGGAGGACGGCAGGGCACCTATACCAACGTGTTAAGATTTTACAATTTTTCTCCTGTGATCCACAAGAGATACACTTGTGGACAAGCAGATATCAGCGTGGGTCAAGGTTACTTCATTGATGTAACAGAAGGCCAGTATAGACTCCTCTATGGAAGTAATGCTTCTTATGTTATGAGAGTTCTTTGCAATGTGTTTTCCAATGTGAGTGTCTGTATTTGTGGCTTTTTTACAATATTATTATTATTATTTATTTATAGAGCACCATTCATTCCATGGACAGTAGACCTTCAGCAGGTAGGCTGCTAAGGCTCAACCACCAAAAGTGCCATCCCATGCAATAAAGACACCACACCAAAATCTATTTAACAATATTAATGGAGAGGTATAAACATAACATAGTCGCATCTTTACTTTGGTTGAAAAATATTGGCTGCAGTTTAATTCAGGCTTGAACACCGTCTATGAACCCCAAGTGTGCTGAAGCATTCTACCACCAGCCTTCCGATGCATGTTTGCCTTCACCGACACTCTTTCAACTGCTGTGACATGACAAATTTATTATTTGCCTCTTTATTTTCTTTGCAGGATCCAACCAGTTTTTCTGTTCTGTGTTTTAAAAAATCAGTCCGACAGAGAACAAACCAAAATATTTTGATAGATGGTAGGCTGAGTTGGGAGAGAAACTGTGTGGGGAAGACTGGAAGAGGGCTTGCCTCTTTACACATAAACTGTCAATGGCTTGTGTGGCACAAAAGAGGAATTACAAAATTCTTTCTCTATGGTACCAATGTCCTGTTAATGTCCACGCGGCCTTTCCTGCCTCCCCGGATAGCTGCTGGAGATGCGGGGCCTCTAGAGGGACAATGATACATATTTGGGGGGAGTGTAGTGGAATACAACCATTCTGGAACTCGGTATTTGAATTCTACAAGGCAGTAACTGGACTAAAACCTGTGAGAACACCGGCAATTGCCCTCCTTTCAGTTCTTCCTGGATCTATAAAGTCCCAGAAGTTAGACTTACTTTGATTGTTTTTGACGACCGCGAGGACGGTTATTGTTGTAGGGCTGGTTCTGTTTATCGGTTATTATTGTCGGTTATGACTACAATCACCGATATCCAGAATCTTCCCTTCCTACCGCTTTCATGGTTGAAATATTCAGCTCTCATTAAATCCAATATGGAGTTCAGTGATTCATATTAATTATGCCATCACTTCCCCCTCAACAGTTATTAACAGGCATTGGAAAACCACCCATACTCCCGACTTGGCCGAATGGTTGGAAGAGATGAGTAGGATACACCGAATGGAGGAGTTGACGGTTGAAGTGACCGATGCCAGGGATAAATATTTGCGAATGTGGAGCTCTTAGGTCCGGATTTCAAAAATATGCTTCCTGAATAATTGGTTGGTTGGATGAGTTCTACGGGCAGAGTCAGAGAGACAGTAGATGAGGTAGTTGTAGTCCAGTAAGGAGCTTCATTTTAGACCTTTTCCTTTCTCCACTTTTTTTTTTCATTTTATATGTTCTCTTTATTCTCTCTTCCTTTCTATTTCTATTTCCCTATCCTTCAGAATAACAATGATTTCGAACTTAAGATTGTTTAAAAGCATAATTAATGGGAAAGAGTCTGGTTGAGGTAATCAGTTTCGTTCATTTGAATGTTCTACTAGAAAGGTTTCACAACTTTTACTTTACACAGTGTATTATATACATGATCATAGATCTTATTTTATCCAACATGCTTTAATATATATCAGATTTAATAACCAAAGCTTGAACATCACTTTGATTTGAAGTTAATAAGATTTAGAGCAGTGATCCTTAATCCCGATGGAATTGTAAGTGGAGGTAACTGAGTCCGTGATTAGCTGATTTTTGTTATTAAACATTGCTGGACATTTTTAATAAAATTAGTGAGGGGCGTATTGGACTTCATAAGTAAGTGGTGCTACGCAATACAGACTAAGACACAGAAAAAGCAACGTATAATGCACCTACATAAATGGATATGAAAAACTGTTTGGTTGCAAGTACAAATTTTCTGTTTAATACACTTTAAAAGCAAGCAGACAGATTCCAAAACCAGTAAAATTACATAAAAAAGGAGGGTGCTGACAAAATAGGGAGACAGAAGGCACTGAGTGCCTCAATATTCAACAAACACCCAGGGTATAGTTCACAGACCACTGCAAAGCATAGGAATCAAAGATAAAGCAGAGTACAATCAATACATAACACGTCATTGTAAGCACAAGTTCAGTTAACATGACTGGTAGAAATGTACCCAATAATCCCTATAGACCATGCATAAGCACTGTGGTAATAGTGCTAGACATACCCAGTAAGGTGGATGGAGAGGCACACAGTGTCGGGAAGCCCCGACACGTGTTTCCCTGTTTTCTTCAGGGGGATGTGGTAGGGTGTGCAAGTGGAGTGAGGCATTTATAGGTATATCCCTATTAATTACACCTGTGGCCCATAATGGCGCATGACCGCCCCCTTTCCGCCCATCAGAGGTGACTGCCACAGCGGCCGCCGGCGGAGATCCGGAACAGGGAAAGATCCCTGTGACGTCCTGTGATTCCGGAGCCCCGCCTCTTGCGGACGCGTCACAGTCACATGATCGCGGCGGTAGGCGCATGCGCACTGGCCAGACAAGAAGGAAGAGCGATATCACCGCTGAATGTGTAGTGACAGGGGAATTAACCCCTCACTATCACCTCATTGGGAGAATGTACCACGCTCTTTTACACTGACACCCCCTAGTCTACATATAGTATGGATCAAAGAGTGCACATAGATATTCCAGACTGGAGACACAAACACAGAAGAATATATAAATAAATACATAGATTGCAGCCAAATACAAAATGTAATCCAGGTCATAAATTATAACAAATCCTGCGGGTGCGCAGTCTTTGTTAGTAATTCCTCTGAGTATCCAGTCCATATGTGTATTCTGATCCAATAGGGACCCCAAAGTCCAGACTCCAGGTAATGTGAACTACAAGTGAAAAGTGAACATACACACATGTTAAAATACCATATTGACAGAAATAAGGTAGTTCTCAAAAAAGAAAGAAAAACAGACCAAAACAGCACAGTTATATCTAGATACAACATAAAACAATAGAGAATGAGGCAGAAGGATGTATAGATCATAGGAACGAGGTCAGCCAGACAAAGTCCTCATTCAAGGAGGCAGAAAGACACATATCTCTCTTCCTCAGACAAGTCCATGGATCGCAATATTCAGAGACCCCCCTGACCTCAGCTTCAGGTCCCAAGAATGAGCAGTATCAAAAGACCCTATATCTCTGCTATAGGTGTTTCTACCAATATCATTGGGGAGAGAGACAGGGACAAACCACAGTTAAATCAAAGATTCAAACTAGATGGACGTCCTTAGCTCCCACCAATGATGGCGGAAAGGGGTGAATGAAGCAAGTGTAAGGAACCACAAATTGTAACCGTTTCCTAGGGATAAAGGTACCCCCACCTCATTCCCAAAGAGAGAAAGAGGGCAAGTTGGACATTTTGTATAGCCTAGAACAATTTTAAAAATTTTTAGTTTTTATTCTATCTTCTCCTTCCTTTTTTTAGGTATTTTTATGGTACATACCTAATGTATCTTGTCCAGCTTTGACCAATATACTGTTTTTGAAATTTCCTTGTATTCTACTGATGTATATTATAATTTCCATAAAGATACATAGTTTCTTCTTTCTATGTAACCCCATTCCCCTTCCCTTTTCAATAAAATAAGATTGAACATAAAAGATCAGTCCAGATCTCGGACCATAGCCCGTTGGTGTTGGAGACCAGGGACAAATTTGAGAAAGGCTCCGATTATTTATGGAGATTCCCCGACACGTTTGTTAGAGAAGAGAATTTCACTAACTTGCTGGGAGAATGGTGGTCGCACTTTTCCACTGACAATTTGGAACATAGATCAGATCCTGGCTTATACTGGGAAACAGCAAAAACAGTAATGAGAGGGCATATTATGGCCTATAGCATGAGGATCAAACGACAAATTAAAGATAAATTTGTTTAGGCCAGCCTAAAAGTAAGAGAGGCATACACGCGTTATCAGTCCACAATGGCGGCTCCTGACAGAGAGACATGGTTACAAGCAAAGAAGGAGTTTGATGTCTGGGCGGGAAAACGAGAGGATATCTTTAAAAGTCGACTAGAATTAGAGCTCCATAAATTTGGAGACAAGGCAGGGCGTCTACTATCACGGTTAGCTAAAGGTAGACATAACCCCTCCCCCATACAAGCTATAGTAGATGACCATGGCATCACCTGGAATGACCCCAGGGGCATCTCCCGAGTGCTGGGCAAATTTTATGCATCTCTTTACACGGAGGTTAACACTGATGACTCAGACAGCCTTGCCTGGTTAAATGGGATTGAACTGCCAATTGTTTCCCAGGAGGACACCCAATTTCTTAATAGCCCAATCACGACTGATGAAGTTGAGATGGCTATAAGACATTTAAATACGCCCGGGCCAGATGGCTATAATGGTGCTTTCTTTAAGACCTTGAGAGAGCAGATCTCTCCAGTATTGTGTGACATATAATGCGATACTGCAGGGGGCTCCCATACCGGAGAGAATGAATCTGGCTTATATCAAATTGATTCCTAAACCAGGAAAGACACCCACTGATCCAGCAAGCTACAGACCGATTTCTTTAATAAATCAGGATCTGAAACTCCTTTCCAAAATACTGGTTGACAGATTGGCAATGATTCTGCCCAAATTAATACCCACACATCAGGCAGGTTTTGTTAAAGGGAGATCAACCACCACAAACATACGAAAAGCGATGCTTATGTTAGATGTCATGGGAAGGAGAACAAAGATGGAGGGAGGTAACCCAGCCATGATCACTCTGGACGCTGAAAAAGCATTTGATAACGTCAGACGGTCATGGCTGGGTAGGGTACTGGATTCCATGGGTCCGACAGGCCCATTTCGGCAGTATATTTGTGCCCTATACAGCAACCCTAAAGCGTGTGTTAGCACACCTGGCTTTCTGTCTGATTCCTTCGCTCTCCAAAAGGGAACGAGACAAGGATGCCCATTATCGCCCCTTCTTTTTAATCTGGCCATAGAACCTCTGGCCCTATATCTGGAACATCATAATACTTATGAGGGTTTTAAGGTGGGGGCTGATGAGATCAAGCTCTCACTTTTTGCTGACGATATAATCTTGTATGTTCAAAACCCAGAGAGAGATCTTCCGGATATATTGACAGACATAGAGAAATGGGGTAGATACTCAGGGTTCTCTTTAAACAAAAGTAAATGTGAAATTCTCTTCATAAACCAGGAAGAGGGAACACGGAAAGGGGAATGCTTCTGTGGTCTACCAATTGCGAAAAACAGTCTCAAATATTTGGGGGTACACTTGGCCAGATCTAGTGGGATGACATACAAACTCAATTTTTTACCGATCATTATAAAAATAGAACAGGAATTGGTGAGATGGGAGGGGCTGCCACTCTCTCTGATGGGACGCTGCCATCTACTCAAAATGATGAGTTTTGCAAAACTACTGTATCCCCTCCAGACCATCCCCATGCTAATGAAACATGTTGATATAATGAGGATTAACAAAGCTTTTACTAGATTTTTTGGAGGGGTAAGAAACCTAGGCTAGCCTTTAGAACCTTGATCCAGTCTAAACAGGAGGGGGCTTACAACTCCCAGACGTCAGGGGATATAATTTAGCATGCATCCTACGAAACGTATTGGATTGGATTAAGGGAACAAGCAGATTCTCAGATGTAGGTTGGGAGGGGGAATGGGCTAAACCCTGGGATTTATCCGCTTTATTGCACTCTCCGTTGCCCTGTCTTCCGGCCACGTTGAAAAACACGGTTATATATAGAGATACTATCATAACATGGAGAGAGGTCAGGAAAAAGCTTAAACTGGCTTGGAGAATCTCTAGACGACTTAATCCATGGAGATGCCCGGCCTTTCAGTTGGGGCGTGAAAACTCTCTATTTAAGGCTTGGAAAGACAAGGTTGTCCATACACTAGAAGACCTCATAAATTTTGATGAACAAAGATGGATGACTGAGAGAGAGGTGCTAGACGTCTATGATTTACCCCAGTTCCAAGCTATACAATTCCGCCAGTTGAATCACCTTCTCCTTACACACCTGCGGGACCTCTCTGGAGAGGTTACTAACAATCTTTGGTCTGAACTGCTAAATATAAATGAAGGGGATGTGTCCATTACTTCACTATATGCCAAATTACAGCAAGTTCTGCGACCGCAAAGGAGGAGAGGGTTTTTCAACAAATGGCGCAAGCACATAAGTGACCCTGAACTCACTCAGAAAATCCTGGAGGGATGGGGACTCGTTAGGCGGTTTATCACTAATGAGAGATGGAGGGATTCCCAATTCAGGATCATGCATGGGACCATCCAGGGCTTTAACATACCCCCTTCCCAGACCAACCAAGGGAGATGGGTTCATTGCCCAAAATGCAAATCTGGAACATGGTCTATGGTCCTGTCCCGAATCACAAGATTATTGGAGGAAGGTGGAAAGTTGGGCCAAGGAAATATGTGGAGACATGGAAAATTTAGATCCGTTACGATGTATTTTCCACTACCAGACAAACTTGGATACTGATAGACATCCGCATATCTTGTGGCATTATATTGCGCTAATAGCCAAAAGACTCCTTCTCCAACATTGGCTCAATGATAGACCTCCAGACCTGACCCAGATCAAAATGACGATGCGCCATACATTAACACTTGAATCTATAGACGCGCTACGTAACCCAAGTAAACTAACTAAAAAAATTTTTTTCAAGTGGAAAACATTCATTGAAAAAGAATTTACAGATGGTGAAATATATAATTTTATGTTACCCTTCCGTACCTCGGTGTGGTATGCAAAAGAGGATTTAGGAGGGACGCTTGGTAGATTGAGATGTGGTGACTAGGTGATTAGGACGAGATTAGATCCACTTTATCATAATACAACTGTCTTCTTTTGAGATAACTAGATAAGATATAAGTAAAGGATAATTTCCAGGGAAGGGTGGTGGGAGGGTTTACAAGAATTATTCTATATAACTGTAAATGGATATATGCTGTTAACTCCAGAAGACTTTGTATGACTTTTGTAAATTTCTGTTTGATATGCATATCCTAATCTTTTGAAAAATTTACTATGTTGAAAACCTAATAAAAATATGGTTAAAAAAAAAAAAAAAGATCAGTCCAAAGTAATGAGTTTCTAATAGGTTGAGATGCTCACACACCTTCACAAATAATGACTGTTCTTTTGGACGTTTCCCTATTTCACAGCTGTATTCCATTTTATCTAACAAACTGTTTAACTCTCACCTCACTCCCCATTCCTGCCCACCTTGTACGAAAACTCAGTAACAGCAAAATTAACAAAACAATGTATACTCTTTCCCCGTAGAGAATGGGCTTACAAGCTCTCAGCTTTGGTAATGGTTTAAGGTGCATTTCTAAGTGCAGTAGAGACAAAACAGCACAAGAGCCTGTCTCCCGCCTTTCCTAAACTCCTTAATCTTTATCCCCATCTTATTTATGAGGAAATTATCTTTTAACCCTTCCATCTCCCTGTTTAAGACAACTTCTTGTTTTTTTTGGCGAGTTGTTATGAAACATAAGGCGTCGCTGCCTGCTCAGTCTATATGCCCAAACAATTGTTAACTTAGTAAAGAGTGCAAACAGCTTTTATATACTTGGCAGTCCATATTATATGACCTTATAACAAACAAGAAGGCTCCCTGTAATACTTGGCAGTCCATATTATATGACCTTATAACAAACAAGAATGCTCCCTGTAATCATGCACTTCATTAGGCATTACCTAAAAGTTATTTAACACGGAAAAACCCAAGGGAAGAAAAAAAAGAGTATGTTCCATTCCTTCTTTTTCCTTGTTGAGGATGAGTATACTGTCCCCTGGTGAATTCAGTTTTTTTATTTTCTGATTTGCCGTTCCTTTTGGACCAGCCACTTCATGGTTTCTTCTGGGCTTGTAAAGAAATGGGTCTCTCCCATGGCCACCAGGCAAAGCTTGGCAGGATGCTTCATGGCATATGTAACAGCAATGTTTCTAAAGCGCTTTTTGACTTCTGTAAATTTCATTTGTTGCTTTTGGACCTCATAATATAATTAGGAAATACAGAAGCTTTGTTTCTATGTATAGCAAGATCTAGCATATCTCCGCCATAAGATGTTATTTCTGTCTCTATAGAGTAATACTTTAGTCAGAATTTGCTGCGGAGGGTTGCCTGGTGGTTCTGGCCTGAAGGGACTTGGTGCGCTCTTTCAATGACAAAAACAGAGGTCACTGTCAGGGCCGAATTTGGTTTTGCAACTAATTCTCAAACTAATCGGTCAGGTTGTTCTCTTCAGATTTTTCCAGAATCCCAATAAGTCTTCGATTATTCCGCCTCAGTCGATTTCCTATATCATCTGTTTTAGCCAATAATTCAGATATGCTGAGTAGATTTCGCCTGTTCCTTCTGAAGTTATTGTATCCTCAGCTGTGCTCACTGTATTTACAACATTATCGGTTCTCTCCAAGACCATTTGGAGATCCAAGCGCATATACATATATATATATATTCAGGTGAATGAACACTCATTTGGCTCCAAAGTCCATTTAAAGCTACAGCAGCTATGAACTGAGAAGAGATTATTGATAGATGGTTTCTAGCAAAAAGAAGTTTGACTAACCCCTCCATTTGTCTCTAAAGAGATTATATTTTTATATGTACACAGTCTGAAGATTGTATCCTTATGTGTTTTTTTTTCTAAAGATTGTATCCTTAATAAATGTACTGATTTGAATACTAATATTGGTGCACATAATCCCCTCATGTATATGTTATTGAGCTCCAGGTACATGGTTCTTTTTATTTGACCTTTTCTGCACCTAGTGACTCCGGGCTGGAGAAAGTGAGAAACTCTATAAGGACGCACTATGCCTGTTAGTGGCATATAGAGACTCAATTAACCTACAGACCCCAGATGAATCATCTATTAGAGGAGGAACGCATCAGGTTTTTCTGTTTTCAGAACCAATTTTTGTTGCATATTGGTTTTTTTTTTAGAAGTGGAAATGTGCATTCCGGTCGCACAACAACCGTTTTTACAGATAAAACCGGTCTGACTTTGACTTACGGTATATTGATTACATGATAGCCTCCATTACCTTCACGATCTCACAACTGAATCAGATGCATTATAACTCTTTTACTATACGACATTGCACTATGGATAGAAAGATTGCAGTTCAATTAATGTACAATTATCTGTGTGTGTAACTGGGCCTTATGGTTTATCTGACTATCTATCTATGGCTTATCTATTACTTATCTATATATATAGCTTATCTATCTATTTATGGCTTATATACTATTTATTTATCTATCTTAGCGGTCATCCCCGAATAACCATCGGCGCCAGGATGGAAGAATTCGGTGGAAGAACCAAGTTTGTGATGATTCTGGTCTGGATGCTTCAGGACTCTCTTCATTGTTGGTGTGGCTTTGTGGCATTAAAAGTCCTTGACCCTCTGGCTTGTGTACCATCAACAGATAATGACCCTCCGGCTGGAAGCCATCGATAGGTCATCACGCTCCGGCATTCAGACATTCACAGGTCTGAACTGTGGATTTGAACTTCAAGTTTGCTGATGGAAAAGAATAGGTAAACCTTCGGTGCCAAGAAGGGTCAAGAAGATGAGATGTTGATGATATCATGAGGCAACACTTAAACTCAGGATGGATCACAAACAGATGAGACTTGAGTTATGGACATTTCAGGCAGTTTTTTTTCTTTTTAATCTTTATCGCCTCTCAAATATCTACAGAAAAATCTTCTCATTACTTTGTGTTTTGGTGATGTGGACATTGACACTCCAGGCTCTGGTGTTCTCTACTCTGTTTCTTCAGGCTTTGGTGTACTGGGTTGTAGGTTTTGTTTGAGCATCAAAAACCTGCCTTTATGATGATCAGATCTTCGTGCTCTTCTTCTTTTGTTAGAAGGAATGTGATGAACCAATACAATTTACTGAACAACAATTTTTTCTTGCATCTAGATGTTTCTTTGGCAACCTGGGGTGCAGGAGAAATGGATGTAAGACATGTGTTGTTGGGCAGTGCAGTCGTTGTCCTGGACTGTTGCACCTGAATCTCAGTACTACAAATTGGTTAATTATAGGTAGCCTGTTCTTCCTGAACATTATTGTTCTCACAGTAGGTTTTGCAGCGGGGACACAGAACGCAGCCAGACGCGAGATTTGCAGAGCTGGCAGTAAAGGCTGAGCCCTGTCCTCTGGCATCACTTACTGAGATAAATGCACAGTACTGATGAAGTTGGGGTGCTACACTCCCGCTTACTGCACAATGACAAAGAGGCAGATATTTAAGAGGAGCCAATGGTAATGACATTCTTGCAATTAATGTCACTGATGCCCCCAAAGCGAGTAATAACATGATTAGTGGGACAATTACTCTGGAGATAACAACGCCCCTTAAGCTATCTTTACACACAGAGATATATTGCTTGCAATTCACTGGTTGCAGTGAAATCATGGACACATTGTTACATTGGAACACGGCCACAAAATGGAACAACGTGTCCATGATTTCACTGCAACCAGTGAATTGCAAGCAATATATCTCTATGTGTAAAGGTACCTTTACAACTACCGTATATACTCGTGTATAAGCCGACCCATGTATAAGCCGACCCCCTACTTTTGCCCCAAAAATCTGGAAAAACCTATTGACTCGTGTATAAGCCGAGGTTGGACCCCAGCACAGGTATACAGCCCCCAGCAGTGTGGTATACAGGCCCCCCCAGTGGTATACAGGCCTCCCCAGTGGTAGTATACAGCAGCCCCAGTGGTAGTATACAGCAGCCCCAGTGGTAGTATATAGCATCCCCAGCAGCCCCAGTGGTAGTATACAGCAGCCCCAGTGGTAGTATATAGCAGCCCCAGTGGTAGTATATAGCAGCCCCAGTGGTAGTATATAGCAGCCCCAGCAGCCCCAGTGGTAGTATATAGCAGCCCAGTGGTAGTATATAGCATCCCCAGCAGCCCCAGTGGTAGTATACAGCAGCCCCAGTGGTAGTATATAGCACCAGTGGTAGTATATAGCAGCCCCAGCAGACCCAGTGGTAGTGTATAGCAGCCCCAGCAGCCCCAGTGGTAGTATATAGCAGCCCCAGTGGTAGTGTATAGCAGCCCCAGCGGTAGTATATAGCAGCCCCAGCAGCCCCAGTGGTAGTATACAGCAGCCCCAGCGGTAGTGTATAGAATCCCCAGTGGTAGTATACAGCAGCCCCAGTGGTAGTATATAGCAGCCCCAGTGGTAGTATATAGCAGCCCCAGCAGCCCCAGTGGTAGTGTATAGCATCCCCAGCAGCCCCAGTGGTAGTGTATAGCAGCCCCAGTGGTAGTATATAGTAGCCCCAGTGGTAGTGTATAGCAGCCCCAGTGGTAGTATATAGCAGCCCCAGCAGTAGTATATAGCAGCCCAGCAGCCCCAGTGGTAGTATACAGCAGCCCCAGTAATCCAGGGCCCCCCAGCCTTGCTCCGGTCACCTGTAAAGCAAAATATACTTCTCACTGTCCCGCTGCCGTCCGCGCCCGCTGCTGCCGACATCCGCGATCCTCCATCTTCATGCGTCTTCTTCCGACTTCCTGTGTTCGTCGCCGGCAATGACGTCATTGGGGGGTTAACATTTTGAGTGAAGGACGCCTGTTTACCCTCTAGTCAAATGTAGAAATAGAAAAGGGCATTTTAAGCCAACATGTTTCGTAACATCCTTCATCAGGGCAGAATCATAATACGCAGACACACGTGTACAGGTTTATATTTGGGGGCATTGGCACAAAACAACAGATTAAAATAAGCCTGCCATAGTCCCATGCTGTAAAAACTATTAATATAGGTACATCATTTCATGAATGCATGATACATTAAATACATTAGTTTCTATATACAAAAAATCATTACATGTATCCAGAAATCTTTTAACAATGCATCAAAATAAATATAAAACTATGTCTGAAATATAAAAACAAATGCCATTCATAGAGGTGCAACTGCAGAGATTTGAACTGCTGCGCTGTAGGACTGAAGACATTACTATATAACCTGAATAAAGCCCAGTCATCACAACTGAACGAGAACACTCATTGGAGGGTAAAAGCGGATTGGATGTTGGGGGGTTAACCATTTTTTTTTCTTTTGCCAAAATGGTGATCAGTTTAATGGAGGAAAAGTTATCCTTTAGATTCTGAGACTCTGTGTAAAACAGAATGAGCTCAACACAGCAGACTTCAGGCATCGCTTTCATCATAGATTAACAAAGAAAAAAAAGACACAACTGCACAGTAAAAGCACTTGAGACAGCAAACACAACAAGAGTTTTGGCAGCTGAAAAAGAAGATAATTTAAGGGAAGGCCAATATTTTCCATCTAGCAAATAATTTTGCCTTTTGTAACTGGAAGTCCATGGAGCACTGCAGAAGGCCAAAGTCAGAGGACACATGAGAAAACACAAGTAGCCCAAAAAAAGTAGGAGTTGCCCCCTCCAACCCATCCACGCCACAATAATTGACATCATTCCTAAATAACCTGACAACATAAAGCACAGGCCTGTGATAGGAGATGGTAAACTTAACACTGTCTGCTTAGTTTGCGCATAATTGCCCCCTCTGTAATGCAGGGGGGTTAAGGGCAGCTGACGAAGAGGGGATAATATGAAAGAATAGCACAAGAGTTCCGCAGGCAGCGAGGGCTTTTGATTACAGCCTGGCTAAAGCTCAGTAACAGATCTTGGTCACCACACTTCGTCACATCCTGGATCCTTGCTCCTGAAGAATTTTTGCCTTTTCACTGGGCCCAAAGACCAATTCATTAGTAGAGTTATTCAGCTCCCTGACATAACAACAGGAATTTTGCTTGATCTTCATTGCCATAGTTGTAGAACAATCCAATACTGATAAGCTGCTCCAACTTCCACCCATCAGACATGGTGAACCCCATCTGTGTCCGCTTTTTTTCTTGACACTGTAACACTCTGTAGACATGCTTCACTGGACCCTGTGAAGTTCTATTTTCATTGTCTCAAATCCGCTCCTTCACTAGTCGCACAAGTAAAGCGATGTTATAAAACTCGGCTTCCTCCAAAACGCCTTCATCAAATTCATGATGATGATGATGGCGAGGTAGATGAAACAAGAAGAAATGGAGGTGTAGGATATTTTTCTCTGTAGCATTTCCATCTGAAGGTTTTTCCATTTGGCCCTCACACTGCTGAACTTTATGAAATTCACCTGCTCCTTTGATGTTGTAGGAGGCCTTTGTGGATTTCTCTTCCTCAGGATGTTCCTAATGGGTACGTCTTCATCCTGGAGTGGTGTCAGCTCATCTCATATTCATGATGTTTCCTGATTTTAATGCCTCTCAATCTTTGCTATCAAAAACCGGATGTTTCAGTAGGTGTTGCTTGAGAAATAATCTTCAATTTTCAGGAGATTTACAGAGTAGGTTGTAGACCAGATCCTTTATGCATTAAGTTCTTTGAGATAGTTTGGATCATCCCATATAATGGATCTCTTCAGTTCTTCTTGATCTCTCCCGGTATAGAATGGATATTTCCCACATGCCATTTCATAGACAATTATTCCAAGGGAAAAAAAAACAAACAATCATGCCATCATATCTTGGCCCTCTATGAACCTCAAGAGACATATATCTCCCGGTTCCAGCAAATCCTGATATAGTTTCATGTTCATATACATCTACTTCACAAAGACCGAAGTCCCCTATTCTGGCATTGCCGTCGCTGTCTATGATAACGTTCTGAGGTTTCAGATCCCTGTGAATTATGCTATTTAAATAGAGGAACTGCAGGCCGCATGTCATTTGAGCTGTATATAACCTACTTGTCTGCATAGTAAATGGGACTTTGTTCTTAATTAGCTGATAAAGGTTGTCTTCAGGCATGTTCTCCAATACATAGAAGAGGTAATCCGTTGACTGGAATGTGTCATATGAACCACACAGAAAGGGCCCTTTCTCTGCAATTTGAAACACCTTTTTAATTCTTGCAACTCTTCTCCTCTGTTTCTTTGTCAGCCATTCTTTATGAACTACATTAATTGCTACGCGATGACCTATTACTTTCTCTGAAGCCAACCACACCTGTCCAAAGTTTCCTTGTCCAAGGACACTGTGGTACCTAAAACTCTCAATGGACAGTTTGTCTAGCAGAGATTTAATGGTTGAAGTGGCGGAGCCTTCTCCAATTCCTTGGTGGGGCCACAAAGGGCAGTGTGCAGGTCCTGGGGTATACTGCGGCTTGATGGAAGAATACCTCTTCAGAAGAATACCTGGGGTTAACTGTTTAAATAAATTGCAACAAAGGATCTGTATTAAATTCATCTTATTGATAAGAGTATTCATATAAAAGTGAATAATTTACTGACAAATAATTGCAAACCCTTAAAAAAATGTAGTATACAATCTAACATATGCACTCTCACTATTTGTATCCATACTGTTAGAATACGTAAAATGTAAAATCTAAATATATAATATATAGTATATCAAAATATATAAAATTATATCATTAATAAAATTACCGTATATACTCGCGTATAAGCCGAGTTTTTCAGCCCAAAAATTGGGCTGAAAAGTACCCCCCTCGGCTTATACGCGAGTCAGTGCTACCGATGTATACATCGGTATACAGCAGCCCCCGCATCCCCAGTAATGCAGGGCCCCCCCAGCGTCTCTCCGGTCACCTGTAAAGGAAACTATACTTATCACAGTGCCGCTGTCCGCGCCCTCTCGCAGCTGCCGCCCGCGATCCTCCATCTTGCGTCTTCTTCCTGTTTCTGTGCGCGTCGCCGGCAATGACGTCATTCCCTGCGACGAGCACAGGAAACAGGAAGAAGACGCAAGATGGAGGATCGCGGTCGGCAGCTGCGAGCGGGCGCGGACAGCGGGCGCGGACAGCGGCACTGTGATAAGTATAGTTTCCTTTACAGGTGACCGGAGAGACGCTGGGGGGGGGCCCTGCATTACTGGGGCTGCCTGTATACCTCTGGGGCCCTGTATACTACCGCTGGGGCTGCTATATACCTCTGGGGCCCTGTATACTACCACTGGGGCTGTATATACTACCACTGGGGCTGTATATACTGCTGGGGCCCTGTATACTACCACTGGGGCTGTATATACTACCACTGGGGCTGTATATACCTCTGGGGCCCTGTATACTACCACTGGGGCTGTATAAACCACTGGGGCTGTATATACTGCTGGGGCCCTGTATACTACCACTGGGGCTGTATATACTACCACTGGGGCTGTATATACTACCACTGGGGCTGTATATACCTCTGGGGCCCTGTATACTACCACTGGGGCTGTATATACTACCACTGGGGCTGTATATACCTCTGGGGCCCTGTATACTACCACTGGGGCTGTATAAACCACTGGGGCTGTATATACTGCTGGAGCCCTGTATACTACCACTGGGGCTGTATATACTACCACTGGGGCTGTATATACCTCTGGGGCCCTGTATACTACCACTGGGGCTGTATATACTACCACTGGGGCTGTATATACCTCTGGGGCCCTGTATACTACCACTGGGGCTGTATAAACCACTGGGGCTGTATATACTGCTGGGGCCCTGTATACTACCACTGGGGCTGTATATACTACCACTGGGGCTGTATATACCTCTGGGGCCCTGTATACTACCACTGGGGCTGTATATACTACCACTGGGGCTGTATATACCTCTGGGGCCCTGTATACTACCACTGGGGCTGTATAAACCACTGGGGCTGTATATACCTCTGGGGCCCTGTATACTACCACTGGGGCTGTATAAACCACTGGGGCTGTATATACTGCTGGGGCCCTGTATACTACCACTGGGGCTGTATATACTACCACTGGGGCTGTATATACCTCTGGGGCCCTGTATACTACCACTGGGGCTGTATATACTACCACTGGGGCTGTATATACCTCTGGGGCCCTGTTACTACCACTGGGGCTGTATAAACCACTGGGGCTGTATATACTGCTGGGGCCCTGTATACTACCACTGGGGCTGTATATACCTCTGGGGCCCTGTATACTACCACTGGGGCTGTATATACTACCACTGGGGCTGTATATACCTCTGGGGCCCTGTATACTACCACTGAGGCTGTATAAACCACTGGGGCTGTATATACTGCTGGGGCCCTGTATACTACCACTGGGGCTGTATATACTACCACTGGGGCTGTATATACCTCTGGGGCCCTGTATACTACCACTGGGGCTGTATATACTACCACTGGGGCTGTATATACCTCTGGGGCCCTGTATACTACCACTGGGGCTGTATAAACCACTGGGGCTGTATATACTGCTGGGGCCCTGTATACTACCACTGGGGCTGTATATACTACCACTGGGGCTGTATATACTACTAGGGCTGCGTCTATACTACCACTGGGGCTGTATATACCACTGGGGCTGTATATACTACTGGGGCTGCGTGTATACTACCACTGGGGCTGCTGTATCTACCTCTGGGACTGGTGTATACCACACTGCTGGGGGCTGTATACTTGTGCTAGGGTCCACCCTCGGCTTATACACGAGTCAATAGATTTTCCCAGGTTTTGGGGGCAAAAGTAGGGGGGTCGGCTTATACACGGGTCGGCTTATACACGAGTATATACGGTAAGCATCCATTTTAATCCAAATGACCTATCCTGATTCTACAATAATACAGTTGAACACTCAGTAGAGAGGGGATTTAATATATTTTTATTATATTTTTATTATTCACACATTGAATTTAACCGTCCGGCAGAGCCGCAACGTATTACGTATAAATTCACCGAAATAGCGCAGGGATACGCTGTAAACTTGTACCTCATTTCTGCAATGGAAAAGGTAGTCCGATCCCGAAGAGTTTGGTAGTCACGTAATGCGGTTTTCACAATGTCATCACGCTTATAGGGAAGTCGTTCTTTGTCCAAGATGTAATTGTGCAGAACAACTCATGCATTGACAACCTCATACACAATGTTAGATTGTAGATGAATGGCCTTTCTCAAAATGCGCCATTTCGCAGTTAAATGTTTAAAATCAAATTCCACCACTCATCTTGCCTTTGTGAGTCTGTAATTAAAGATCCCTTTGCTATGGCACAATCCACAGCTTCAGTAGGGCTTGAGGAGATTCTCACACATCTGAAAAGCTTTGTCTCCTAAAACAATGTAGGACATCGGTGGTCCATCTGCGTGCGAAAGTGGTGTTGGTGGCGGAAAGTTAAAAACATTGTTATACATTCTTGATGACAATTGTTTATATGCATGTCTTGTTCAATAAAGGAATTTTTGGGAAAAAAAATCCTTGTTATATACCCAACTGTACCCGTACAGACTGTTTAATTACCTGTGAGTCATTTGATCGGCCATTGAAACCAATGTCACCAGCGACAAATTAATATTGTAAATGCGGTATCGGAAAAAAAAATTTTGTAGTTAAAATATATGGTGAAACTTCAAGAAGGTTTAAGAACCCGTGTGATTTTTATCCACAGCACCCAAGCAGTTTGGAAAATCTGTAATTTCTTGAAACTTGTTGGCAATTTTAATCCACCGGTCCATTCTGGGATGAGTAAAGAATTCTGGGTGTAAAACATCCCATAAAGCCTGGCAGGTTTTCACAATTCCAGACACTGTAGATATTCCGAGATGGAATTTGAAATGTAGAGAAGATAGACTTTCACCGGTAGCGAGGAACCTGCAAAACAATAAAACAAAATATGACTACAGTATAATAATTGTCCTAGCATTTCTTTATCAAGATGTAAAAATAATGACAAATCGGCCTTTTACCTTAATGTTAACATGAGCCGCTCCTCAGTAGAAATCACTCGATGGAAATGCCTATCCTGTGTCATGATTAATCCGCAGATCCCATTCAAGAAGGTCATCAAAAGTTTGCACACTCAGCCGCAGGTAGTCCATGAATTTGTCTGGGTGGTTCTGCAGTTCTAGGTACAACGTACAGAATTCACCTTGAGTTATTCGCCACAAAGTGATTGGGTGCACCCTAAATCTGCGACGTCTCTGGGTCAATCGTCTTCGGTGCTCATTATGATACGCTATTCCTATATAATGCGCAATTTGAAAAACAATTTTAAATCTTCAATCCAGTTGACGGGATGACAGCCATTTTGCTGTAAATCCAGGAAAAATGTGGTCTGAAACCAGTCAAACAATGAACTTTGCTTTAAATCAAGGAAAAATGAGATGAGGTCTGAACCCAATATCCAGGAAAAATGACAAGTGGAGACAATAGAAAACACTTTCGTTATATAGCCTGTGGGCAGGTACTAAAAAATAAGATCTGCTCTGGTTTTGTCTGGATCTGATCGTAGTAAGATCTAGAAGAAAAAATGGAAGTGACACGTGGTATTTGCTGGAGATTTCAGAAGTGGTAAAAATGTGTTTTTTACGGACATTTACTGAAACGCCCGATTTCAGAAAACCGCAGATGTGAAAGTAGCCTAATACAGAGCACTGAATAAGCCATAGAGTTATTGCATTGCGTTTCCTGGTGAGATTCTTCCAGCTGGCGCTGTAATTCTTGAACTCTACTGCTTAGAAATTGGAAAAGTACTGATAAAAAATTTTGTTTAGAAGGAAGGACTCATCCTACAAAGAACATGAGTTCTAGCAGTATTATAGTGATGTACGTTACCACTTCAGTAGAATTGGGCTTGTTCACAGTCTGTGTCATCTCTGTTATGATGGATTAAGTTACGCAGTGCTTTATTGTGATCCATCTGGTTTTACCCATGGTGCAGTATGCTTCTTGAACAAGTATATATTTTAACATATGACATACATGTAGATGTTGATCATAACAATTTCTCCTTCTCTCAGCGTGCTGTCTGATCTGCCTCATTGCTCTTCTCTAGGCTGATCTTCAGTCTTTCTGACTCTTCTAACCCATCAGCTTTCTCTTTCTGCAGACTACACAGAAAAGTGCTAGTTCAGAATATCTTCCCTTTAATAGAACGGTACAGCTAGAGTTCCTGAACTTTGCCAAGTAATTTCTCCAAGAGGCCACATGAAAGACTGTCACTATGATAACATTCTCCAAATTGCAAGATTTAGATATCCCAAATATCAGATGTGATAAAACCCCTTGTGTTTCTAGGAGAATTTCCTGCGAACATGTTGACTGTTTTTGATCACGCAGTTAATGTGTGCTGTGATGGAACATACATGATCCAAACATTCTAAGCTCTGTGATATCATCAGCCGCGGTAGGAGAACCTGGTTATGAGCTCATTCTTCATTGCAGCCAATGGGAATTCAGAACATGAGAAATTCTGAAAAATCTCATTTATGTAGCACCGTAGGAAAATATTATTGACTATATTCATTGTAGAAGTTTAAGAAGCCAATTAAATGAAAACATTCCTTTTTTGGTTCCATTTAAACATGTATAAAAATCACAAATTATGCATATTAATAACATAGAGGCCACTGATCAAATAAGATATTATTTAATTACAGTATATGCAGAACACATACAACCTCAAAATAAGTTTCGTCATGTTCAGTAATTGTCCTGAATAAGGATGCTATTAAATATATGGCAAGAAATGTACATTATTGTTGAACCGTGTCCTCAGAATCAAACATTTCTTCACATATATGGCACTGCCACGTGCCTTTAGCAGACTGCTGCGGTACTGCTGGCATTTCTTTTTCCAAGGTCATGGAAGTTGTCTGTGGCTCAATAGATGCAGATGGCTGCTGCAAGACATCTTCTTCATATTAAAATAAATGACCTCTGTGACAGTGAAGTTAGTGCACCATGAAATCTGCTCACAGGCAGGTGAATAATGGCCAAGTCTTCGGCAGTCTTGCCACACACCATGCATCTGTGAAAAATTCTACTGGCCTTCAGTATATGTTTTTTAGCAGCTTCCTCAGATGGATAGTGTGTTAAGCATTCACAGAGCCATACCTTTACTAGTACTGTAAGTACCAATAGTGGCCATTTTTTTTTTTCTTGCACTTTTGCAAACTATAAGTATCAGTCTCTTGTAAAGTCCTATTAATTGTGCAGGGTTTAAGTCTAGCATTTGCTGAGGACAAGCAGATATCATCAGGGGTCTTGGTTACTTCATTGATGTAACAGAAGGCCAGTATAGACTCCTCTAATGAAGTAATACTTTTTATGTTATGAGCGTTTTTGCAATGCTCTTTCCATGTGAGCGTCTGCATTTATGGCATTTTTACATTATGAACAGTAGGTCTTCAGTAGGAAGACTGCCAAGATCCAACCACCATAAGCCCCGTCCTATGCAGTTAAGACACCACACCAAAATGTATTTAGCAACTTTAATGTAGAGATATAAAATATAACAATATCTCATCTTTTGTTTTTTGGAAGTTATTGGCTGCAGCTCGTTTCAGGCTTGAACAAGTCTATTAACCCGAGTGTGCAGAAACATTCTACCCCCGGTCTTTCAGCGCATTTTTCCCTTCGCCAAGACGCTCTTTCAACCTCTGCAACTTGAAGATGTAAATAATCTTAAGACCATTCTTAGGCTGGAGGCACACGGTGCGAGGGACTCGCACGAGTGCCATGCGAGGGATACTCGCATTGCACTGGGACCAGTGTTGCCCTATCAGGCAGGGCACACTGGTGCGAGTCCCCCGCACCTAACTCGCACTGCGAGTCAGAAGCGAGTGCAATCGCAGCATGCGTGAGGGCAATGCAAGTGTATCGGGGAGAGAAAATCTCGCCCCCATACAGCACACAGTGCAAGTGTGCAGGCAAAAACGCTTTAAAACTCGCCGGCTGTCAAAGCCGGCAAGTTTAAAATGACCGCTTTGTGGGTACAGTAAGCTATCATCTTATACTGCTGTGACAGCAGCGGTACAAGATGTTTAGCTAATACAATGATGATTGTAGTAAAATAATGCATTCATGGCCAGGCGTGAGGGGTCTCTGGGTCCTGCAGATATAGAATGGGTTGGAGAGCAAGGTCCTAAAGATGTGCTGCTGAGGGCTGTATAGTCAGCAGGCGGGCCAGAGAGCTGTACCTCATTGATGCTATAGACTCTGGCTGTGATAGTGTCTCAGCCGACCCAGGAGACTGACATAAATGTATTGTAGGGCAAGCCATGCTCTCCTGTGATAGGGATCATGGTGATATTTGTTTGAAGGGGTGGGGATGGGGCTCAGTGCTCACCTCTCCCTGGTTGTTGAAGGCTCTTCCCCCTGCCATCTCCCGGGGGGCTCCTCCGGCTTTAGTATGAGCCGTCCCTTGTCTCCTCCCTGCCAGCTTCACAAGGGTGCAACCACCCTTCGATGATCCTGAAGCAGCAGAAGGGGAGCGGGTCGCTGCTTGGCTCTGGGCACCGGATCCACACTGAGAGGCCACCAATGCTGAGCACGCAGTTCGTTTTCCCACACGTCTTGGCACTGCCAAATACTGGATGATGTCGGGGCTGGCGGGTCCAGCAGTGAGCTCCTGAGATGCCTGGGAGAGGAGACCAGCTCTTCTCTTCATTTGGAGGCCAGGGTCTGCTAATAGTAGCTGATGAAAGGCTGCAGGGCCACTGGAAAGTTGGTCTCTCTAAGGGTACCTTTACACGCTGCAACTTTTGGCAGCGATAGGAGGCAATCTAACGTGCGCGTGCACGTTTTTCATGGTTGCCTCAGATCGCCGAAGGCGCTTTTACATGCCGCAATTGCCACACCATCAGCGGGAAACATCCAGTAGACTCCCGTCGCCGCTTCACACGCCACAATCCCCAAAGGAATATGAGCGTACATGGTTAGCGCCGCAAGAACATAGGCGTCATAGTCTGGTGGATTCCGCGCCCCAAACACGCTGATTAGACAACGCAATAGCGTTATGATTGACCAGTGTGCGCAGAAAGGCTGGATAATACATGATGCCATTGCCATTGTGTGGTGTGAACGGACAGCTGTTCAAATATGGCGCTGTGTCAAGTGAAAGCCAATGAAGACACAGTAGCCACCACCAATCATCGCTGACGGGGCGCGGACTCCAGCACACTGTGGCACGCCTCCGGGAAATCAGAAGGCGACGTAGATTCCATTCCTATCACCTGTTAACATGCCAAAAGCTGTAGGCTTCATGATTGCCTCTCATTTTGGAGCAGTGCTGTGAATTCGGAACCAGGGGCAACCTTTTTTATCGCTGCCAAATTCCCCAATTACACGCCGCAATTGCAAGGTAATTTCACGGCGATGGTGCCGGGGTTGCCGGTCAGATTTCTTGCCGTGGTTGCGGCGTGTAAAGGTACCTTTAGTATCTCCACTCGGCCCCATGTCCACGCCATGCCCCTTGCTTTCCTTTTTTGCACTTTTGCAAACTATAAGTGTCAGGCTCTTGTAAAGTCCTATTAAGTGTGCAGGGTTCAAGTTGATCATTTGCTGCGGAGAAGCAGGTATCAGCGGGGATCTAGGTTACTTCATTGATTTAACAGAAGGCCAGTATAGACTTCTCTATAGAAGTAATACTTTTTATGTTATGAACGTTCTTTGAAATGTGTATTTCAATATGAGCGCGTCTGTATTTATGTTTTTTATTTTTTACAATATGGACAGTAGACCTTCAGCAGGTAGACTGCCAAGATCCAACCACCAAAAGTGCCATCCCATGCAATAAAGACACCACACCAAAATGTATTTAACAACATTAATGGAGAGGTATAAATATAACATCGTCTCATCTTTACTCTGGTTGGAAAATATTGGCTGCAGCTTAGTTCAGGCTTGAACACCGCCTATAAACCCCAAGTGTGCAGAAACATTCTACCACCAGCCTTCCGACACATGTTTGCCTTCACCAAGACACTCTTTCAACTGCTGTGACATGGCAAATTTCTTATTTGCCACTTTATTTTCTTTGCAGGATTCAACCAGTTCTTCTGTTCTGCGTTTTGAAAGATCTATCCAAAGTAATGAGTTTCTAATAGATTGAGATGCTCACACACTTTCACAAATAATGGACTTTTCTCTATATCACCTCACTCCCCATTTCTGCCCACCTGACGCAAGCCCCATAGACTTTGTATGAGGCTTGCCGCAAGTGAACCGCAAGTGCGGCCGTTATGCGTTTATCGCGGCAGTTGCGTTTTTTTCACCGCAGCTGCCGCGATCAGCGTAAAACGCTGAAATGAAAGCAGCCTAACACCAAGAAAGTTTCCATCTAGCTTTATCCCTGGTGCAGTATGCTTCTAGAACAAGTATATATTTGAATATATAATATTCATGTAGATGTTGATTATACCAATTTGTAAAATACCAAGATTTCCAGGTGAAAAATCTAAATTACTATTATATATTTTTTGAATTATTTATCTAAACAATAGAGGAGTTTGTCAATGTGGGAGTTATACACAGTTTGTACCATCAATATTACAGAGGCACCACATTTTTATATAATGCTTGTTCTTAAAAAAAAAAAAAAAAAAAAAATGACTTCTACCAATGGAATAGATAGGAATTGTCCAGGGAATATTATAAATAAAACAGTGAATAATAAATCTACTCTTTAGTTCCAGCACCAGCTCTATGAAGGTCCCTGCTAGTCTTTGACGTGCCATAAGTGCCATAAGCTGCAGGAAATCACTAATCTCTGTGGACGTGCCATTATGTACGAAGCCGATGATTATGAAGTGGTCTTGTGCACTTGTACAGCATCTAATCATGGCTAGACAAGCCTGGAGACCAGCGGGGTAAACAATATGGTGGTACTGAAATTACTAAAAAATAAATAAAGGATAATAGTTATTTTTATCTTTTACAACACTTACTACCTATTATTATTTTTTAAGCTCTAGAAAAGTGAGAAAAATAAGATCTGTTTCATGATTACTGGTGACCACATGTCCATTGACTGGCAAGTGGACGAGATGTTAGGATATACGTTGTACCTGCACTACCATGAAACAATCAGCTGTATAAGTTGGGCTACAACCATGAAGTGCACGTCAAGTTTCCTAAATACCTAGTAAACACTTGATGACCTTTCCTCCTTTTTTGCCAAGAATACCTGAGGAAAGTGGTGCTGGAGTGCATGCCAAGTGATGAAACAAATGACATCTTCATAATTCTCGAATGTCTGATATATTTACAAAGAGAATAGAAAGTGCATGTTCATTGGATCACCTTGGTTCCTTTGTTGCCTATCAAATATAACACCCAACCACAGATAAATGTTACCAGCACCATCTGAATGATGAGTCTTATTCATTGAGTTCTTTTCTTATCCTGAGTTATGTTCATTGTCATATTGGCTATGTGATCAGGAGATATAATCCCTCTTTAGAGGAAAAACAAGATGCACAGGAGAGCAGATCTAGTAAATGTGAAATAGAGGGGCTTAATCTGGTTTGGCACCACATTTGTATATACAAACATTTACACTTCTTCTGACCACAAGATATTGAGTCCATGTCCTGATGATATCAGAATAGGACACTAAAGCCACTTTTAGATATTAGACTAAAGTCGGCACACCAACCCCATACAGCACAGCTGGCATTCGGAAGAGAATATCAGAATTTGCAGCATCACCTTCGCTTCCTCGTTCTCTTAATAGATGAGAGGAAGTTCACACTAAGCACATGTGACAGACATGAGAAACGTCCATGTGTCCAATGCTGGTGGTCACACATACTCAGTCCCGCTGACTGTATCCTCTTGTACATTGGGGATGGATCAATTCCATTCATTGAACAAGAGACATCTTCTCATCAGAAGTGAACAAATTCAAATGAATTCTAGGTGATGATATAGCAAGTATATAAATGCCACATCTACACCAGGAACAATTTCCAGTGATTGTACTGGAAATATTGTTATGTTACAAGATCGCTTAATTTTTACTTCTGAGCACCATTAACGGTGTGCCACACGTCCTTCTTACAAAATCGCTTAATGATACGTAGATTTAAGTGAGATAAAGAGGTGCTGGATCTGGATAGTCATTGTGACTGAGAATTGATTGATCTGAGAAATAGTGTAATTTAATAGTGACCGTTTCATTATTTTTCCCACTCTGCAAACAAGAAGGTCAGTTTAATACCCCTGTGTCCTAATTTTGCTTATGAGAAAGAATTCTTAAACCAAGACTAGTGTGCTAGAAGGTTTGGTACCTAAATTGTGAGATGAATAAGCCACATGGACCTGTAGAAGCGCATCAGCGTGAAACAGCTGTATTCCCCACCTCTTCTTGGTACGCCCTCTCCACTTGTACACTCTGTCACCATGTGTATGCTTTAAGCAAGGTCTTCAATAAATAATTTGTTTTACTTTCACCCGGATGAGTGCTGCTATCTTCACTAGATGTTTGCACAGACCGTTTCCTGGATCTGGGATCTCCAATGAGCACCTCCTGTGGTCGTTCTTGGACAGCGCCTTCCGAGAAGAACCCGCCAATGGTATTTGATTACCTTGCCTTGTTTTCACCCTGCCTTGTGGTTCTGTGACAGTGGTGCTTTTTCCCTGGCCCTATCTCTGCTCATCTTCAGTTACAAGATTGCTTAATATTGCATTATTTACTGCTGTCGGCCTGTGTAAATTAACCCTAATTGACTTTGTTCATTACACACTGAAATGCAGGGAACTCTTGCACATCAAATTGTAACCTCAAATCAACTAAGCACAGACTTTACTTTCATTGGAAGTCTTGGCCCAAACGCCAGCTCTCACCGCTACTGCTACATACTTACCTATGAGGCAGCTTGCTCAGTTTAGGAGACCCAGCAGTAGATTGTAATCTTCCAATCAAAGGACAGGCTGAAACACTTGTATCATGTAAAACCGAACATAGGATGCATGAGTGATTGTGTGAATCATTGTCTATTCCATTGGTGAAAGTGATAACTTCTCCTAAGGATGGCACATCCATACTTTTTTTTTTTTTTTTTGAAACATTACATTTTTATTGAATTAAATAGAAAGAAACATTACAAAATATGGACAATAGAACCATTGTAGAATGACAAATAAAATGTGTTGAACATAAAGAAATTGGATTATAAGGAAAGGGGACAAAATAGGGGGGGAAAGAGGGATTGAGGTAATAAGCTAGGGAGAAAAAGGATGAAGTTAACCAAGTTAATCAATCGCCATGTATGAGAAGTCAGCATATAATATATGGGTCGAGGTTACTGTTAGTGGACCGTAGATGCAAATTGCGACAAGGCCCAGGGGTCCCACCAACCTAATTTTTTTGATTTAACATCATTTTCGTGAGATAAGATTGTTTCATGTTGCATATGTAGGGTAATGAGTACTATTAATTCGTTTTTAGATGGGGAGGACTTGTCTTTCCAATATCTTGCCACGCACAGCCTAGCAGCTATCAGGATATTAGTAATGATAGGTTTAAGGAGAGGAGGGAACTTATCCATGTCTATACCTAAGAGGGCCAAAGGAGCCTCCAAAGTGATGGGCAGTCCCGTGACTTCCCTCAGGATACGTTCTGTTATCCTCCAAAAATTCCTCACTCCTGGACAATGCCACCACATATGCTCCATTGTACCAACCTCTGTACAACCCTTCCAACACTGATTGGATTGAGAAGGTTGGAACTTATGGATTTTCAATGGGGTCAAATACCAATTCAGTTGTAATTTTTTAGCTTGTTCCAGATGTTTTAAACATGACGTATATTTGGTAGTATGCGAGGCTGCGGCTTGCCATGTTTCCAGAGATGTTGTGAATCCTAATCTCGCTTCCCAAGTATCCATATAGGGAAGTTTAGCATCTCCAGTAGGTGATAAGAGAGCTTGGTATATTATGGAAACTCCATGCTGGTTAGATGATGATTTAAAGTATCTCTGTAAACGTGTGTTAGTACACATCGGGTCGAGTGTGGGCAGCTTACATTTGTTTATTAAGTGACGGACTTGTAAATACTGATAGAACACTTTGTTGGGTAGTCCATATTGATAAGCTATATCATGGAAAGATCTAACTCCTTCCGGTTCGAGAAGGTCCTCCAAAAGGCGGGCCCCTCCTTCCCTCCAATTTTTTAAAGATAAGTCTGGAATCATTATCTCCAACGCTGTGAGGGAAATATAGCGAAATAAAAATTGGAGAAGGGTTCTACTTAAATGGTACCACAACTCCAGTAGGGCATTCATGGTGGAAAGATTGCCACCGCACTTCTGGGGGCTCAGTAGCCCTGTTTCCAACAAAAGCCTGAGGGACCCAGTGGGGGCTACACAGACCTCTATCTGCAACCATCTCAACGAGGCTGTGTCTCCTGCCCACCATAATTGCGCCGGTTCCATGATGGCCGCCCTGTGATAAGTGAGGACATCAGGAACACCTAAGCCCCCTTTATGAAAGGGCAGAATCATAAGTCTATGTGCTATTCGGTGGGGTTTTCTATCCCAAATAAATTTATTGATGATACGCTGAAGTCTGGTCAGACATGTACGTGGGAAGGTGAGGGGCAAGCATCTGAACAAATAGATTAGCTTGGGGAGGATGAGCATTTTAACTAGTTGGATCCTGGCAATCCAGGAGAGGCCCACCGAGGCAATCTTATCTAATTCCATTCCGATGTCTGTAGCAATGAGGTCTACATTTTTCTTAACTAGTTTGTATATCGATGTTATATAGATTCCCAGATATTTAAAGCCATCTGGCGATAAAGTAAAGGAAAAATTCTTTTTTAATTCTTCTTGAGTTTGCTTAGGTAGATTTACTGGATAAATAACGGACTTGGAGACGTTTAGCTTGTAGTAGGAAGCTGCAGAGAAGCTTTCCAATACAGCCATTATTTCCCGTAGCGTTGGTATAACCTCAGAGCAAGTTAGGATAACGTCGTCCGCATAGAGGCCGACTTTGTGTTCTATACCTCCTATAGTAATTCCCCTAATCCGGGGGTTTCGCCTGATATGCGCTGCCAAGGGTTCCATGACCAATGCGAAAATTAAGGGTGAGAGAGGACATCCTTGGCGTGTGCCATTAGAGATGTTAAAGGGATTCGACATGAAGCCAGAGGCACAGACGGAAGCATTAGGAGAAGAGTATAACGCCATTAGAGCCGACAAAACCGGGCCAATAATACCGAACTTTTTCAGTACTGCTTCAACATACCCCCAGTGTACTCTGTCAAATGCTTTTTCGGCATCCAGTGACAAGAGCACACCGGGGGAGTCGGATTTCTCCATCAATTCAAGAATGTTTATAAGGCGTCTGGTTCCGTCTCTCGCCTGGCGACCTGGCACGAATCCAACCTGGTCGGGGTCCACCAGAGACGGAAGAACTTCCATCAATCTAGTGGCCCAGACCTTCGCATATAATTTGGTGTCGCAGTTGAGCAGCGCAATCGGGCGAAAGTTACCTGGTTCCGTGGGCGTCTTCCCCGGTTTGGGGAGGGTAGTAATTATAGCCTCTAGACCTTCTCGTCTGATTTTCCCCCTGGATCGCCAGCATGCAAACAATCTTAACATATAGGGAGAGAGAATGGGAAAAAATTGTGTATAATAAGAGAAAGAGAAGCCATCTGGTCCAGAAGCCGTGCCTTTCTTGGTGGACCTGAGTGCATGGCTTAGTTCTGCCTCTGTAATTGGGGCGTTTAATAGGTGCAGTTGGGATGGTGTCAATTTGGGTAGGTCTAAGTTGTCCAAAAAAGCCGAAATCGAAGATTCACTTGGTTGCGATATGCTGTTATTAGATTTTAAATTGTATAGCGATTCGTAAAAGGTGCGGAATTCTTCCGTTATGGAAATGGGGTTCCGTATTTGATCGCCTGTGTGCGAGTTAAGAAAAGGTATCTTAAAACGAGCAGCTCTTCTCTTAACTCGTCGGGCCAACAATGCCCCCGCCCTATCCCCCATATTGTAAAAGCGTGCTTTTGCTTTTTTAAGATTTTTCTCTGCTTTTTGCAGTAAGAGAGATCTTAAATGATCCCTGGCTTCGACAAGGGCCTGTAATAGTTGTGGGCAGGGAGTTTGTTTATGCTGACTTTCCATGGATCTAATTTTGGTCAGAGTATTTTCTAGGTCCGCTCTATATAGCTTTTTCGTGTGGGCTGCTATTTTAATAAAAAGGCCCCTTATTACTGCCTTATGAGATAGCCATAACACTTCATCCTGTGTCTCACCATTGTCGTTAATATGAAAATAGTCTTTGATCTGATTGGTTATATCTTTAACAATATCTGGGTTTGTTAAAAGGTATGTATTTAGTCTCCAGGTATGAGGTGGTGTTAAAGCCATGGAGTCAGAAATCTTTAACGTAGTTGGTGCATGGTCCGACCATGTGATATTGCCTATGTTTGTTTGTTGGCATCTGTGTAGTAAAGCGTCATCTACAAGTATGGCATCTATTCGGCTGTAAGAATGGTGTCTGTTTGAGAAAAAGGTGTAATCCCGTTCCCCACTATGTTGGTATCTCCACACATCATGTAGACCGTATTCCGATATTATGTGTCCCAGTTCCCCTCTACCATGCGTGGGCCCAGAGCAATCTAATCTCTTACACATTGGCATATTGAAATCTCCACCAATTAATCTGTGGCCCTGCGCATGAAGTTGCACCCTGTCCAGGAGAGACCGCATAAATCTAATTTGACCCGTGTTAGGGGCGTATGTCGAGACCAATGTGTAGTTACTATTATTAATATTACATATAAGAATGAGATATCGCCCTTCTGGGTCAGCTATAGTTGTTTTAAGTTGGAAAGAAACTGAGTGTTTAATGAGAATTCCCACTCCCGACTTTTTTGCCTCATTATTAGCATAAAATTGATGAGGGTATATGTATGATTGCATTCTGTGATTATCTGCAGCTAAAAGATGCGTCTCCTGAACAAGGATAACCTCACTATTTGATTTGCGCAAATGCCGCCACGTTATGGATCGCTTTGTTGGGGAGTTTAACCCATTGACATTAATTGATAAAATATTAATACTCATATCGGAGATTTAACATAAGCTTATATATCATCCTATGACATAAACGGTGTCGAAAGACCTGTAACAAAATATTTCCCTGCTCAAATAATCCCTTCCAGGGTGGGAAGGAGGGGTAGGAAAGAGAGGAAAGGGTTAAGGGGATAAAACAGTAAATCTGGATATGTTCCGGTGGAATAGGTGATCGACGTCTCATCCCACAATAGTCGGAACTAAAAAAGACAGAAAAAAGAGCAAGCCAAAAAAGCGGCAAAAATGGAGAGGAATACATCCTTCCCAAGAAAACTCAGTGAGTGAGAAAAATACACTCTGCGGGTTAACGTCCAGGATTGCAGATTTTATCCCTGGAACCAAAAGACTTCAGTTCTTGGCCAAATCCAGAGGGATGAAGTTCAAAGGGCCACAGATTTTAGTTAATGTGCTCAGACTGTGCTCCATTCAGGATCAATATGCTTTTTGTTCGGAGCCGGTGGAGAAGAAGAAGATGAGGAGGGGCCTCCTTTTTTAGTTGGTGATCCCAATCCCCATTCGGACAGGAGTCTGGCTGCATGGTCAGGAAGAACACAAACATGAGTAGAGTCGTTCCGGCGTATGAGAAGCTTGGTTGGAAAGCCCCACATATAAGGGATATTCTCCTTTCTTAGGACGGAAGTATATGGTTGGAAAGCTCTCCGTAGTGCCAGAGTGCCAGGAGACAAATCTGAGAAGACAACCAGGGAAGCAAATTGGTCTGGGAGGTCAGGCTTGCTTCTGAGACTATAAAGAAAGTCCTCTTTAAGTTCATAGAAGTGGATCCTGGCAATTGTATCCCTAGGCAATGTAGGGTTGATATGAGCCGGCTTTGGCACTCTGTGTATCCTGTCTATTATTATGTCTTTTCGTTGCACTTTGGGCATAGCTGCCATTATGAAGTCCTGTAATAGAGGACGAAGATCTTTGGCCTGTACTGATTCTGGTATTCCCCTTATGCGGATGTTATTCCTCCTGTGTCTGTCTTCTAAGTCAAGTTGTTTTGCCTGCACTTTGGCCATGTCTGCTTTCAGTACCTCCTGTGCATCTATTAGATCATTGTGGGACTTAACAAGCTCCACCATCTTCCTTTCCAATCTGTCTGTGCGGCCACCCACCTCAGCTAGCTCCCTTCTCATATCAGCCATCATACCTTTTATGTCATCTTGTAAAGATGTCCTAAGGGAGGCGAGCATAGAGGACTAGAGGACAGCATCTCCTTCATGCTGTTATGTGTAACCGGAGAGTCCTCTCTCCCTCCTCTGATAGACGCCGATGATGTGACTGAGCTCCGTCTGGAGGAAGAGCGGGGAGCGCGCGGTGATGTCGGCGCCATCTTAGATGAGCTGCTGGGAGGCTTGTGCTGGTGAAATACGCGGTCACACGCTGCGGGGAGTGAAGCTTCCCGCTCCGGGTTTTCCCCATGTGTGCTCCGAGACTTCCGGAGTCTGCTGGGCCGGTTTCCAGCAAAAATCTGCGGCGCTGGGCACTGTATGAGCCGCTTAAGTGTCTGTGAGCCCCGGAGCCTCAGGATCAAGCGGCCATTCTTGGCTGCGTCAAGCCACGCCCCCACATCCATACTTTTTGATACAAGCAGGTTTAGGCTGGCGTTACACATAGAAGTCCGTTTTTGGAAGTGTTGAAAAAAACGCATTGGCTATCTGACCGTCTTCCAAAAACGGATTGGTAGGTGTGGGGATGCATAACTGTCCATTGGAGACCATTATATGCGTTTCAAAAACGCATGCGTTAACGGATGGTGTACCATGTGTAGCATGCGTTAACGCATCCGTTTTTACAAATGATGTGCGTTTCCTGAAATGATGGCTACTGTCATGGGCCCTTCATAAATATTCATTACTGGCCACACCCTTCAGCCAATAAAAAGGACAGCTAAATCAGGGGGTGTGACCACCTTCCTTTTGGTAACTTTATATCACACACATTCCTGCTGGCCTGATGGATCGTCATCTGGAGACTGAAATCCTCCTCCTTCAGCTACGATACGTGGCTGCACGGCGGCGACAGTTGCGCCAAGCGCGCCGTTCCAGAGTCTGGATTCATGAGGTGAACGTGTTGCGGTCACAGCATGGTGCCTTCCATGTCCTTTTCCCACAACTGCGGCTCTTCCCGGATAAATTCCACAGGTACCTCAGGATGTCTGTGGAGGCGTTCGATCAGCTGCTGGAGCTGGTGGGCCCTCACATCACCCGGCAGGACACGCGTTGGCGTCCGGCCATTTCCCCAGTGGAGAGACTGGTGGTCACATTGCGGTAAGTGTGTTATGCCTGCTGCCTTCTTGCCTGCACACACACAACACATGTGTTTGGCGGTTTTTTGTTCTCCGTACATGAACTTCATTATGGTGTGTCTTGCCCTGGGTTTGAGACTGTGTTCATGGACAATGTAGTGTGAGTATTTATGTTAGCGGCTGCCCTTGTAATTGCCACATATTGCAGTTTCGTGATGTATATATTCACACACCAAGGACATTGTCATCACCACGGCCACAATCAATCAAAGATGTGGCTAGAAAATAGCCATTTAAGGGTATGTGCCCACAGGAAGGTTTAACGTCGGTTTAGCAGCGAAAACCGCCGGCGGTTTAGCATAAGTTTTATTTAAATTTATGTAAATCCTAAGCAGCTTTAGGACTTACAAGTAACCTATGTAATTTAGAAACCGCTGTGCACACATAGTCAGTTTATGTGAGCGGATCTGCCCGCGGTTGAGCGGTTTCCCAGCGGTTTAGCAGCATACAGCATGTCAATTCTTCTCAGCGGTTTTGGATCGGTTCCATGAACAAAATCCTCCATAGAAAACAGCCGGAAAAACCGACTGAAAACCGCTGTGCACACGCTGTAAAAAACCGCCGGAACACAGCTGGAGACTTCAGAGCTCAGAACTGATAATTTCCAGCGGTTTACTGACGGTTTGAACGCCACTAAACCTTCCTGTGGGCACATACCCTAAGGCACCACTACATGGCCAGCTCCCCTGGAAGGCAAACCAGGTCTAATTATACTGCAGCATTAGACTGGTATAATGACACCTGATTTTTCTCCCTGGGAACCTGGCAATATACCGCTGAAGGAAAGGTTTATTCATGTTGCTGATCTTATGTAGAGTTTGTGCGTGAAGATTTGAATGTGTTTGGATGTTGAATTCAGATATGAAATATAGATATGTTGCAAACATATGAGCTTGGACTGGTTGAACGTGAGGGACCGTGAAGACGGTCCACATTTTTGTTTTAAACAGGGTCAAAGGTTAGTGATGCATCTAACGCAACAGAACATAGTTCTGTGGATGTGTTCATCATTGTGTCTTCAAGGTCATCTGCCTTAAGGCGGCTGTCAGACGCTTCAATATTCTCAGTGATCTTGCTAGCGATCACATGCACGCGTGATCGCTAACAAAATCGTTCACATCATTGGTAAGCTGTCACACAGACAGACTCACCAGCGATGTGGAGCAGCGAGATCCCTGGTAACTATGGTACACATCGGGTTACTAGGCGCCGCGTGGTGCTTAGTAAATGGCCGTTTCACATACAGTTAGGGCCAGAAATATTTGGACAGTGACACAAGTTTTGTTATTTTAGCTGTTTACAAAAACATGTTCAGAAATACAATTATATATATAATATGGGCTGAAAGTGCACACTCCCAGCTGCAATATGAGAGTTTCCACATCCAAATCGGAGAAAGGGTTTAGGAATCATAGCTCTGTAATGCATAGCCTCCTCTTTTTCAAGGGACCAAAAGTAATTGGACAATGGACTCTAAGGGCTGCAATTAACTCTGAAGGCGTCTCCCTCGTTAACCTGTAATCAATGAAGTAGTTAAAAGGTCAGGGGTGGATTCCAGGTGTGTGGTTTTGCATTTGGAAGCTGTTGCTGTGACCAGACAACATGCGGTCAAAGGAACTCTCAATTGAGGTGAAGCAGAACATCCTGAGGCTGAAAAAAAAGAAAAAATCCATCAGAGAGATAGCAGACATGCTTGGAGTAGCAAAATCAACAGTTGGGTACATTCTGAGAAAAAAGGAATAGACTGGTGAGCTTGGGAACTGTAAAAGGCCTGGGCGTCCACGGAAGACAACAGTGGTGGATGATCGCCGCATACTTTATTTGGTGAAGAAGAACCCGTTCACAACATCAACTGAAGTCCAGAACACTCTCAGTGAAGTAGGTGTATCTGTCTCTAAGTCAACAGTAAAGAGAAGACTCCATGACAGTAAATACAAAGGGTTCACATCTAGATGCAAACCATTCATCAATTCCAAAAATAGACAGGCCAGAGTTAAATTTGCTGAAAAACACCTCAAGAAGCCAGCTCAGTTCTGGAAAAGTATTCTATGGACAGATGAGACAAAAATCAACCTGTACCAGAATGATGGGAAGAAAAATGTTTGGAGAAGAAAGGGAACGGCACATGATCCAAGGCACACCACATCCTCTGTAAAACATGGTGGAGGCAACGTGATGGCATGGGCATGCATGTCTTTCAATGGCACTGGGTCACTTGTGTTTATTGATGACATAACAGCAGACAAGAGTAGCCGGATGAATTCTGAAGTGTACCGGGATATACTTTCAGCCCAGATTCAGCCAAATGCTGCAAAGTTGATTGGACGGCGCTTCATAGTACAGATGGACAATGACCCAAGCATACAGCCAAAGCTACCCAGGAGTTCATGAGTGCAAAAAAGTGGAACATTCTGCAATGGCCAAGTCAATCACCAGATCTTAACCCAATTGAGCATGCATTTCACTTGCTCAAATCCAGACTTTAGACGGAAAGACTCACAAACAAGCAAGACCTGAAGGCTGCGGCTGTAAAGGTCTGGCAAAGCATTAAGAAGGAGGAAACCCAGCGTTTGGTGATGTCCATGGGTTACAGACTTAAGGCAGTGATTGCCTCCAAAGGATTCGCAACAAAATATTGAAAATAAAAATATTTTGTTTGGGTTATGTTTATTTGTCCAATTACTTTTGACCTCCTAAAATGTGGAGTGTTTGTAAAGAAATGTGTACAATTCCTACATTTTCTATCAGATATTTTTGTTCAACCCTTCAAATTAAACGTTACAATCTGCACTTGAATTCTGTTGTAGAGGTTTCATTTCAAATCCAATGTGGTGGCATGCAGAGGCCAACTCGCGAAAATTGTGTCACTGTCCAAATATTTCTGGCCCTAACTGTATATACCATCTCACAGCATAGGCTGTGGCGCTGGGAGATGGATCATCGTGGTGTCACACACCACCATGAGGCAGATTGTGCAAGCGTTTATCGGTTGATATGAGCTCCTGCTCACAAATCTGCCATCACACAAGCAAGCAATTGCACATTGTCAAATTGCATGATTGCACGCAGTGATGTGCAAACAATATTGGTTACGCGCCCAAAACGCAGATTGCGTAAGCAATATTGTGCTTTAAATTGATGCGTGTCATGGCCGCCTTAGGGCAACGTCACACACACACAGATCTGTGCAGATATTGTTTGCAGCTCTGGGTTTTGCACGAAATAATGGTCATATATTTCCAGTTTTGGGGCAGGAGAGAAAAAGAGCCATGTGTCCATGATGTAACTGCAAACATAGATATGCAAACAATATCTGCACAAATATGTGTGTGTGTGACGTGGCCCTTACATCCCATTATTGTATGTGTGTCTTGCCTTCTTCATTGCGTTCCTCCCCAAGGCCCAGGTCCAGATGTTGCTGAGCAGCCACCAACAGCAAGAGGGTGCCCAAGGCGCACGTAATTTGCCATTTCAGGGTCAGCTGGCCAACTTGACAAACACACAGGGTTTGTCAACCTGACACTTCACTTGGCAGCAGCTGAACCATGGTTTGATATGGCACATTGCTGCAATTGGACACCCACAGTTAGGGCTCCGGAACACACTCGTGGGTTGCCATACAAATAGTTAGCTGTTGTAAAACAAATATCTTCAGCGTGTGCACGTGGCTTAAGAGTGTGCTGCTACATGAGTGTTGTTTGTGTATGAATGTCGACGTCAGTGGCCTGGATATGATGCTGGTAGCATATTACTAATCATGTGTCTCTACTTTCAAATTGTAATGGACGTCTATTAGTAGTTTGCCTGCAATCTTACATTACCTCTTCATTTTGTAAAAACATTTCCAGCCATGTTGCTTAGTTGTTCTTCCAAGGCTCGGTTTGTTGACATGTATTTTGCAGTAGTCTTGTTCACTGCATACTAATGGTGTTGTTGTTCTGTTTAACAGGTTCCTTGCAACAGGGGAGTTCTATGCCTCCCTCCATTATCAATTCCGAATTGGACGCTCTACCATCACCAAGTTCATTCCACAGATCTGTGATGTGTTGTGGGAGAAACTCCAGCCTTTGGTGATGGCACAACCAAACAACAACACGTGGCTGTCAAGTGCCCTGTCATTTCGAGAAACAACACATTTTCCAAACTGTGTCGGAGCCCTCGATGAGAAACACATCAGAATTCGCAAGCCCCCACACAGCGTCTCACTGTTTTTTAACTATAAACGTTATTTCTCCATCGTCCTCATGGCAATTGCGGACTCCAGGGGGAGATTCATCTCCGTCGACATTGGGGCATATGGCCGCACAAATGACTCTCGGGTGTTCAAGGACAGTGTGATGGGGCAAGCCCTTTACAGTGGCTGCTTAAATCTGCCGCAGCCTTGTCCTTTGCCTGCACCAGCTCACCCAGTGTGCCACATGTACTGGTTGCAGATGAGGCATTCCAGCTTCACGTTAATCTACTCAAGCCGTATGCCAGCCGCACACTCACGGCTGCACGGCAGAACTTCAATATGAGGATAAGCCGGGCACGTCAGTATGTAGAGTGTGCCTTTGGCATACTGGCAGCAAAGTGGCATGTGCTTTTGACCACCATTCAGCTGCATCCCCATAATGTGGACAGTGTCATCAAAGCCTGTACCTGTCTACATAACTTTGTAATTAATCAAGAACTGCCCAATGTTGACCCCACTCTGTGGTCTTCTCCTTTATTACCCATACAACAGCCCAGTGTGCGTGCCCCTCTTGCCGCCATTACTGTAAGGGACCAATTTGCAACTTACTTCATGAATGCCCCAGCCCCTCAATCTCATGTGTAAGGATAGCTTTACCCACAAAGTGATCTTCTTTAAACACAACTCCTTATGTTTAGCATTTGTTGTTTGTTCCCACACTGCATCCTTTCCTCAGCTATGTGTTGAATCTATGTGTTTGAAAAATAAGATGGCTGATCCCGTGGTTTTATTTTCAACTGTCTTGGATGTGTTTGATTTGGGAGTGTGTTGCCCAACACGTTACAGTGTTCAGACCAGAACGTGTAAGTGATGGGTGTTTGTGTGGAGTTTATCCTCCTCACTCACATAGCATTTCTGTGTGGCCATGATCACATGTGTTGGCCAAACACACAATTTCCTTTGGGTGGCTTCCCAACTAGGTGGGATTGTAACCCGGCTTGTGGATGACACCAGCCACAATTGTGTCCTATGGCTGGCGGTTTATACCTTCCTGGGGCTGTGTGTCAAGGACCCCAACATTTGCACGTATGCCTTATTCAGTATGGTCTCAACACATGAGTACAATAATTATCTGCCCCTTGTTTAATGTAACATAGTAACATAGTTTTTAAGGTTGAAGTGTCACGCTGGGGGCGGGAGAGGCACTCAGCGTAGGACCACGACGGGGGGGGGAATAAGGAGTCCCTAAAACTATGGGCACAAGAAGGAGAGGGTGACCCCTAGTCTTACTGGGGCTGACCCTGTCTGCCCTAACGTCCCTATACAGTTTCCTCAACTGTCGCCGACCACGAACCTCGTCCCTCTCTGATCCTAACACTACCTTAGCTAAGGATCAGATGGAGAGGTTCACTAGACCCCTCCACTAACAACTAAAGACAACACAAGGAAATAACAGACAATGGGGAAAGAAAACACTTATCTTGCAGCAGATCACAGCAACCTCCACAACCTCTGCTTCTGCTGGAGCAAGTATAATGAGTGCACAAGGAAATATCACCTGCACTGAGGGAGGGTAATGAAACTCCTTATAAAGGTGGGAAGAACCTGCTGGGTCCTAGAGACCCAGGATACTGGTGTAGAAACCAGACCGAGCACAAGACCTTCCCAGCCGTCTCCCCATGATAGGGAGATCTTATCATACCTTCTCTTTATCTACACAGAAGGTAAATGCCCCTGAAAGACGGACCGTCCTCAACTCTTATGGCTGATTGGCCAACCGCTGGGACCGTCTGCGCGTGGCCTCTACCCTGTCATCCGTGCCACCCGTGACATGAAGGAAGACTTTAAGTCCATCTAGTTCAACCCATAGCCTAACATGTTGATCCAGAGGAAGGCAAAAAAAACCCATGTGGCAACACTAAGCTCTACATTGGGGGAAAAAATTCCTTCCTGACTCCAGATACGGCAATCAGACTAATTCCTTGGATCAACGCCCTATCAAAGAATCTAGTATGTATAACTGATAATATTATAGTTTTCAAGAAAGGCATCCAGGCCCTTCTTAAATGTTAGTAGTGACTCACTCATTACAACATCATGTGGCAGAGAGTTCCATAGTCTCACTGCTCTTACAGTAAAGAATCCACGTCTGTGATTATGATTAAACCTTCTTTCCTCCAGACGTAGAGGATGCCCCCTTGTCCCAGTCTCAGGCCTAAGAGTAAAGAGATCATTAGAAAGGTCTCTGTACTGTCCCCTCATATATTTATACATTATTATAAGATCACCCCTAAGCCTTCGTTTTTCCAAGCTAAATAACCCCAAGTTTAATAACCTGTCTTGGTATTGCAGACCCCTTAGTCCTCTAATGACTTTTGTCGCTCTTCTCTGGACCCGCTCTAGTTCAGCTATGTCTTTCTTATACACCGGAGACCAGAATTGTACACAGTATTCTAAGTGTGGTCGCACTAGTGACTTGTATAGAGGTAAAATTATGTTCTCCTCATGAGCATCTATGCCTCTTTTAATGCATCCCATTATTTTATTTGCCTTTGCAGCAGCTGCCTGACACTGGCCACTAAATGTGAGTTTGTCATCTACCCATACACCCAGGTCTGTTTCAGTGACAGTTTTGCCCAGTGTTTTACAATTAAGCACATAATTATACCTTTTGTTTCCTCTGCCCAAGTGCATGACTTTACATTTATCCCCATTAAAGCGCATTTGCCATTTAGCAGCCCAAGCTTCTAGTTTAAATAAATCCTCCTGTAATATAAAATTGTCCTCCTCTGTATTGATTACCCTGCAGAGTTTAGTGTCATCTGCAAATATTGAGATTCTACTCCGTATGCCCCCTACAAGGTCATTAATAAATATATTAAATAGAAGCGGACCCAACACTGACCCCTGTGGTACCCCACTGTTAACTGTGACCCATTCTGAGTGTGTTCCATTAATAACCACCCTTTGTTTCCTATCACTAAGCCAGTTCTTAACCCACTTACACATATTTTCCCCTATCCCCATTGCCCTCATTTTATGTATCAACCTTTTGTGTGGCACCGTATCAAAAGCTTTTGAAAAGTCCATATACACCACATCCACTGCATTTCCTTGGTCCAGTCCAGAACTTACTTCTTCATAGAAGCTTATCAGATTAGTTTGACAGGAACGGTCCCTCGTAAAACCATGTTGATAATGGGTCATGAGGTTATTTTTCTTCAGATACTCCAGTATAGCATCTCTTAGAAAACCCTCTAGGATTTTACCCACAGTAGAGGTTAAGCTTACTGGCCTACAATTTCCAAGTTCAGTTTTTGTCCCCTCTTTGAATATTGGCACCACATTTGCTATACGCCAGTCCTGTGGTACAGACCCTGTTATTATGGAATCTTTAAATATTAAAAACAATGGTCTATCTATGACAGTACTTAATTCCTGCAGCACTCTGGGGTGTATCCCATCCGGGCCCGGGGATTTGTCAATTTTAGTAATTTTTAGACGCTGCCGTACTTCCTCTTGGGTTAAGCAGGTGACATTTAATTGAGACTTTTTGTTATCACTGATCATTTTGTCTGTCATGGGATTTTTTTGTGTAAGTACTGTTGAAAAAAAGTCATTTAGCATATTGGCTTTTTCCTCATCCTCATCCACCATTTTACCCAGACTATTTTTAAAGGGGCCAACACCATCATTTTTTAGTTTCTTACTATTTATGTAGTTAAAAAATATTTTGGGATTCTTTTTACTTTCTCTGGCAATGAGTCTCTCTGTCTCAATCTTTGCTGCCTTGATTTGCTTTTTACAAATGTTATTTAATTTTCTGTATTTATTTAATGCCTCATCTCTACCTACTTGCTTTAATTCCCTAAATGCTTTCTTTTTGTCACATATTGCACTTCTTACCGCTTTATTTAGCCATAGTGGTTTCCTCCTATTTCTAGCATGCTCATTCCCATAGGGTATATATTGTGCACAGGTCCTATTCAGGATGCTAATGAACATCTCCCATTTGTGTTGTGTACTTTCATGTCTCAGGACATCGTCCCAGTTTATTGCACTAAGATCATCTCTCAACCGTTGGAAATTTGCCTTCCTGAAGTTTAGTGTCCTTGTAGCCCCTCTACTACACGTCTTAGTAAAGGATACTTGAAAGCTTATTAAGTTATGATCACTATTACCCAAGTGACCTCCAACCCATATATTTGATATGCGGTCCGGCCTGTTGGTTAATATTAGGTCCAGCAGTGCCCCCCTTCTTGTTGGTTCCTGAACCAGTTGTGAAAGATAATTGTCTCTCATAGTTTTCAAAAACTTATTACCTTTGCTGGAACTGCAGGTTTCTGATCCCCAATGTATTTCAGGGTAGTTGAAGTCCCCCATAATAATGACTTCTCCCTGAGTCGCTGCTTCATCTATTTGCTTTATGAGGATATTTTCCTCCACTTCCATCATTGTTGGGGACTTATAACAAACCCCTATCAGTAATTTATTATTTTTTCCCACTCCCCTTATCTCCACCCACAGGGACTCTACATTTCCATTAGATTCACCTATATTATCACGCAGGACGGGTTTTAAGGATGATTTTACGTATAAACATACACCTCCTCCTCGCTTATTTGTACAGTCATTTCTGAACAGACAATAGCCCTGTAGATTAACAGCCCAGTTATGGCTCTCGTCCAGCCATGTCTCTGATATCCCCACCATGTCATAATTATTTTCCATCAAAATCAATTCTAATTCCTCCATTTTGTTGGTGAGGCTTCTGGCATTAGTGAACATGCACTTTATGCATCTCTCTTTACCTCTATTCCTTCCTACTAGATTGACTGTTCTAACCCCACCCCGCATGCCACCCCCAAATTTATTACTTGTGCCCAGGTTACTATTTACACTATCTTCCCCTCCTATACAATGAATACCTCCCCCCCAATCCCTAGTTTAAACACTCATCCAACCTTCTAGCCATTTTCTCCCCCAGCACAGCTACACCCTCCCCATTGAGGTGCAGCCCGTCCCTAGCATAGAACCTGTAGCCAGCAGAGAAGTCGGCCCAGTTCTCCAGGAACCCAAACCCCCTCCTTCCTACACCAATTCCTGAGCCACTTATTTATCTCCCTAATCTCCCGTTGCCTCTCTGGTGTGGCACGTGGTACAGGCAGTATTTCAGAGAATACTACCTTGGAAGTCCTTGCCTTAAGCTTGCAGCCTAATTCCCTGAAATCATCTTTAAGGACCTTCCACCTACCTCTAACTTTGTCATTTGTGCCAATGTGCACCATGACCGCTGGGTCCTCACCAGCCCCTCCCAGTAATCTGTCAACCCGATCAGCGATGTGCCGGACTCGAGCGCCAGGTAGGCAGCACACTGTTCGACAATCTCTGTCTTTGTGACAGATTGCCCTATCTATTCCCCTAATAATTGAGTCCCCCACTACCAGCACCTGTCTAGCCTGTCCTTCTCTCCTGTTTTCCCCTTACTGGAGCAGCCACTCCTCTGGCTTTCAGAGGTCATGCCCTGCTGCAGCAGTGCTATCCCTGAACTCACACCCCCCTCATCTGCCAACATAGCAAATTTATTGGGGTGTGCCAGATCAGGGCTAGCCTCCCTGGCACCCTTCCCTCTACCCTGCCTTCTAACTGTCACCCAGCTGGCTACCTCACGGTCCTGCAGCTCCATACTATGTAAGGGACCCAGTCATGTTAACTTACCACCTGGGAGGAGTTTGGCTTCACATTTTGGTTGGATCACATGGCCTCATGCAATGTGTATGGTCTGAAGTTATAAGATGTGTACACATACCACCTATTGATATACGGCATGTAACCTTGCCCTTGCCCATATGTTAATATGTCAAAATAAAACATCACATTAGTGTTACACATTTTTGTAAATAAATAAAGAAATCAAATGCAGGTTCAGCAGGCATACGAACATTTTTAATGTGATAGCATAAAGTGCTGAAACAAAAAATGGCTCACACGGAGCAAAGATGCTGGCAAAAGAGCATCAAGCCTGGTTTGGCAAACATAATGATTTGCATGTGTTCAACCCAACATGGGCAATAATAACTTTGTAAAGTAAACTCGGTGTCAACAGGACACCAACTGGTTAAACATGGTCGCCCTGCCCTAAAGAGATCACTCCCCCTCCCGGACACATCGTCACACACAAGGGTTAGATTGATGGGGTACTTAACAGAGGACTTCTGTACCAGCTGATTGAATTCCCCTTTGAAATTTAATTTGTCCTGTGGTGGGATGTCCAGAAGTTCCGGTATGTATGAACTAAAATAGTTCACCCACTGCTGGGCAGGACCCCCACACTCCTTCTGGCCCATTTGGGCAATTTGGTGTTCAATAACTGTGCAGTTGTCTCGCACACTCTCGTGAAGGCGCTGTAAGCCCTGTGTTTGCCCTGAAATCATCGACACAGTGCAACATCTCACCAGAGTCACAAAATAGCCCAAGGTGTCCATGATTTAACTGCAAGCAGAGGTTGTTTCTGGATTTGCTATCAGACGTTGGTGTGTGTACAGTGGGCGAAACAATCATTGCAACATCGCCCCCATACATGACCACACACACACACTCTCCAAACATCCACATGTGTGGATGGGCCTGCCTTTGCACCTTCTTGCTTTTTACGGGTGGCCTTTGGGCGTTTTTTCTGGCTTCTCTTGTGCTGGAGGGAGAGATTAAAAATAATGTCAAACCCAGATCTGTTGCTGATCGTTCATAAACTGTATGGCACATTGAAAGGTGTGTAAAATATTAAATAAATAGGAAAGAACTACCACACATATGGTTGCCCACACAAACTTGTTGGTACAAAACAAAGATTCTTCATCCAATGTGTATTTACTTTACATTGGCAGCCCAACACCAACAGAAAAATAAATCTTCCCAAAGGATTCATATATGTGTTGGCCAACTGACTGTCCTGCACCCTGGCTGCAACTAACACATTGGTGCACATTATAAGAGACAAGTGTGACTTACTCTTTTGGCGTCTCGGGCACTGGACTCGGAAGATGATGTGGATGAAGGCTGCAATTGAACATGAGTATATCAATGTCAAAACACACCTGGACACATATGTGTAAGCATTAAGACCAACACAACCGACATCTCTTGCAACGTTATGTGTACTGAAGTGTACTTTGCAAAGTTTGGCCTGCCATGCAGAAGAGGGCCAATAAGCCCTTTTAGCTCAGTTAACAATAGCTAGGCATGTAACAACCTTCAAACATGTGTTTTAGCCGGGGGTTAAGGTACATGTGGCCCACCACAAATGAAACACACAGCATGATACTTTTTTAGTGGGGAAAATTTTGCCGTTGTCCACACACCTTAGTTTTTTTGTTTTTTTTAAATAAAAAAATGTGACCCATACAAACTAACTTTGGGCAGAGGACCATTTGCAATTACACTTTCAGGCAACGTGGCCAATATTTACACAATGTGTATGGTGATACACACTTCACACAACAGACAGGCTGCATAGTGTCCGCTTTCACATAGCACACAGGGACACAATGAAACCACCAGTTGTGTACCAAGGACCATTCTGTGGACACTCTGCACCCTGGTGGGTGAAGTGTGGAGCACAATATCCCTCCGAAAAGCAGGCCCAGCGTCTGTTGAAAGCAGTCACATACAGGCACCTGCATTTTGCCGCCACATGTTAAAAACCCAAAACCATAAGCAATACATAGTGAACCGCAGGGGTGGGTATAAGGGGTTGGTACACCCCCAACACCAAAGGGCCCCCAGCATGTGGGACTTGGGGAGGTGTAGAGGTGTACCAGGGGATCTTTGGATCATCACATGACAACAAGTGGGCCATACACCCATTGAGGGACATGGATCCACAGTCTCCTCCCCATGCCATTGCAAGACAAGGTTGCAGATGTCATTGACATCTGTACCCGTGGCCAGCATTAATGAGCGTTCGACAACGGAAGATCATCTACAGCCGGCAATGATGTTGGGCAGGTATAAACGGTGACAATCAGGGGATGGTTCAGCTGTTAGTCGAAACCACACATACCCCAAATAATGGAGCTTGCCAGAGTACATTGAATTAAGCAACCAGATGCTCCTGATGTAATGCAACAATATCAGCCAATTATGACTCTGCGCATTACATCGAACCAGCTGGATGATCCTCATTTGCGTTAACTTTCATACGCTGACACCTCCGGCCATACATCAGATTGCCTCCTTCGGCCCAATAACAAGTCAGCTGTTTGGCTTAGGGTGCATAGTAATGTGAACGCATGTTTCAAAAGTGCAATGCGTTCACATCAATATGGGCAGCCTTGGTGCTGCATTGACATCTGCATGCCATTCGCATGTAGACACCAACGCGTGTCCGAAGGCAACTTATGATGATATGTGACCAACAAATTGGAGTTGACATTTTTAATAACTTAAGAGTTACAGTCTGGTTGCACAATGGCATTCCCCTGTGCAGGGTTCGTGGTCGAGGAGACAACATGTGAGTGCAGAAAGCGCATGCCCCTAAGTTTATAATGTGTACGCGGTGTGCTGCATTTCACAGGCCAGGACCGTGCCCTGACATTAACTGCACTATGTCATTTGTACACATCCATATTGATGCTCACACATCACACAATGTCGTCCGCATCAGGGAGACAACATGTTGCATGCCTGGTGCGGACCACACTGTGTGATTGTTCACCAGCCTTCCGCCACAGCACATATTGCAGGGAAGGGGAGCACACGGTCATGTGCAGTGAAGCGCAGCACCCTGCATCCGCATTGTCTTGTGGCTTGAGGCGGCTGCACGCACATGGCAGCAACCCCTACCCAGAACCATGCGGAGGTAAACGTCAGTGCGACACAAGCATTAGAAGGCAATTAGTACTTCAGAACACAGAATGCATGGGCTACTTACAGACGAGTCAGATGACTGGTCGGAGGGACTGTCCCTGTCACTGAGCTCAGAATCTGTCACCTGTGCAGGTGTGACAAACAGAAAGAGACATTACTTGAGGGCAGCATGTACAACAATTACATCTTATCAGGAGCATATGTGGTAACATTTTGTACCTACCATAATGTTAGTGGAAGGGTTTCCGACACATGCAGTATGTCCAGGGAACAGTGCTGATTTCCTGGTTGACACCCCCCCTTTTGTGTGGCTGGCTAAGGTCACATGACCTTTAAGGATTTACATTTGCCACCTTCTGGAGCAGATTTGGAAAACGGACCGCGTATTACGTCATATCTGCTTCACCGCCCATACTATGAGGCGAGCCGCCTCTCTGTTGTTTATGCACGCAGCCATGGGCGTGCAGAATTACGGAGAAGGAGGGGGAGAGCGGCACACAAGCCCGCCTGCTGCGGCTTTAAAATTTCAGTGAAACGCCCAGAAATGCGATTATAAAAGTATGATTTATGAAGAATGCCCCAGCGGTTTTGCAAGATACAGGGATCGATGGCAGCAGGTTCACAAGCTGCATGGATAAGTATGAAGGGGATGTGGGGTTGGCTTCTGGGTTTAGGATCACTTTAAGCTAAATACAAGGAAAACACTCATTACTGTTACATGAAAGGCACTAAAGCGTGCAAGCTTACAATACTGAGTGTACCCAGAGGTACTTTCGCACAGCTAACAGAGTTTCATGCCATACCTGGCCATCTTACTGAGTAGGTAATGCAGGAATTTTAGCCTCCCCTTGAAGTGGTCAAGGGACTCATCCATCTCAGAGAGGACACTCCGAATTGTCACTGAAATGTAAAAATTTGTGGATGGCCTCAAAACGTTTATGGGTCATAACCATGTGGAATACTGGAGTGTTATATAAAATATCCCATGTGCAGAGGATCTTATGGAAGAAGAAGACGAGGCAGACTTTGGAGAGTGGAAGCCCCACTGGACCAGTAGCTTCTCCGCTTGTTTGGGGAAAGTACATATGTAGGAAGATCCATCTTTGCGGATAATTAGTTTAGTGGGAAATCCCCAGCGATATTCAATGTTTTGGTCACGCAGTATGCGGGTATAAGGCTGGAAAGCACGTCTCAGCGCCAGAGTGCCTGGAGAAAGATCCGCAAACACCTTCAAATTAGCAAATTTCTCTGGTAGGGAGAGATCCCCGCCAAGAGCCCTCAGAAAGTCCTCTTTTAGCTCAAAGAAATGAATTCCAGCACGGATATCTGTGGGGAGATTAGAGCTGATGTTAGTGGGCTTGGGGACTCTATGGATCCTGTCAATCACCACATCTTTCTTATACACCTCAGGCAGCACAGATCAAATAAATTCTTGAAAGAAGTAGCGCAGCTCTCCAGGGGGACCCCCTCATTCACTCCTTTTAATCTGATGTTATTACATCTGGAGCGATCCTCCAGATCTAGCATTTTGGATTGTACCTTTTACATGTTTTGCTACAGTTGGTCATGGGCATCTAGGAGCTCATTATGGGACCGGACTAGTTCGGCCGCTTTCCTCTCTAGTCTGTCAGTGCGACTCCCCAGCTCTGAGACCTCTCCCCTGAGGTCGGCCACCATCTCCCTCATGTCATTTTGCAGAGAAGTTCTCAGGGCTGCAAGAAGCTCCTTCATAGCTCCGTGTGTCAGGGGAGCATTGCTTCTGTCAGAGTCCAGGGAGATCCCGGAGGCTTGCGAGCCCCGACGGGATGCGCGGGCAGAGCGGGGAGAGGGAGGCGCCATTTTAGCTGAAGCAGCAGGAGTGGCTTCTAGTAAAGTAGTCTGAGACTCGCTTTGGAGAGTAGCGCTTAACAGGTCTGACTCTGGCTCACCCACCATTCTGGGACTTGGGGAGCCTGGTAAGTAGTGCTGAGTACCACCTGAGGGCTGATTTGAGCTGATTATTTGCCCGTGGTGCTCGGAGCTCCCGAATTAAGCGGCCTCCGCCATGCGCCGTCAGGCCACGCCCCTGGTTGGATTTTTCTTTCTGGTTCAATAGTTGTTGTACTGTAATCTTTAGAACCTGGAAAAAAATAATTACAAAAAAAATAGTTTTTAAAAATGGACTCTTCCTCCAAAGAACATGAGTTCTAGTAGTATTATAGTACTGTAACATTACCTCTTCTCTTGCTTTGTATGCACTCAGTATTCCTTCCTGCTTTTTGATGATGGAATCTTTCTAGAATAGAGATAAAAAGAATAAATTAGAATACAAGACATTCCCTTTAAGAAATCTTAACTGGTACCAGTTGGATTCTCCGGTAGCCAAGGCTCTTACACAATCCTGCGGTTCAGCAGAAAACATCCCTATTTCTCATGTCCACTAATTGTCTGTGAACAAATTAAGTAGCAGTGCATTGATAAAAAAAGTCATGCAAACACATCATACAATAATTTCCAAATCCATGACATCAATAATGAAAAAAATTATGATTTTTAAGTAAAGGGTCTCACAATGAAGATGGAAGAAGAAGCTAAACACTGATTGCTCACTCACCTCTTGACACTCTTTGTTCTTATGTTCGAGGTCTTCCGTCTTGGCATCCAAGCGGCTCTGTGGAACAAATCAAGATATTGTAAAGCAGATGAAGCTGAAAAATGATATCGCACCGCACCTCATCACAATCACTGCACTCTAAATACACAGTACAGATTTCTACAGTGCATAATTAGGATGAGATAATACAACACTGATGCATTATCTTCGTCCATTTGTGCCCTCTCCTCAGTAGTGACCAATGTCCTTAGAAGAAGGTCTATAATGGAACCAGTTATTTGTGAGCGGCAGAATCTAAGTTGAATCCACATGTCCAGTAGTCGTCCGTTAGAGCGGATCGTGTAGCAATCTGTTAGCAAAAAAGTTGAGTAGACACAAGTATTATGTTCGTTGTTTTAACATGGGATTCTATGGAAAACAGATCCGGTGACTGATTGCTTTTTAGCCTCCTGTCATTTGTAAATGATCCATTTTTTGCTTACTGGATCATTTTCAAATGTACATTACATTGTACATTGTACATTTCATTGCAGACAACGTTTTCCTGTGCACTCAGCTAAAGCGCACTTCCTGGGTGTTTGTGTGTGGCCGCATCCAAGGTAAACGTCGGGTTACTATGGGGCAGATTTGCCTGGCAGCGATTGCCGGTAACGCTATCCATTACAGCAGACTGTGCTAAGCGTTTAGCAGATCCGTGACACGTGGGTCACCCTCCAAGTGTGACCCTAGCCTTAGCGTGGAGTTGCTGCTAAGGTAAACCCCCCCATAAAAAGGGCCATGCGGCGTCACACATGAATTTGTACAGTGATCCCAACCGCAACTGTGCTGTGGATGTTGTTGACATATTTCTGGGAAGTAAAACACATCATGTGACAGATGTGACATACATGTTCTTGAAACCAAGTTTTTAAATTTTTTAACAAAAAAAGGCGGCTGCACTTGTCCACATTGGCATGGCCCCACTGATCACAACACACAAGACTAGTTAAAGATAACTCACTGAAGAGTCAGAGGCAGAAGAGCCTGACATAGTCTCCACTTAATTAAGGTCGGAGTCAGACTTCTGTGGAGGTAAAACAAACAGAAGGCCAAATTATATGTGTTTAGTATGTGGGATTGCAATATATATGATCAGCACATGTAACACACAGATTCAGCTACTTGTAATGACACACCTGGGGGCACGGCCACACTTCCACTCTTCCACCCACGAATATATGGCATGCACAGGTCACGTGACCTATGGAAAGTTGAAACTAATGAGAGTTTCCGCTAAAAAGGTCCAGTCTACTCTGTCGAAAGCCTTCTCGGCGTCAGTCCCTAATAGGACCAGTGGCAATTTTTGGAGCTTGGCATATTGCATCAGGTGCAAGACTTTAAATGCATTATCCTTCCCCTCTCTCCCTGTCACGAAGCCCGTTTGACTCAAGGATATCACTGAGGGCAACAGTTCAGCGACTCTACCCTCCAGCAAGCCTGTGAATAGCTGTAAGTCTACATTTAGTAGGGAAATGAGGCGGTAGCTACCACACTGTTCGGGATCTTTGCCCTCTTTGTAGATCAGTGAAATCCTTGCTTCCAACGTTTAAAGTGGTATTGTGTCTTCTTTCAACACTGCATTGCACATGTCAAGAAGATTAGGGAGTAAAACAGAGGGGAAGGCTTTATAATACGAAGCTGGAAGACCATCCGGTCCAGGTTCTTTGCCTTTTGGGCTTCTCGACAGGGTATACCAAAGCTCACCTATTGTAAAGGGTGCAGTCAGATGGTGTTGCTGATGGTTAATTTTGGGAGATTCAGGGATTCCAAAAAGGTTTTAATGTCTTGTCTCATTCGGTCTCTCGCCTGATCCGAGTCATCAGGGTGCAGGGTCCTTATAAAAGTCTAGAAACTTAGGCTTAATTTAGGCAGAATTTCAAGTGGTTGCACCATATGTTGTCTTAATTGAATGTACTGTATATGTGTGGGCCTGATGTTTTCAGATTATTGAGAGCGTATATTTAAATGCTTTATAAACGGATCCGTTTTTCCATAGGGCCCCTTGGGAGCCACGTGTTTGGGTAAAAAACGTTCCTAGCAATGTTTTTAGGTGCAGAAAAAAAACGGATAGAGTGTTTATTACATATAATCCGTTTTTCCATCAGTTTTTGAACTTAGAAAAAAAAATGCAAAAACTGATGCCAAAAACGCACCAAGGGCTTATGTGTGACCCTAGCCTAAGAATGTTTTTCAGCTGTTGACGTTTGTAGCGTCTGGGGTTCTAACAACTTTTTATGTTGAGATTCCAGGGCTTAATGTCCGCATGGAGTTGTTGGATAGATTGTTGATTTACTTTATTCAAGTGAGAGGTGATAAATATTATTTCTCCTTGGACAACCGCTATGTGAGCTTCCCAAAGGGTTGGTACTGACGCTTCGGCTGACGAGATCAATTCGAATATTGAGTTAGCATCTTATGGATTTGTCTCGCCCCGGGTGGGGACCATGGGGTACTCTAAACCGGGCCCTTTTGTTATCATCTGGGGCTGCGGGATGTCTCAGTGGCATGACCGAGTCCATGATCATCTTCTCGGGCGAGCAGTTAAAAATGGAAAAAATTGTAAAAGTAGAGAAAATAGAAATAAAAACAAAAATAAAAGAATGTCGTGACGCCACACGTGGGATGCGGCCTGTTTAGCCGTCACTGCAGTCGGGACCTCTTTGGATGATAGGAGTAGCAGCAAGGATGTTGAGCCGTCCACGAGAAGAGCTGGTCCCCAGGGCAACTGCGGTCTATGGATATGAAGAGTCGTCGGGGATGCAGGGCTCACAATCACGGGCAGTCTCCTGCTGCCGGATCACAGAATCAGTCTATCTCCTCCCAGGTGCAATAATAATAGTCTCAGACAGCATAGAGTGTTATCCAGGTAACTACTCTTTCTCAGCAGTTGGTAAACGTCACAGACAGTACATTAGCAGCTTCGGTGTGGTCTAAGCAGCTGGGATGGTTCATCTCTATCACCCCCTTTAATGTCTCTTTCAGGCCTTTTCGGTCTGTCTGCACGCTAGCTACGATCTAGTGGTCAAGGGCTTTCAGTGGGTGACCTACCAGGTCCCCTAGCCCTAGTATGACGGCCTTCTTTTCATTGCGCTTTAGGTTGGGTCACGGGACATAAAAGATCCCCGTACCCTGCGGGTGTTCGTTGTTGGAGTATACAGTGTCCTGTCCACTTCAACACTCTGGTTCTGGCCCAGTCCCCCAGTGTCCTCACTAATTCAAGGACACTTGGACTCCTTCTTTCCCTACCCACGGTCTACAGCCTTTGAGCCGGGCTAGCCTCATGGTGGCACAGGCCGCCGGGTCCGCCTGTATGGTGGTGTTGTTGCCTCTCCTGTTACTGGCTGGACTTAACTCCTTGACTTCCCTTGGCTGACTTGCTTACTGAACTTGGTGTTGTGTCCTTTTGTTGCCTCCTCTTCCAGCTCCTCCTCTAACTTTCCACCCTCCACCTGGCTCCTCACGGTATCTTGTTGCTTGGCATAGAGTCCCTAGACTTAAGATCACATAACCACTTAGGAGTTCTATACACCCTATACAGTACGTATCTGTGATACTCTACTGGGTTCACTGAGAGACAGCCTAGGAACCATCTGAAGAATATGATCCCACTGCTCTCCTGAGATCGGCCCCAGTTGCTGTTCCCACTTCAACTGCGCTCCCATTGGATGCTTCGACAATACCGCACCAGACAGGCCATTATATATGAATGAGATCAAACCTCTAGTCGATGGAACACCGAGAATATTAACTATACAATCATGTTGGATAACAATAGGGGAATTTCTATTCTGGATATTATAGGCATGCCGTAGTTGCAGATAATGATAAAACATGCAATATTTCAAAGGGAATTCTTGCCGCAGTTCTTCAAAAGACTTGAAAGTTTCTATCCCCAATAATTGTGAGAGCCACCATATACCAATCCTCCTCCACTGCGCGAACCTTTTCAATGACAGCATTGCCGGCAGATTGCTGTTATCCCATATAGGAGAGTATTTTGTGAAAGCCGTTATGTTCCTGATCTGTTTGACCTTGTTCCAGACCTTCAACATAAGGGCTACAGTTGGGAACTGGGAAGTTAAAGGGCGAAGCTTTCCGGCCTCCAAACTAGTCAACAGCGAGCCCCGACCCAGTAAGTATCTAAGGACGGTTCTCCCTCCTCCCCCCACTCTGCCCCCATCACTTTCCATCCCTCCCACCAAGTGTTGACATTGAGATGACAAAAAGTATAGCCATGGATTGGGGAGCGCTAGACCCCCTTCATCTTTAGGCTTCTGTAGGTGCTCCAGTTTTATCCTGGTGCCACCCTTCAACCATATCAGTTCCCTGAATATGGCATTGATTCTATGGAATCTACCCAAAGGTAACCAAACAGGGGAGTTGTAGAGGACGTACAAGAGCTGCGGCATAATCACCATTTTTAATAGATTCACTCTTCCCACCACTGACAAATGCAACCTGGCCCAGGCTCTAATTTTCTGTTTGATTTTGGCCACCAGCGGGGAAAGGTTCAGGTTCTCATAATCCTCCAAAACAGTTGATATCATTAATCTCAGATATTTAAATTTTGTCACTACTGGAATCTGTACAGAAATGTCCACCCCTGGATCAAGTGCGAGCACAGCGGACTTATCCCAGTTTATGACCAGCCCCGATACCTTCCCAAAGTCGTCAAGAAGTGCCATAGTGTTTTTCAAAGAGTCATCAGGGTCGGCCAAAAACAAAAGCAAATCGTCCGCGTACAACGCCACTTTCTCCTCAGATGGTCCATATCTAAAGCCCACAATGCCCGGATCTCGTCGTATAGCCGATGCCAAAGGCTCAATTGCCAAGGCAAACAGGAGCGGGGACAAAGGGCAGCCCTGCCTCGTGCCTCTGTACAAGTGAAAAGGATCAGACATTGAGCCATTTGCTTGTATTCTGGCTTGTGGGCGCGTATATAGAAGTCTGATCCAGCCTATAAAGCCCAGGATGTATCAAGCATTCAATTACCTTCGAATCTATTGGCTAAAACCTTGGCCAGTAATTTAGTATCCACCGTGAGAAGGGAAATAGGCCTATATGACGCTGGCAGCATTGAATCCTTATCTTTTTTTAGTATTAGTACATTAGTTGCTTCTCTCATGGATGGTGGGAGGATGCCGGAAGCCAGACTCTCATTATACATGTCCAGCAATGTCGGAAGCAACAGCTTCTTATATTTCTTATATATTTCCACCGGCATCCCATCAACACACGGTGTGTGCTTTGCCATTACGCATGGAGCCAAGAGCTTCGTCCAATTCTTCAAGGCTTATGGGTCTATCAAGACTAAGGCCAATGGAGTTAGATAGCTTAGGGAGATTAGCAGATTCTAAGAAACTAGCTATATCCTCCGTTGTGGCCGTAGTGTGAGGAAGGGGAAAATAAAACAAGAATAACTCCTATTCCATCTTAAGAAAAGGAAAAGGAAGGAAAAACCTTCGTTAAAGTAAGCCCAATAGGACACACTAGCGTGACATAGCCATTAACGATCTCTGTATGACTTATAAAGATCAGACTGTTGAAACGTCATCCAACTAAACCAGGTATTTCTAAAATGCTCATATGTATCATGGAGTGAGGAGGTCAAGTCCTCAAAGTGCATGAGGTCGTTCACTCTTCCCAACCACTGAGTGATGGAAGGGCTAGAATCTCTCTTCCATAGTATTGGGATGCAGGATCTCGCCACCATCACCAGAAATCTCAAAAGAGACTGTTTGTAACTGCGGAGAGGGATCTCACTGTGGTGCAGCATGAAGAGACTCGGGCCAAGATCACCGGGATAGCCCGTGACCGATCTAATAATCTTCACGACCTCTGACCAAAACTTCTCAAGTCGTGCGCACTCCCAGAATATATGAAGCAGTGTACCCTCCACCTCGCCACACCACAACACTTTGCATCAACTTTACAGCAATTTTATGCAGTTGCGAGGGGACTCTGTACCATCTAGTCAACAGCTTATAATTAGCCTTCTGTAATCGAGAGCATATGGAGGTAGAATGCGCCAATGTGTACATATCTGATCTCTGCTCTGTTGACAATTCCAGTCCCAAGTCTGCCTCCCAATTCAGCATAAACTGTGGAGTCGGAGCATCCGGAGGGGAGATTAAGAATGCATATGATCTCGATAAGGCGTGCCTACAGTCACCCTCGTTCTGGCATAGGTTTTCAAACAGTGTCTTAAGTCTGTGGTAGGTCGATTTTGCTGGGAGCGATCGTAAATGATGTGTAAGTTGAAGACATCTCCAGAATCCCAATGCTATCGGACGCGATATCAGGTTAAGCTGCTCAAGAGAAGGCCAAACGTCCCCATCACCCCAACTCCCGACTCTGTCCATGCCATCAGAGATCCATCTTTGAAATATAGGATCATCTATGCTAGGTTTAAAGTCAGGATGACTCAGAAAAGGGGACATGGTCGAAGCATGCGGAATTATGGATGCCCTTATTAATTTATGGTTACAGATCTTAAGGGTGGGTCCAATCGTTGGGTGTCCAGTGATTGTCTCCTCGTTCCACAGCTTTACCCATGGCAATGTTTGGAGTCTAAGTGGGGTGAAGTCCTGCTCTATTTGGACCCACAGTTTGTTCTCGCCATGTCGACACCAGTCTATTATACGCGCGAGGTGACTGGCTAGATAGTATAATTTAACGTCCGGAAGGTTTACTCCACCGTCAGCCCTACGCCTATGTAAGATAGCTTTTGCCACTCTTGGTTTCAGTCTATTCCAGATAAATCTCGTCTGAATTTGGGAGACCGACCTAAAGAACGACGCCGGGATATTAATGGGAAGCGTCTGTAGATAGTATTAAATCCTCGGTAAAATAGTCATTTTAAAAAGGTGACATCTGCCCATCCATGTAAAGGCAAATGACAACCATCTATCGCACTCTGATCTAATGGAAGTTAATAGGGCGGGGAAGTTCGCTCCATAGAGATCCCGAACCTCTGGAGTAAGCTGTATTCCCAGGTAGCGAAGTGCTTTGGGAGACCAATGAAATGCAAAAGCGCCTTTCAACTCATCAGCCAGATCAGCAGGAAGTGAAACACCCAAGGCCTCCGACTTGGATCTATTAATTTTGAAGTTCGAGAGAACACGATATCTCTCAAACTCTTTCAGTAAATTTGGGATGGAGACTCTAGGGTTCATCACAAAAAACAAAAGGTCTTCAGCATAAGCAGCTATTTTATGCATATATAATTTCAATCTTAAGCCAGAGATGTCACCATTCCCCCCGATATGTCGTAGCAGTGGCTCCAGTGTCAGGATAAAAATCAGCGGGGATAACGGACATCCCTGACGCGTGCCATTGGCAACGTCAAAAGATTCAGATAGAATACCATTCACCCGAACCCTTGCCGACGGGACTGAGTAGAGGGACAACACCCAATCAAGCATCCTCACTCCCAAGCCAATATGTTTTAGTGTCTCCTCAATGAGGGACCAATGAACGCGATCGAACGCTTTCTCGGCGTCCGTAGAAAGCAACATCAGTGGGGTGTTAGAAGCTCTTGCGTGGTGAATTAAGTTAATGGCCTTAGTAGTGTTGTCCCTCGCCTCACGCCCGCCAACGAATCCCGCTTGATCCGGATGCACTATATCAGGAATGAATGGTGAGAGTCTGGCCGCCAAAATCTTAGCAAACAATTTGATATCCACATTAAGTAAGGATATCGGGCGGTAATTGGAACAGACCAGGGGATCTTTTCCCGGTTTCTGAATCACCGCTATAGTAGCACGTAACGCATCCTTAGGAGGCGGGACCTTAGCCAACATAGCATTAAAGCAAGCTGTTAAGTGTGGAAGTAAGGACAACTTAAGTTTCTTGTAATAACCTACAGTGAAACCATCAGGACCGGGTGCCCTGCCAGATCTGGCCGACGAAATAGCCTCCTCTACCTCTATCCCTGAGATCGGAGCCTCCAGAGATGAAATAATTGAATCCGGAAGTCTTGGTAAACCTGATTTTTTTATATATTCTTGTATGCGAACTCTAAAGGTAGCAGTCGCTGATGATGACTTCGCCTCATCTAGATTATATAAAGCATTGTAATACTGCTTAAACGCCTCTGCTATCTCCAGGGGGAATTTTGAACGACGCGAGGTGTTCTGATTAAGTATCTCAGGTACATAAGTGGCAGCTTTCTGTATTCGAGAGGCTCTAGCTAAGGATTTGCCCGGTTTGTTCCCATGTTCATAAAAGTGCCGGCGGCAATGAGAAAGCACGCCATTCGCTTTTTGTAGTAATATGCTTCTCTGGTGTCTAAGAGGTCCTTCTTTACAGTAGGGAGTTCCTGACGCTTATGTCTAGTCTCCAGATCTTTCAATCTCAGTGTCTCTTTTTTTCTTTAGTCGAGCGCCATGTTGTATCAACACACCTCTCAGAACACATTTATGTGCATGCCATGTCACCACAGGGGAGACAGACGAAGAGACATTTAGGTCAAAATAATCTTTCACCTTCTGGACCACGTCTGCAAATATAATTGAGTCCTCTAATAAGGACGCATTCAGCCTCCACTGCCATTGCCTCGGAATAGGGGAGGCAAGCATCAGGGAAATCGTAACCAGAGCGTGATCTGAAAAGGCGATCGACTCAATTGTAGCATCTTGTAAGTACGGCAAATCTGTGTGTCTCATAAGAAAATAGTCTAGTCTAGAGTATGTGTCGTGTGTCGGGGAATAATACATAAAATCTTTATGACCTGGGAACAGCAGATGCCATGCATCCAGGAGCTGATGGTCATGTAGCGCAATCTGCAACCATCTGCGTGCCATCTTAGAGATGCTAGATTTACCCCTGGAAGTGTCCAGATCAGGATCAAGCGCAATATTAAAGTCACCACCCAGTACCAGAGTCCCCTCTGCAAACACGTCAATCTTCTCTAAAAATCGCAGAAGGGCAGATATCTGTCCTGTGTTAGGTAGGTAAAGCGAGGCGAAGGTATACATCTGAGAGGCAATCTTACCCTTGACCAAAAGGAGTCTCCCATCCTCACCACTGCAGGTATCCAAGAGCTCCCAGGGCACCGATCTCGACAACACAATGCTGGTACCAGATGAATGCGGATCCGATGAGTAACTATGGTATGAAATAGGGAACCAATGGTTAGAGAGTTTGTAAGGCTTATTTGCACTCATGTGGGTTTCCTGTAGAAAGGCAATTTGAACTTTGTTAGCTTTCAGGTAGTTAAACAGTATTGAGCGTTTTCCCACATCATGCAAGCCCTGTACATTTAGTGTACCTATCCTCAGAGACGTCATATCTCCATATGCCATGTCCGTAACTTAATAGTACGCGCAGGCTTTTAGATAAAATAAATCAAAATAAGATGAGTAAAATAAAGTAAAGAAAAAAAAAATATACACTAAATTAGAAGGGGATGTGTAGGGAAGGAAAGGGAAAAAAGGGGAGGAAACAGAAAGAGTAGAAAGAGAGTGAGATAAATGAAAAGAAGTTGGTAGCGAGAGAAGTGATAACGACTTCGCTCTCCACCAAAGACCCCTATAATCTAGGAGTATCAAAAGGAGACTATATAGTCAAAATCGGTATAACCGATAGATACGATCCCCACAGAAAGTAGAGAGATACGGGGGACCGTTGAGGATGTAACTGATCTAAAGGTGGTGATCCGCAGACCCGGATATACTTGTGTATAAGCCGAGTTTTTCAGCCCAAAAATTGGGCTGAAAAGTCACCCCCTCGGCTTATACATGGGTCTATACGGTATATGGGATTTTTTCCTGTGCTGGGGAGGCTGGAGGAGGCGGGGCGAGGCTGATGAGTGAGGGCCGCTCATTACATATGCACGGCTCCCCCCGCCCATCACAGCGGCAGGGGGAGCCGTGCATACAGCCCCCAGATGTATACAGTCAGCCCCCCAGTGGCACGAGCCCCCCACACTTTGCAGAGCCCCCCCGCTGCTTTATCTTACCATCCAGGGTCTTCGCCGCGGGTCCTTCACGCTGTGTTCCGGTCACACGTGACCCGGCGCGATGACGTCATTCCACTGCGACCGCCGGGTCACATGAGACCGGGAACACAGCGCGCGAGGATGGACTGCAGGACCCGCGGTGAAGAAGACCCTGGATGGTAAGATAAAGCAGCGGGGGGGGGGGGCTCTGCAAAGTGTGGGGGGTTCTTCCCATGATGAGGGGGCGAGTGCCACTGGGGCCTGCTGTATACCTCTGGGGCCTGCTGTATAACCTCTGGGGCCTGCTGTATACCTCTGGAGCCTGCTGTATACCTCTGGGGCCTGCTGTATACCTCTGGGGCCGCTGTATAACCTCTGGGGCCTGCTGTATACCTCTGGGGCCTGCTGTATATACCTCTGGGGCCTGCTGTATATACCTTTAGGGCTGCTGTATATACCTTTAGGGCTGCTGTATATACCCTTTAGGGCTGCTGTATATACCCTTTAGGGCTTCTGTATATACCTTTTAGGGCTGCTGTATATACCTTTTAGGGCTGCTGTATATACCCTTTAGGGCTTCTGTATATACCTTTTAGGGCTGCTGTATATACCTTTTAGGGCTGCTGTATATACCTTTTAGGGCTGCTGTATACTACCACTGGGGAGGCTGCTGTATACTACCACTGGGGAGGCTGCTTTATACTACCACTGGGGAGGCCTGTATACCACACTGCTGGGGGCTGTATACCTGTGCTGGGGTCCACCCTCGGCTTATACACGAGTCAATAGGTTTTACCAGGTTTTGGGGGCAAAAGTAGGGGGGTCGGCTTATACACGGGTCGGCCTATACACGAGTATATACGGTAATAGTTTAAACATCTTAAGTCTCATGACAATCAATAATAATAACCTAGTAGGGACAAAGGTCCTGAGATTAGTCCATCTCCGTTCTGCAGCTCCGGCGAACTAGGAGGAAACAAAATCAGAAAAGCAGAAACAAAAACATAGTTTCTATGTGGAGGGCAGCATCACTCCCCTTTTTCTTCCCAGGCATAGTAAGACCTGTCATTGGAACAATAAGAAGATAAAACAACACATAGATAAAGTAGATAAAACCGCAGAGATAAGAGCGGAGGCTCAGGTCGGAAGGTCCGCTGGTGATCCTCTTCTCCCTCCTCCTTGGCTGCTAGGTGATGACAGAGACGAGCGTGGGACAACACCGCCTCTTCTCCCTCTCTTACGTGTGTCCTCTTTTGAATAATTTCGTGGCCGGCCTAATGCTGTAAATCTTTTGAAGCCCTCTAATGAGAGCCAATCCGGGACCGGGAAGGGTGTAGTGTCCAAAAATAAGAAAAGGTCATCCAAATCATCTTTGTGCCATAAATAGAATAGTCTGTTACCCTTTTTTACGATCAGGTGAAAAGGATGTCCCCAACGATATGTGGCCCCTAGCTCCTTTATCTTCACAAGCAAGGGACGTAACTGCCGCCGCATGTACAGGGTGCGGCAAGAGACGTCAGGGAAGAGGCGTACAGTTGCGTCCTCAAAGACAATATCACCAAAATCCCAGGCTGCTTGTATCAAATTGTCTTTATCCGTAAAATTGTGAAGCCTGCATAAGACATCTCTAGGATTATCAGGGTCTATAGGGCCTGGACGCGAGACCCTATGTATCCTATCCACTTTATAGGTAGATCCTGACGATCTTCATGACACCATTTTAAATATGTCCAGAGTCTTATCCAGGAGAATATTATTAGTAACAGATTCAGGGATACCTTTCAATCGTATATTATTTCTCCTCTCCCTGTTCTCTTGATCGTCTGTCTGCAGTATCAAGGCCACTGTAAAAGCATTAGAGCATGTAGCGTTGTAGCTGTAATTCTCTCCTCCATGGTATTCATAGCTTCTGAAGTCTTGGCTGCCTGGGCTCTAAGGGTCTCCTCATCCTCCTTCACAGCACTAAGGGCTTTTGCCTGAGAGGCCTCCATACGGGCCACAATATTGTCTATGTCCTGCTTAGAAGGGAGGGCTGCTATCATTTCTCTGATGGCTCTCAGCTCTGCACAGGAGCCATCAGACTGCATCCCAGGGAACAACATCATCGTCTGAGCAATGACTGGAGTTGTACTCCAGGACTCACCATCCCCCACAGCCGCCTCCGTCGATTTCTCCAGGGTTTCTTGCGGTGTAGATTCCCTTATTAACTCTGGGCTTTCTTCCAGTGTCTTCAGGGAGGTATGTGACTGCTCCACAGTATCTTTACAGCGCGGTGTTCTCTGCTGCAGTGGCGGGGGAGAGCGCCGCTGCTGCTGCAGCCTCTTCTCAGACACACCAGCCGGCGCCATTAGAGGTGAGCGCGTGGTTTTCCCACCTGCCGCTCCAAACATCTTAGCAATGCTCGTCCCCTTCTCAGGCTTTCCCGGTGGCTGTATAATTCCACCGGCGTCCTCCTGCTTCTTTCTCCCAGACATTTAGCTGTCTATGAGGCGATATAGCCGCACCTGAAAGTCCCGGGTCTGCAGAGCTCTCTCAGATGCGACCTCACGCCACCATGGTCAGGCCACGCCCCCACACTTTCAGCTTCTTGATAAGACTGTATGGATTTAAATAATCTCTTTTGAGCCGCCTCCTGCATGGTTATTTTTACCATAGCCTGTTGGGCTCGTTTCAAACGCTTCCTGGTGGGAAGAGTGAAATCCAGTGCGGCAGCCTTTTCCGCCTCCCCAAGCTCCCCCAAGGCATGCTCTGTGTTCGCCCTAGTCCTTGTTTTAGCCTTTCATATTTCCCGTATACACATGCCCCTCAGGTACGTTTTTAATGTGTCCCACACCACCAAGCCAGAAGCAGAGCTCCGATTAAACTCAAGATATTCTTTTAACTCTGGGACAAAATGATCATCTTTATCTATGATTTGCAACCAAAATGGGTTTAGCCGCCACTGGGGTCTTTCGCCCATCTGAGCAGATTTCCCCCTGATTTCAATAGACATAGGCGAGTGATCCGAGACAGTACGTGGCAGATAGTCAACTTTCAGTATTTTCTCTTGCATGGACCAATCTCTCAGGGCCATATCTATACGTGACAAAGCCGAATAACTAGACGAAAAACATGAATATTGATAAGTATTCGGGTTGCGGCTTCGCCAGATATCTACCCAGGCTACTTCTTTAATCAGTGTGCCGAATGGTGTACAATTACCTCCCAGTTTAAGTGGCTCACGACTTCCCTTGTCCCAATGTGAATCCTGTATGTTATTAAAATCACCCACCAGCAAATATGGAATATTTGGATAGTCCTTCAAGAGGTGAAGAATCTGATTCACGGGTCTACTGCTATACGGCGGGGGGATATAGACGGAGACAATCACCATTTGCACGTTATGAATACTGCAGTAAAGGAAGACAAACTGTCCCTCAGGATCTGTGATTACTTTATGGCATGTAAACCGAGTCCCCGAATATACCAGTATACTAACTCCTCTAGCATATTCAGAATATGTAGAATGGAAACCCTCCTGTACCCATCTCTTTTCCAATAAATTAGTAGTATCAGCAGTGAGGTGGGTCTCTTGTAGACAAATTACCCTGATAGACCCCATTTCTTTGGTATATAGCAATCAGAGCTCGAGACCAACCCATCTTATCATATCTATTACCTGTGATCGCAAACAAAGTGATGCCCCTACCAGACCTGGATCCCCTTCCCCCCCCCACCCTCCTCAACATACCCCGAAAAACAAACTGAACCATTAACTGTAAGGACGATAGCATTGTCCTTTTCTCAGATTATACAACGAGCGCTTCAATGCTCTCATGCTCCCCTTTCCGTTCAGGATAACACCCCGCAGCACGGCATAGACATTCAGATCTATCCCCCTCAATACTCGCGCAAAACCCTAATAAGACATTATGAACTTCTTACATATAACAATCAGTAGAAAAATATCAAACATAGAAAAATATCTGTTGGAATCCCAACATCCCAGATATCTTGTTATCAGAACAAGAACAGGGAAAAAGTTGTAGAGACCGGATACCACGACCAGGTCTCCTTCATCCATGCCCCTGCTCCTCCAGCTCTCTCCTCAGATGACTTACATTCATGTCAACCCAGTCCATCGCGTCCTTTGAGTCCAGAAGAAAATGAGTTTTGCCTCTAGCCTCAATCCTCAGCTTCGCCGGAAAAATCATAGAATATTTAACTTCAAGCGACCTCAGCCTCTTCTTGACTTCGCTGAATTTGGCCCGCTGTCTTTGAACTACCAGGGAATAATCTGGATAGAGCGAGACTCTGGAGCCATCCACAGAGAGATCCGGATGATCCTTGGAAAAACGGAGTATGTTATCTCTGTCTCTGTAATGCAGCATCTTCACTAACACCGTACGTGGCTGGTTCCCCGGGAGAGGGGTGGGGAGGGCCAGCAGGGACTCTATGAGCACGCTCTACAGCGTATAGGTGCGTTAGGTTGTCCGCCCCTATCTTGTCCTTGATCCACGCCTCGAAAAGCTCAGTAGGGTTTCTCCCCTCATATCTTTCAGGGATCCCCACTATGTGCACATTGTTGCGGCGTGACCTATTTTCCAGGTAGTCTGTTTTGGCCCATAAGGCAGAGCTGTCCCTTTTAGACTCTGACTGAAATTTCACTGTGGTGGTCAGGGTGCTTTCAGCAGCATTAACTCTTTACTCCATATCACCAGTACGATCTTTAACCCTGTGTAGGTCGTGCTTCACTGTTTGTAATGATTCCTGCATATGACCAAGCTGGGTTAATACAGTAGATATAGCTGAACCACACTGCATGACTGCCAATAGTACGTCCTTTATAGTGGGGTCTGCTGGCATTTGCATCTGCAATCGTTGCATTTGTTTACAGTTCTGCTCCACTAGCTCTCCCCAGCTTGTCCCAGCCTCCTGCTGTCTCATGTTTCCAGTCTCTTCCTCACCCTCCTCTCCAGCCTCCATAACACCTTGTGTACCTTCATTTCCATCCTCCTCGTCGGTCTCCTGGGCTGCTTCCCTCTCCACCTCTTCCACTCTGGCGTACTGCCGCAGCCGGGCCGCCACTGCCATGTTTCTGGCCGCACTCTCCTCTGCAGCCTCTGCTGTGGAGCGCGCCTCAGCTCCGGCGCCATCTTGGATTAGCCTCCCGGCTTCTGTGACCCGGCGGTGGCCGCCTTTTACCATGGCCGCAGGTCTGTATGAGCGTGTATGAACGCTCCAACTGACTCCCGCTGCGGTCTCCGTCGCACTCAGATGGTTTTTAGCCGCGCTGCGGGGACTCAGCGGCTTCCTAACCGGATTCTGTGCGGGAGCTCAGCGGTCCTGCTGCCTCACTCACATGCCGCTAGGCCACGCCCCAGTCCTTTAACTCTAATGTTATTCCTGCGTTCTCTGTTCTCATAGTCTTCAAAAGTGGTCTGTATTAAATGGAGTTGCACTTCTTGCGTGTATTCATAACAAAGGTGCAATGGAATGTTGGTTAATTGCATGTTGGGTAGTCTCCAAAACCTCAACCATGTGGCCCTGTTGTGAGAGGTCTTGTTTAATATCGACTATATTTCTGCTAATTGGCTCTAAGACTTTAGCGAATGTCCTCTTTTTGAATGAACAAGTCACAGGGCTCTCCTTAGAGGTTCCCTCCATGTCCGAGTCATTGTCAGAGTCAGAGTCAGAGTCTGGTTCCTTCTCAACCCCAAAAAGGATGAGATGTCTGAGTGAGTTGGTTTAATCGGTTCAAGTTGAGTCGCCTGCTGATTTTTTAGAAACTTATCCACATCAGCTTGTGTAATTGAGGGGTTTACTCTAATGAAACTTCTGGGTGTTTTGATTCCCCTTGTGACCATTTTGGGTGTGATTATTGTAAAGTGCGCCTTCTCCAGCTGGCAGGTGCAAAGTGAGTTAATAAAGCATTATTTGAATTGTAGGTTGTTGCTTAAAATTATGGACTTAGTGTCCTTATCCAAATCTTCTGCTGTCTATATGCACCCTTGTACAGCCTGACTAATAGGTCAGCTGTTTATGTGGTTATGAAGATATCTGCTGCTGCTGGTCTTTGAGGGCAAGTTGGGCCAAGGTCTAATTGGTCTAAGGTTATGTAACGGTGCCTATAGTCTCTGGAGACCTGGCTCTGGGTTCCCGGTTGTTATGTGTTGAGCTATGCCTCATTGGCTAGTCTGTGTGCTTCAGGTACACAAACTTTCACTCCCTCAGTTACTGTAAAGAGGCCGAGAGACTGTGCGGTTGATGCAGCAATATACCGCTGCTTACAAAACAGATGATAGGGTTATGAAGTGGAGCTACCGCTCAGTGACCCGCTTCAGCTGTCTATCTAGTGCAGAGGTTCCCAACTCCAGTCCTCAAGGCACACCAACAGTGCAGGTTTTCAGGATTTCCTTAGTATTGCACAGGTGATAATTGAATCACCTGCACTGGGAATGATTCCAATTTCTAAGGAAACCCTGAAAACCTGCACTGTTGGTGTGCCTTGAGGACTGGAGTTGGGAACCTCTGATCTAGTGCACGAGTCTGCCGTGAGATCCCTTAGCCAGTGCCAGCCGCTGCATCAGGCACACCGCTATGCACACCGCTATGCACTGCGGCGACTTCAGTCAGCGGTTTCCCCCCTTATGGACCCAGTGGTTAATCAAAGCAGGCACCGGGTTCGCTGCTTCAAAGGTCTGGGTTTCAGGCTGAGGGATGACGGCGTAAACCTGCTGTTCCAGTGGTGGGTCGGGTGTCCAGACATGGTCTGCAGCGTTGCTTGCGAGTGGTACGGGGTAGAGGAGACCTGACCGCAGCCAGGGCATGCCAGAAGCATGGAGCCCCAACAGATTCGGGAGTTGTGGTCGGCGGCCGGTCAATCTATGCTGCAGATGGAAGGAAGAAACAGGTTGCACCTCTGGCAGTCCCGGTCAACAAGCATGTTCCCAGGTCCAGGGCAGTTACTGGCTAAGTTAGGGATTTCGGTGGATAGGAGCTGAGAGTAAAGTTATAAGTTGCTTCCAGTTGGGATGGGCAGGCACTGAGCCTCTGTATCCAGAGTATGGCCACACTTGCTTGTGATCAGGAGGAAGGATGAGCGATATGGTTGCTTTAAAGTGGAATGGGGCTCCATCCCATGTCCAAACGTCATGTATTTTTTTTTTCTATAATTGTTACTTATGACTGTTTGTATATGAACCTCTGAATTGTGAAGCAACGCGGAATATGATGGCGCTATATAAAGATTATTATTATTATTAACAATATTATTGTTGTGTCTTTGATCTTCCGGGCTACAGACCAGCAAACCGACCAAGTGAGCAGGGCACACCATTGGTAGGGACTGAGAGTAGACTGAAGTGTGATCTGGGCATGGCTGCCCAGGCTATTGTCACTTAGAGATGTAGCCCTGCCCCCACCAGTTACTTGCCCTGCTCAGTTGGTCCGAATCCAGTCTGCAAACTGGAAGATCAAAGAAAGAACAGAAAATCAAAGGTGTTTATGAGCCTCAGAGAAATCAGCTTACAGGAGCAGGGTAGATAGCAGAAGTATATTGGAAAAGGGCTGATCTGAGCCTAGTACACCTGGAATTCCAACATATTTCCTTCTTTTATTTTTATTGAAACAATAATTGCATTTGTTATCCCCCCCATGTATTCCTTATGTAAGGAATTCCTATCATTTGCCTCAAATGGTTTACATTTTTGGTAATTTTTTTTAATGTATAATGGATATTCTGACATCAGCCATTGATTTCCTTGTTAGGAGAGATGTCCAGACTGTTTCCTGCTTATTGGAAAATATCTAGAAAACCAAAAGAATTCACTAAAATCCCCGAATATTCTCACTGTAAGTAGTTTTATGGTAAAATAGAAAATCAGAATCAATAAGAAAGTTACAGTTTTATTCATATAAAAGATAATGTATAAAACCAGACAATAAATGGAGAAAATCAAACAATGGACAATGATGATAGAAATCCAGAAAGGTCATCCTATAATGATAGTGAGGGACATGATGATCCCCCAATTGGTTGTGTCTCTAATAATGTAATAGTATAATAAACTGAACCCAGTAAGATATAGAATGAAATATAATGTTAAAAAGGGCATAGAAAGAACAAAGTATGAGATTAATAACCCGATATTGTAATCATTGATTACAAATGAGGGGCTGCAGAAAAGTTATTCAAGATAATAAAGCAAATATAGACTCAATCACAGTATTATTAAAGAGTAAATAGTGGATATGTACAGAGCATATCTCATAAGCAAAACCTTGTGAATGTGAAAGAATAGAAATAAAGAAAGTATAGGGACAAGATGATACTAAGGAATTGGCTATGAAGGAATACACATTTAGGGCACAAGTAATTATAAATTATATCTGACTCGCCCCGTGGGGGCCATGGGGTACTCGGAGTAGGGCATGATGTCATCGTCGGGGGATAGGATGTCACTGTGGCATGACCTGGTCCGTGTCCCCGGAGCAGTCAATGAAAAGGAGGGAATAAAGTTATTTTGTAGGGGTTTAAGGATAAGAGTTTGTCGTGAAGCCACCTGTGGTATGCGGCTAGTGGTGGCCACCGCTGCAGACCGGGTTCTCTTGGGATGGTGGGATGGCAGGTACGGTGGTATCGTTCACCATAGGTGGAGTGGGTCCCCAGGGCATCCAGAGTAGGGGATTATTAGAGTGAGGGATAGTCAGCAGGGCTGAGCTTGCTGCAGGGAAGGTTCGGGGCATTGCACGGGCAGGCTCCTGCTGCCAGCGCAGCGCTCCAGTCTACCACTCCTCAGGCGCTGAAATGAACTGTCTCACACAGTTCTAAGTTCCAACCCGGTTTTACTTCAAGCCTCTTTGAGCGTACCACATGTTCAAGTACATTTGGGGTCCGGGTAGTCCTTGGCAACCAGGATGGCTTGTCCAGTGCACCCCTTTTATGTTCCTTCCCTCTCGGGCCTTCCTCTCTCTCTGTGCTGCTTGCTCTTCTCATTGCTGCACGCGCCTTAGCGCACAGAGCCCCTATTCAGCAGCCACGGGCTTTCTCGGGCGACGGGCTGAGTCCCCTGGCCCTAATATGGCTGCCTTATCGGGGGGTGTGCCAGGTGTTGGCCACAGCTCCTGGAGATCTCGTGGCCACCGGTTCTGCAGTTGGAGCTTGTAGTCTTCTTACTACCTTCAGGGCCGGGTCGATGGTACTCTCCCTGTCCTCCCACTTCACTGCAGACTCGGGAGCACGGGTGGATCGCTCCCTACCCACGTCCCTAGGATTCCCTCCGTCTCCTTTCGGTTTCTGGCCTCTGGACCTGAGACGAGCCTCATCTCTGCTCAGGTGCTCCGAGTCCTTCCTCTCTGTCTTCTCCCACTGCTCTCCTCCAACTGACCTCCCACTTCCTGTGGTGTTTTCCCTTTGTCCCTTTCCCTGACCGCTTCCTACTTACTTCCCACCCACCACCTTGCTCCCTCCACCATCCCACGGGCTGCCTGAGCTGTCCTTCTGCCTGGGTTCACCCACTAGCTCTTGGACCTGGTGTTGGGTGTGTTGGTGGGTGACTGGACTTACCAACCCTGGTTGCCGCAGATGGGAATACTACACCTCTGGTGCGGGTGCCGTACCCATCAGTGACCACTGGACAGCAGGGACGCCACATATGCCATATTATTCAGACTATAAGATGCACAGTTATAGGGGGTTCGTTTTATAGTCTGATGTATCTTACCAGGTGGGGGAACAGTGGGGATCACAGGTGGCAGAGTCTGTGCTGCAGTAAATCAGTGGCAGCACTAGTTGGGCAATGCTTCAGGCTCTGGGCTGGGAAAAAGGAGTGCCATGACTCTGGAGCCATTGACCTCCCAGTGGTGGATGTGATGGACTTAAGAAAAATGGCTGCGGGGGGAGCACATGCGCAGATTGAGATCTCTACCCACCCTTGCCCGGTAAGCTACACTCAGACTATAAAACAGAGTATAAGTCTATAAGATGGACCCCCATTTTAACGTTATATTTTTTTCTCCCTATTTTCATCCTCTAAATTTGCATCTTATGGTCCATTGTGTCCCATAGTCCAAAAAAATGCAATAGTTACTGACAAAATATATTGGATGCCCCCCTACTGACCAGATAGCGTGGGGTCCACATGGGAACATTGCCACCTTCAACAGTATTGTTGGCATGTAAATTATAGTTGTATATAAGTTGTTTAATATGTTGGAGGTGATGGAGTTTAGTCTGAGATATCCTCAGGCTGCTGTGTTGCTAAGCACAGAGCCCAGTTAACCCTAGTAACAGGGTCCAGGTATTCTATGAGTGGCCACTTGGACCGCTGGGTGTGGAGGTGGACTCAGATTGATCACCTCTAGAGTGGGAAAGTGGGATAAATAACCCCCTTCAGAAGGTGCTGAGCTTCATCGCAGCACCTAGAAGAAACAAGGTGACATGGAGAAGATGGCCTCATGGATCTGGACTATCGAGAGCTTTACTTGAGGGGAAAGAACTGCCCAATTAATTAGGCGTAGGAGGAATACGTTTAACAGACTTTTTATGGATGATGTTTCCCATCCATCAATTTTAATGGTTTATCTTATTTTTCATTATTTATTTAATGATTAGGTGAGGTCAGAGGAGACACAAAAGAAGGCGGTTGCACTGACCACCTCATGAATCTGGGTATTTAAGGTCAGTCTTTTGTTTCTTTCCGTTATAGTGTGCCAGGAGAGTCTGCCTGTCTGTCTGGGTTTTGGCTCTCAAGCCCTTATTATTATCTCGAGAGTGATATCCCGTATAAAGGAATCCATCAGAAAGATCCCGAGTTGTTTATAGAAAGTATCATCATCAGAGCAGATCCTTCTGACTCTTAAGAACTGACCTACTCGGATTGAAAGTTTAAGATGAGTAGGATGGGAGGATGAAAGTGTCAAGACTACCGAGACCCCACCCACCGGTTCTCTCCCGTCGCGCAATGAATGAGGATATCTTTGAATTCTTTATTGAGGACATCAACGTAACACCTCTCAAGTTTTAAGACAGGGGGTTGGATTATTTTGCCCGCAGCTCCCGAATCCAGGCTCAAAACCGCCTTAACACCTGAGGGATGAGGCCCGATGCCTCGGCAGTCCTTGGCAGGTTGACTCTCACCAATTCCCTCTTCCACCGGCTACGGAGTGGCGAGGGCTAGCGCCCAAGCGGCGACCCCCACATAACAACCTTATGGCCTGTTCCACCCCATCTTGAATCTCTGATATGAATATATCAAGCCCAACGTCATTGAGGCTGAACCCATCTTCCAGCAGTAGCCGGTTGATGTCTGACTCCAGAATCTCATGGTGCACCACAACTCCTCCTCCGGCTAACACAAATTTGTCCATATGCGTAGTAACGTAACTCCGCGACCTCTCTACTGCCGCTACAACCCTTGCTCCTGACCAGTTCGCCCTGGGTAGCATGTTAGACCAGACTACTACCAGGCTGTTGAAAAAGCAACCCAATCTACCAAGATCCCCCTGCATGTATCACCAACACTACCTGACCTGTTGATACCCGTGATATGGCCACTGCTTCTGGCAGGACCTGTGCCCATGGAAGTCCCCGAACACCTCTCAATCACACGGTCAGTTCCCAGAATCCCAGATCGCCTCCTCCTGGTCTCGCTTCGGCTCACCTGGCTGCCCAGTAAACTTGGAAGTGGCCTAGTATCCACACATTAGGCCTAAGGGATTCTGAGAAAAGTGTGTTAGCCATGTACATTACGAGACCGTGCATACCCACTGCGTTTCTTATATCGCTAGCCCTTAAGTACAGGTGGAGCTGGAGACATTGCCCCACCAAGAAATGCTTGAGTACCCCTTGCCCTGCTCTGCGTGTATATGTATCTAAAAATTAAAAATTATTTTTTTTTTTTATTAGGCACTGGGCCTGCGAATGCGGTCTGTTTTGTGCATCCCAATAATTGACTTAACAGTAAAAGCTGGCTGTGGTCTACCACTTAACGCCTGGGTCAAATGAGATCTGTTAATGAAAGAGGAGAAATAGGGGGGCAGGTGTTAGGGGTGTGGGAGGGGTGGGGTAGGAGGAGTTAGTGAGGGGAGGGAGGGGGGGTTCGTTTAGATTATGTCCGGCCTGGTGTAGCGAAAGAACGAGTCAGACTTACACCGCCCAACTCGCTGTATCTCCTGATTTGTGAAGATGGCCCTAGCCGCTTCGGTTGCTGCGCCTATGCGAAAGGAGTGCGTACCAAATTCGCTTGGCTGGAGCCCCATGCTCACAAGTGAAGCTTTTAGCACTGCTGTGAACTGCGTGGCTGCGAGGGGGGATCCGTCTGCGTGCTCGAAGAATAATGCATTGGGTGTGAGGGAGTCTAAATACTGCCGCAGGACCTTAATGGGACACAGAGGTCCGGTTGAAGCGAATATGGGGAACCATACACCCCGACCCAGCTGGTCAGTTTTGGATCGCCTAATGCGGACCCTGACGCCTCTGTTACACATTTGATTATTCAATGATTATTCAATGATTACATCGTTGCGTGCGTCGCAGACCTCCTAGGGGGCCTACAAACGAGCTTGCTTACTCGCAGCGCGCCAAAGAAAGCCAGCGTGAATGCAGCAGAAAAAAGACGCGCCTCGTGTTCCCCAGCTGCGATGTTGCCCAGCTTTTCTAAAATGCTCGCTAATATGGCAAAGGATATGGGCCTTCTGCTTTCCGTGAACAGGAAGGCTTTGGTTACATCTGGCCAGCCTCGGAGGCAAAAGTTGAAGGCCAGCCCAGCTAGGCACTGCTGCGCGACCGTGCCAGAGACGCCGCTTGCATGTGACTCACCGTGGCCAGGGGACTCATGTCTCAGGCGCAGTCTTGAGGTCACGGGGGTGCCTGAAGCTTTGGGTCCAGTGGTCAATAAAATAGGGGAAAAATAAAATAATAAAAAGGAATAAAGTTCTTGTTCGTGACGCTACCTGTAGGTTCCGGTGATGGCACCGGCGCTGCTTGATCCTCCGGGGTGATGGGCGGCAGCAAGATGAAGTTGCTCCCTACAGGACGAGCGGGGTCCCTGGAGCTGTGAGCTGATATGGTGGAATAGGGTAGCTCAGTCGTTTCTGTGAAGCAATGCAAGTGAATGACAGTTCTGGAATAAAGCTAGGACACGTTGCTTGCTCTGAACGGTTATTTACTCAGGTATTCTGCAGCATACAGAGTAATGCAGGTCTTGTTGCCAGGTAGTAAACCGGGTGGTTCTTGCAATGAGTAGTGTCCCTCTGAAGCTCCACAGGTGTCTTTCTCTATCACTGTCTGTCCCTTCTCTTCGCTGCTACCCAATTAGAAACACTGAGGGCCTTCGGTTGGGTCACCGCTGCGTACATTCACTCCGCGGGCCCGGGCCTTCAATGGTGGGTGCTCCTGGTATAGGTGCGGTAGTTGTTAGTTGGTGAGTCGTGCTCCTATAAATCTTACGACCACTCCGGGTTCTGGGGGTTTAGGGATGAACCTGCTGGACCATATCGGAGCCGGTACTCTGGGTTCTGGACTGGGCACGGGTATTGAATCACCTGCTCCACACTTCGCCCATCTCTCTCTCTTCTGAGTCACCAGGTTGAGGTGCCCTCCCTGTTAGCTGTCTCTGTTCTGTTCTTCTCCCACTCTGCTACATCTCCTGCGCAGCTCTGTGCAGCTCCTGTTCTGTAGCTCCTCTCTTGTCACGACTTGACTCGACTTCTGTACCTTTCTGATTGCACTGTTCTAACTTCCTGGTATTTTAACTACTTGCTGCTTTCCCCACTGCTATATACCCTAGCTTCTCCTCCCACCAGGACCGGTTACCCTAGGAACTGGTTCCTAATTGGTCCTCAACACTAGTTGTTGCATGTGGTGGATGGAGCTTCAGGATTATCCTACTCATTACTAGAACAGATAATAGGACACCTTCAGTCAGGGGTGTAGTACTCTCTTGTGACGCACTCTTAGTGGGGTGCCACACATGCAGCTTCACTAAATATTGTGTAAGCGAGTTACATAAAAAAGTAGCCGAAAGCTGCGACGGCAACGCTTGCGCTATGTCGTACCACTCCTTCCAAGCCTCACCATATGAACGCCAGATGGCTGGGGCTATGGATGCCTGGCCCAACGGCATCAGCTGTCCTCCGGGACTGTCCACAGGGTGCATCGTTCGAAATCTCTGAAAATCAAAACGTGACAGAGCATCAGCAATGCAGTTGTCAATCTGGGAACGTGGCGGGCCCTGAACCATATGTTATGTTCCAAGCACCTGAGGACTAAATACCGGAGCAACTTAATCACTGGCTGGGAGGATGATGCAAAGTGGTTAATTATGTGAACTACGCTGGAATTGTTTGTCCAGAAACAAATTCGCTTATTGGCCAGCTTCTCGGCCCATAGCGCTGTAGCGACTATTATGGGGAATAGCTCCAGAAGGGTGAGGTTTTTTGTCCAGCCCTTCTGCTGCCAAGCTTCGGGCCAACGGCCCGCACACCAGCGCGGTGAATACTCTGAAACCAATGGACCTGGCTGCATCCGAAAATAACGAAATGTCAGAGCTGGATGCCTCTGGTTCCTGGAAACATGTTCGGCCATTGTAACTATCTAGGAAGGACTTCCACACACTCAGATCCTCCTTGAGGGTTCTGGTAATTCGAATCCTGTGGTTTGGGGCAATTATGCCCCTTGTGGCCAAGCACAGTCTGCGGGAGAATACCCGACCCATGGGCATCACTCTGCAAGCAAATGCGAGTAAACCAAGAAGGGACTGCATTTGTGCCAGGGTTACCTTTTGGGCCGACTGGAATCCTGCAATGAGGGATGTGGTTTTCTTGATTTTATCAGCTGGCAGGCGGAACACCATATTGACAGAATCTATTTCGATGCCTAGGAAGAATAGTTTGGTGGAAGGGCCTATTGTCTTCTCGACCGATAGCGGGACCCCGAACCTGTCCGCTATAGACCGAAATGAATGTAGCGCGGTGGCGCATGCACCGGAGTTGGAGGGACCCACAAACAGGAAATCGTCCAGGTAATGTGTGATCGACTTCACCTTGGACACATCTTTGACCACCCAATCCAGAAAAGAGCTGAAGAGCTCGAAGAGCGAACAGCATATTGAGCAACCCTTGGGAAGTCATATATCATAGAAAAATTGGCCGTTGATGGCACATTGCCGTTGATGGCAATCAGGGTGTACTGGTAGCAGGCGAAAAGCTGCCTCTACATCGGATTTAGCCATGAGCGCTCCCATCCCAGTCTCTCTGAGCAAAGTCACTGCTTTGTCGAAAGAAACGTAGGAAACCGCCGAGCATTCGGCGGGGATGCCGTCATTGACCGACTGGCCCGCCGGAAATGACAGGTGGTGTATCTAGCGAAATTTGCCTTTTTCCTTCTTTGGCTCTACTCCTAGCGGTGAAATTCTGAGGTTTGGGAATGGAATATGTTCAAAGGGGCCTGCCATGTGGCCTAATGCGATTTCTTTGCACAATTTCTTTGTTAGGATCCCTGGGTGTTCCCTGGCCGATTTTAGGTTGGGGGCAAAACAGGGGCGTGAGGAAAGTTTGAACGGAATGAATAACCCATCTGTGAACCCGTCCCTGATGGATGCCGCTGCCGCCCTATTGGGGTAGCGCTTTAACCATGGATCCATCTCTGTTACGTTCACTGGGGTCTTTGGAGCCAGAGGCTGCTTTGTGGTGTGAGTGGGCTGCCCTGTCGCACTTGTCGGATGCGTGGCTTCCGCCGCAGGATGAGCATTCATACCTGTACTTGCACAGGCCTTTCAGGAACTTTCAGTGGCCTTCGTTGAAGAGCCAGCAGCATCCAGGCTTGCGCGCCTGTCCCGTTTGGACTCCATGTGTTGCAGAGGGGGCACCCAGAAAGGAGTGGGGTGTCCTTTGGGACATCATCAATCTAAGCTAAGATTCGGTGGCTTTAATGCCCCAGCCTAGATGTGGCTGCCTGGCTAGCTGGCGTCTGAAGTCCTCGTCTTACTTCCACCATGCTGAGCCGCCGTAGGTTTTGTATGAATTGAATATTGTGTCGCAGTAGGTAAACAGCTCTGTGCAGCGTTCCGGGTGCTTTTATCCCATGACGCACCCCATCACGCAGAAGGCCTGCAGCCAATTGTACATGGTTTTGGCTACCTTCGGCTTTCTTTCAGGGAAGCGTTCTGATCCTCTTTTCTCCCTGTCCACCGTGCTCTGTTCTGGCGAAATTAACGACCCTATGTCTATATAGTTGTTATCCCAGATTTTTTGGATGGTCTCAGGCGATAAGTGTCCCCCAAGGGGCGAAACACCGCAGTACACCATGTCCCTGCCTAGATCAGGGCGCCGCGGATCTATTGGTTGTATCCTGGCGGATTTGACTTGGATGCTAGACCCCCCTTCCCCCGGGCAAGGGCTGTTGGGACCCTCCTACCCATGCACTGGTAAAGCCGTACTCACCGGATGGTGTGGCGGACCGGACCGACTGTGTAATCGCTTGGCTCCGCTGTTCTGGCTGATGTGTATCCTCCCTGTGGTGGCGCGACGATCGTCTTCCAGGTGGGCCGCTCCGTGAGCGGCTTCTGCGTGATGCCGATGTTGAGACGCTGGAAGATGTATGATGCCTTCGACGGGTTGATTTCTTGCTTCTTTTTGAGGAGCGAGAGTGTCTGTGACGTCTTGTGCCTCTGGATGATTGGCGTGATGCCCGGTGGTTGCCGCAGCTCCTGCTGCGGGATGGATGATGATGTAGTTGAACTACGAGATCTGTGTATTCTCCGGCGCATTGGCGTAGAGGTGGACTCGATTGTAGCCCCCCTCTGTGCTCTTGCGTCTTGTAGCCCTGGATGGTGTTGTTGCTGTGGGCTCCTGTCCAGATCCTCTTGTAAGGGTAGCTCCTGTGGGCTCCTGACTGGGGCCTCCTGCGAGAGCAGCCCCTTGGAGCAAGATGGCGGTAGGTGACCGCTGGGCAACGGGGAAAGCGTGAGCCGCCTATGGGGTTCAGGTGAGGTGGAGGGAAGGCCGGACCGGTGTTATGGCCCTGCATGCTGCATGGTTGTGGGCGGCTGGCCGAAGGTTGCTGCTTGCAAGAGGCGGCAACCCGGCCCTAGCAGCCCGGGTTGCCTTGCGTCTGCATCTGGGGCTATTAGTGGGGCTCAGCCTAATAAGTGGTCATGAAGGTCTGTAAGACCTGTGGCCACCGTGCGCAGGTTCGGCCAGGAGGGAGCTGGTGCCCACAAGGGAGGCTAGCCATTCGGCTCCCTCCCTTCCAAACCTTTCTCTTACCGCTGCTTTGAGGGCGTCCATGATCCGGATATCCTATTATGCTCACCCAGAGGGCAAAGTGGTAAGAGGAAGGATGGACTATGGGTCTTGTTATATATAGCCCGGAGGCTTGCTGTAAGAGGAGCTCAGGAATGTTCTCTGTAGGCAAGGGGGGCTGCTGCTGACCATTGCTCTGCGAGGAGGAGCGTGTAGCTAAAAGCTATGGGAAAGATGGGGCTCGCAGTCAGAGGCATCGGCACAAGCCGAGGTGCCTTGCAGAGCATTCGTGGGTGTGGGATTGCGGAAGATGTTTTATTTCCTTGCTATAGCCTACATAAATACCTAGGGACAGCAGGCTGGAGTGTAGTAGTCCACTAATAGTGACTCATGCCTTCCTTTTCCAACCCAACATGTACCCTGGTAACTGCTGGTCCTTTCAGGGGGCTCAGGTGATATTTGGTGGTATGACTATCAATGTAGAATTTTCCGATGGCCTTCTCACTGGAGCATATTCCAAACTCTTTGGCCCCAGCTGGTAACATCAGAAGTACTCTAAATGACTTTGCTATATATGTAAGTAATGGCATGATGTTATGCTAATAGCGTGATGTTTTCGCAGTATTTCTAAACTGCTCAATTTCTCTCTGATGAAGCTGACGTGTTTCTCTGTTGATAAGGAATTGGAAAACAAATATCAATAGGTGGCGTCCTGTTAGCCCAGGCTATGAAGATTGAAGATGGTGAGCCTCTGCAAATATTCCAGGTTACATTAAAATGGTTTTTATTCTCCTCTTTAGAGCCCAATAAGTCCAAAGGTGAGGTATGCGCATTACACTTTGTATGGTGTGAAATGAACCAGTAGTTTAACTCCTATAACCTTACAAATCCGCAGTATTCAATGTAAGAGATCACATATCGTGGGAGTACAGATGCTGAGAGCCCTACCGGCACTCAGAATGAAAGGCATCCATTAAATGCGTCAACTCATTAGAGACAACCTCTTTCAGAATATAATAGTCTACTTTAGTCGGCTAGTCAATGCCCATCCAGTTATGATCCAATGGGTCACTCTTACGGTGACAGGTTCTCCTAAAGTTAAGTTTTCCCCCTCCCATGACTATTTGGAATTCCTGGAAAAGGGGAGTCCTGCACAGCTTCACTAGTGACAATTAAGGCTGGGTCCTTTCTCTCCAAGGGCCACATAATACTTTCCCAGTCTACATCATAGAAGCCTGTTGTGCAGAATCCTTTCCATTCAGTTTCTTCTTCATATTAAAGTGAATCTCTGCAATCGTTTGCTATGTAAGTTGAGGACAGCATGATGTAAGAGTTCAAAACAACAAAAAGCAACTATCTACGCACTTGTACCGACCTGAGGCATCAAACCGACACGTCAGTGTTACCATATAGTACTGACCCGAGGCATCATATTGACATGTCAGTGTTACCATATAGTACTGACCTGAGGCATCATAATGACATGTCAGTGTTACCATATAGTACCGACACGAGGCGTCATATCGACATGTGAGTCTTTCCATATAGTACTGAACTGAGGCATCATACCAACATGTCAGTGTTACCATATAGTACTGACCTGAGACATCATACCGACATATCAGTGTCACCATATAGTATTGACCCGAGGCATCATACCGACACCTCAGTGTTACCATATAGTACTGACCTGAGACATCATACTGACACGTCAGTGTTACCATATAGTACTTACCCGAGGCATCATACCGACACGTCAGTGTTACCATATAGTACTGACCCGAGGCATGACACCGACATGTCAGTGTTACCATATAGTACTGACCCAAGGCATCATACCGACACCTCAGTGTTACCATATAGTACTGACCTGGGGCATCATACCGACACATCAGTGTTACCATATAGTACTGACCCGAGGCATCATGCCAACACATCAGTTTTACCATATAGTACTGACCTGAAGCATCATACCAACACGTCAGTGTTACCATATAGTACTGACCCGAGACATCATACCGACATGTCAGTGTTACCATATAGTACTGACCTGAGGCATCATACTGGCATGTCAGTGTTACCATATAGTACTGACCCGAGGCATCATACTGACAAATCAGTGTTACCATATAGTACTGACCCGAGGCATCATACCGACACGTCAGTGTTACCATATAATATTGACCCGAGGCATGACACCGACACGTCAGTGTTACCATAAAGTACTGACACGAGGCATCATACCGACATGTCAGTGTTACCATATAGTACTGACCCGAGGCATCATACCGACACGTCAGTGTTAACATATAGTACTGACCTGTGGCATCATACCAACACCTCAGTATTACCATATAGTACTAACCCGAGACATCATACCGACATGTCAGTGTTGCCATATAGTACTGACCCGAGGCTTCATACCGACACGTCAGTGTTACCATATAGTACTGACCCGAGACATCATACTGACATGTCAGTGTTACCATATAGTACTGACCTGAAGCATCATACCGACATGTCAGTGTTACCATATAGTACTGACCCCAGACATCATACCGACATGTCAGTGTTACCATATAGTACTGACCCCAGACATCATACCGACATGTCAGTGTTACCATATAGTACTGACCCGAGACATCATACCAACATGACAGTGTTAACATATAATACTGACCCGAGGCATCATACCGACACATCAGTGTTACCATATAGTACTGACCCCAGACATCATACCGACATGTCAGTGTTACCATATAGTACTGACCCCAGACATCATACCGACATGTCAGTGTTACCATATAGTACTGACCCGAGACATCATACCAACATGACAGTGTTAACATATAATACTGACCCGAGGCATCATACCGACACCTCAGTGTTACCATATAGTACTGACCCCAGACATCATACCGACATGTCAGTGTTACCATATAGTACTGACCCGAGCATCATACCGACACGTCAGTGTTACCATATAGTACTGACCCCAGACATCATACCGACATGTCAGTGTTACCATATAGTACTGACCCGAGACATCATACCAACATGACAGTGTTAACATATAATACTGACCCGAGGCATTATACCGTAATGTTACTATATAGTTCACATGGTGAATAAAAATAATCCCTAAACCATCGTGGAATTTCACGTTTTTTGCAAGTTCACTGCATTTGGAATTTTATTCACATTTTCCAGTACAAAAAAAGAATAATGTAATCCAAAAGTACAACTTGTCCTGCAAAAGCAAGCCCTCATACGTCTATACTGATGGAAAAATGACAGTTATGGCTATTGGAAGTAGGGGATGAAAAAACGGAAAATCTTCTAGGCGTGAAGGGGTTATTATTATTATTATTATAGTGCAATTTATCCCATGGCGCTTTACATGTGAAAAGGGCATATATAGGCAAGTATAACAAACATGAGCAATACATGGCACAGACAGGTACAGAAGGAGAGAGGAGAGGGGTTATTCAGAATCCCCCATTATATATAGAATACAATACTGTTCACATGTTGGATGGAGACATATTGAAAGTCAAATATTAAGGAAGAGCATAAGAATATAAAGGGAAAGTGAACAGCAATAGTTCTCTGTGATCTCAATGATACAGAATGGAGTAAAACCCCAATATAGAAGAATGAATTTTGGATGTAAACTCCAGTGACTGTGGGTTAGATGTACTGCACACCTCTGTGGTGAATGTGGGGGGATTGGTGCAGTGAGGGATCTCTATACAATGTATAATACACTCTGCCATGTCTAAGTCCACAGTGCGGCCACCAGAGGGAGCCCCTACATTAGGATTTTCTCTGCTCTCCTTGCTAGTGATGAAACATAGATCCCTGTGTGCGGAGCTCCCTCTAGTGGCCGCTATGCTGTATTTACCAAACAGCTCCTTAAGATAACATTGAGATTAAGTCCCGCCCTCCTCCTCCGACCACGTGACCTCCCCCTCCCATCGTGTAGTGTCTCAGTCTGCTTCTGTTCTTGTCACTGCGACATAATAATGAGGAGGGAGACATTTTGTGAGGAGCTGTGAGAAGAAACTTGTCTTTAGGGCAATTAGTACTAGATGATGGTGATGGAGCAGAGTCCCAGCCTGATAGAGAGGAGAATAGTGTGACTTTAGAGTAGGGTTCAGTGAGTTCATGAGGTAAAATTACCTCACAAAAGACAATCAGAGCAGAGAATGAGATTTATATACAGAGATTGGTAGTGTAGGACACTAAAATAGCATCAGTGCTCAGCATAGCCATTAATTATAAGAAATCTCCCCAAAATACATCAGTGATACATAAGAGGATGCCAGAGTGAATATAGTGTAGGGATCAGTGAGTTCATGAGGTAAAATTACCTCACAAAAGACAATCAGAGCAGAGAATGAGATTTATATACAGAGATTGGTAGTGTAGGACACTAAAGGCAGCGTCACACGCATCACTATCGTGAGCGACATCGCCGAAAAGTGATGCATCGGCGATGTCGCTCACGATATCGCAGTTGCGTCGTGCTGTGTAACAGCGTGACGCAACTGCGATCTGTCGCTGGTCGCAGGTTGACAGGTTTACCTGCATGAAGTTAAACCCTGTCAATCTGCAACCAGCGATTAGGCTGGATCGCGCCGTCTGACACCACAATAGCGCTGTTGGCGGTGATCCAGCCTGTATTGCTGCGGATTGCTCGCTGGGCTGATCCCAGCCCAGCGAGTGATGGCTCCACCCGCATCGCTGCGGCATCACCAGCAACATCCTGCCGTGTGACACCAAGGCTGTGATGTCTGAAGCGAGCGCGCACCCGCACATCGCTTCCGACATCGCAGCTTTGGTTGATGAGGGCTTAAAATGGCGTCGGTGCTCAGAATCGCCATCACTTATAAGAAATCTCTTAATATAATATATAATACCTAAGAGGATGCCAGTGTGAATATAGTGTAGGGATCTGTGAGTTCATGAGGTAAAATTACCTCACAAAAGAATGTCACTGTGAGGACAATAAAAGCAGGATGAGCTCTATATACATAGAGGTATGACAGTATTGGTAGTGTAGTGTAGTGACATGGCGGCAATGCTCAGAATCACCACTAATGGTAGCACAAGGCCCATTAAATACCTTTTTCGTAAATAAGCATCTAAAAAATAACTTGACTCGGACAACTATGAATAATAAAAGTCGTAATGTTTTATTAAGCGTTAATAAAACAAATAATAATTAAAATACCAATAAATTATGTTAAATAAACATTAAACCTGCTTTAATTTTTATTAAACGATCCAGGCAGCTTACTGCCCATCATTCCCACAAATAAAACATCACGACTGAAACAAAAATTGGGAAGGGCAGGTGGGTCTTCTTGTCTTCCAGGATCCCGCAGGAGTCGCTATTAATTATATAAGAAATTCCGCTTCCCCCCAAAAAATGCAACAATAATACATTAGTCGTAATAAATAGGAAGGGATAAGAATAATGCTGCACAGAGGGCGAAAAATGTGAAAATGATCAAAAGCAAAAAATATAGAAAATTACGCAAAAGTGAATAAACCACATGTCAGTAATGCAATGACGGCGATCAAAACATCACATCTACCCTAAAATAGTATCATTAGAAACGTCAGCTCAAGACACAAAAAATAATCCATCACACAGCCCCAGATTCTGATAAATGAGAACGCTATGGGTCACAGAAAATGGCGACATAAGGGCAATTCTTTGCCTTTAAAAACTATTTCAAATTTTTTCACCACGTAGATAAAAGCAAAAGTAACATGTTTGGTATCTATGAACTCGTACCGTCCTGAAGCATCATACCGACATGTCAGTTTTACCATATAGTGAAGATGGGGAATACAAACCCTCCAAAACAATTATGTAATTTGCAATTTTACCGCACTTGGAATTTTTCATTTTCCAGTACCCTGTACTGATTTCATTCAAAAGTACAACTCGTCCCACAAAAAACAAACCCTTATATGTCTTTATTGATCGGAAAATTAAAAAGCTATGGCTCCTGGAAGAAGGGGAGGGAAAAATGGAAAATCGCCCGGGGGTGAATGGGTTAATATTCAAAACCCTCAAAATTATTGTGAGAGACATTTTTCCTTTGTCCAGAGTCCAAAGACAAAAAATGATAGAATATAAAACTGAAAGAAGCTATATAATAATAATAATCTTTCTTTATATAGCTCCAACATATTCCGCAGCGCTTCGCAATTCACACGTTCATATTTAAACAATCATAAGAAACGGTTATCAGAAAATAAAATACAATACAAAGCATAATACAATACAATAATTAGAGCAAAAATAATGACAGCCCTGCTCATAAGAGCTTACAATCAAACAATGAGGTGTGGGTGACACAAAGTACAGGTGTTTATTTACAATGATGGTATAGTCAACTTTATGAGATGGGGAACAGATAGGAGCAGTATACGTGGCCAACAACCATTATTTGTGATCCACTTGAGACTGGTGGAGCGGATAGGGTATGTCTAGATGACTTTGACTAGGAATCATGATAGGCTGCCTTAAAAAGATGTGTTTTTAGAGAGCGCCTAAAACTATGTAAGTTGTGGATTCACCTACTTTCTTCTGGTAAAGCATTCCAGAGAATTGGTGCAGCTCGGGAGATGTCTTGGAGCTGGGAGAGGGAGGTTCAGATTAATGCAGAAGTGAGTCTAAAGTCATTTTCAGAGCAAAGAGAACGGGTGGGTGATAGACAGAGATGAGGGAGGAGATGTATGGGGGTGCTACACTGTGAAGACTTTTGTGGGTGAGAACGAGCAGTTTGAATTTGATCCTATAGTGTATATGCAGCCAGTCCAATGACTGGCATAGAGCAGAAGTGTCCAAGTACTGGTTAGCTAGATAGGTGATTCTGGCTGCTGCATTAAGGATGGACTGGAGAGGGTAGAGTCTAGTGCCGTGGATGCCAGTTAAAAGAGAATTACAAGAGTCAAGGCGTGAGTAAGGCTGGGGTCACAGTACCATTTTTCACATGCGTTTTTGGAGACCTGCGTTTTCAAAAACGCATGTAAAAAACGCACCCATAGGCCCCCATGTTAAAAAACGCATGCCCTAATAGCCAAAAAGCATGTGTGACTGTCCCATGCGTTTTTGGAGCATATCCAAAAACGCATGCGTTTTTGTAGAAAACGCATGCGTTTTTATAACATGGGTTCCTATGGAAAACGCATGCAAAAACGCATGTACAGTTAGTACCTTTTAGTGCCATTAAAAAACGCATGCGTTTCCCATAGGAGCCCATGTTAACAAAAACGCATGCGTTTCCGGAAACGCATGCGTTTTTGTTAACATGGGCTCCTATGGGAAACGCATGCGTTTTTTAATGGCACTAAAAGGTACTAACTGTACATGCGTTTTTGCATGCGTTTTCCATAGGAACCCATGTTATAAAAACGCATGCGTTTTCTACAAAAACGCATGCGTTTTTCAAAACGCTCAAAAAAATACTACAAGCACTATTTTTAGGTACAGATTCAAAAACGCACCCAAAAACGCAGGGAGCCATCACACACCTTACAAAACTCATGCTGACATGAAAAAAAGCATGAGTTTTGTTAAATCACTTAAAAAAACACATGGCAACTGTGACCACAGCCTAAATCGGGGCCACAGCGTGGGTTTTTGTGGTTTCCAAGGTGAGAAAGGGGCAAACACTAGAGATGTTCTTCAGGTGCAAGTGGCAAGATCGGGCGAGAGATTGTATATATGGAGTTAAAGAAAGATCAAAGTCAAACATAATACCCAGACAGCGAGCCTGCTGACTAGGCGTTATCGTGATGCTTCACACAGAGAGATATCAGATTTAGGGAGGTTCGTGGAGGGCTGGAGCAAAAGAAGATCAGTTTTGGAAAGGTTGAGCTTCAGATAGAGAGCGGACATGATATTGGGAACTGCGTTTAGACAGTCATTGGTATTTTTTATTAGAGCGTGAGTAAGGTCAGGGGAAGAAGTGCATAGTTATGTGTCATCAGCATAAAGATGGTAGTGAAAGCCAAATCTGCTGATGGTCTGTCCAGTCGGGGCCGTGTAAAGAGAGAAGAGAAGAGGTCCATGGACTGAACCCTGAGGGACCCCAATAGTGAGAGGATGAGGGGAGGAAGTGGAGCCAGCGAATGATACACTGAAAGAGCGATCAGAGAGATAGAAAGAGAACCAGGAGAGAGCAGTGACCTTTATGCTGATGGAGTGCAGCATGGAGAGTAGGAGACTCTCATCAGTCCCTCTATAAGGGACCTATGCGGCAATCGACATTGTACATTATAACAGGCTCCTACCTGCCAAGTTAGGAACCGCTATGTGCACAAAACAAGCAATCCGTTACAGGATTATTAAAAATATTGTCTGGTACAGGAGGCTCAGCAAGAACCATGCAGCAAAGTCCAGAGTGTATGAATACAGAACAGCCTCATTGTTAGTGATCCTCCAATGAAATGAGTTTGCCTGTATCACCAATATAAATATATAAGGAATATAAATGCCAAGATGGTTTTTTTAAGCAAGACATAGTTGTATTAACAGTCAAATTAAGAAAAATACAGATTTTTTTTTAAGTGATCAAGTTGTGGAAAGTTGAGAAATGATCAGACTTCTTAAGAACATTTGGGGGTCCTCATTGTGGAGTATGCGGACGAGAATTTGTCTGAATAATAATAGTTGGGTCTGTAAATGATAAAGTTCAGGAATTAATTGTGAAATGGGGTAAAATGTGCTTTACTGATGAAAATATTCTTATTACTTGCCCCATAAAAAATACGCTACTGGTGCCACTAAAGAGAAAATATAAAAGTAATTACCACACAATTTGGTGAAATTCATGTCAATTTAATAATTGTGAGATGTGTGGTAGGTTACAAAACAGGAGACGCAAAGGCCTGGTTGGTATGGGCACATGGGGCTATAGCACCGGGAATCACTACTTCTGCTGTGCTTTTTTTTGGGTGGGAGTGGAGGCACGGGGCAAATTAAATGTCATTCTGACAGTCTCCGGACATCCTCCGACTCAAAGGACGCCTTCTGTGCCGTCTAGTCCAATAGGAGGCGCTCGACAATTTTCTCCTGGTTCTGGAGTAATGTGAGTACTCTTTGAGACTTGCTAGGGTCAGAATGCCATTTTTTCCTTATTTTAACGGCATGCACTGAAAACTTAGAAGTTTCCCCAGAACTGCATGGCGTTAACGCTATGTGCTTCTGGACAACACAGCCCTTAGTAACCCGATGTGTTGCAAGGTTACCAGCCACACAGCAAGCTACTCGAGAGGCACTTTTGCTGAGCGCACAGAAAAACGTTGCCTGAAATGTTTTTTCTGCGCTCAGCTAAAGCGATCCCGCGCAGCTTCGTTTGTGGCTGGTAACCTTGCAATACATCGGGTTACTAAGGGCTGTGTTCTCCAGAAGTGCGTAGCATTAAAGCCATGCGCTTCTGGGGAAACTTCTAATTTTTCCAGTGCATGCCTTAATATAAGGAAATAACAGTAGTCTAACCCCAGCTATTCTTATACAGGACAAAGCTGGTTAAAGGTAACAAATTGTTACCAGGCCCTGGCTTTACACTTCCAGATTCGATTGAAGCACCTCGTCCGACAGGTCAATGCCTCCCATAAACTTTTAAAACACCACCTTTAATAAATATTAAAAACTGCCACTGAAAATCAGATGTGTAAGACAGACAAACATAAACATCCCACATCAAAAAACATAATAAACTAAAAACAAAGGGTGTCTGCCTGACCTATTAAAAAATAACAATAGTCAAACCCACATGAGTGGATGTCAGAAGTCAGCGGGTATATTCAGAGAATCCTATCTACAAGTCAGGTACCACATTCAGTGAAAAACAGAACAGGTAACCAGTCCATAGGGACCACAATGTGCAAAACAGTAAATACTAAGAGCTATAGCATGTAAGAACGACCAATAGCAAACATTGGGGTATAGTACACATCAGAAGCCTATAGGGCCATGGTCACAATGCTATTTGTATCTAATATATATATCTTACAGCTCGTACACAGACAGACATGAATCGATCTCACCTATAACATGTACACCAGGTTGAAAATTAGTACACTGGTTACACAGCTCTAGATAGATAATTATATCTATCTAGAGCTGTGTAACTAGTCTACTAATCTTCAACCTGGTGTATATATTCAGCTTCTTTTCTCCCCTGAAGATCCATCTTGGTGAAATGTGTCTGGAGGGCGTATGGGGCAGATTAGGGTCAGTCACAATGAGGGCCAGTTGTGGACTGCCCTTGTAAGGGCAGGAGATTCTGTGCTGTCAGGGTCAGTAATTTCACAGTCAGGGACTACTAGGCCTCCCCAGGACACCGCCATAGGCAACTCTCCATGTACGTATGTTTGGTCATAGGACCCACTTCATGGAAACTTCCATTTTGGCTGAGATCATTTTATGTCTGTCTGTGTATGAGCTGTAAGATATACATTACATACCAATAGCGATTGTGACCACTGCCCTATAGTCTTCTGATGTATACTATTTACCAATGTTTGTTTTTGGTCGTTCTTACATGCTATAGCTATTAGTATTATCTGTTTTGCACATTGTTTTCCCTATTGGCTGGTTACCTGTTCTGTTTTATTCACTGAATTTGGTACCTGCCTAGTATATAGGGATTTTCTGAGTATACCCGCTGACTTCTGACATGCTCTCACATTTTTTGACTATTGTCCTTTTTTAATAGGTCAGGCAGACGCTCTTTGTTTTTAGTCCATTATGTGTTTTTTGATGTGGATGTCTATGTCCGTCTGTCTTACACATCTGTATGGGAGTGATAGTTTTTAATAATTATTAAAGGTTAGGTTTTATCTCACTTTGGTGCTTTACCTATAGATGGAATGCTACTTATATGTGATGAAGTGGAAGAGCCTGAAAAGTTCTTAGTGAGGTGTTTATCCTGATTAGTTTTTTTTTTTATATTACAATCAAAACTTTTTTTATGTTCGTAGTCATTGACATCCCGCTGGTAGTTTTTCGTATTGCTGATGTTTCTTTCTAGTTTTTCCAGACTTTTCTCAAGGTCTGCATAAAACATTGTCACATTGTCACTTTGAGCTTCTTGGTACAACTTCTTTGTTCTTTGAGTACAACTGTAGCGTTTCCTGTATTTCTAATCTGTATGGTGGGTGAACAGATATGAGTTGGCTCTCCATGGGGAGTGGTATTTAAAGGGGGGACTGTTGGATATCTCAAATAAAACAGGGGAGTGATATGACCACGCTCTTGGGAGAATACTTATGGATTTGATTTCTGATAGTGAGTGGATGTCTGTCAGAACAAGGTCGATTCTAGAAAAAGACTTGTGGACGTGAGAATAGTGGGCAAATTCAATGGAAGAGGTGTTTAAGCACCTGAATGCATCAAAGAACTCTTCTTTCTGCAAAAGGGGGTCGATTTGCGTATTTATGTTCCTTGTTTTGTTTGAAGAGTCCAGCTGTGAGTTGGGAATGGCGTTAAAGTCACCAAATACCAGAAGTATCCCTTTTCGATTTTCGCGTATTAAATTAAGAAAACGTTTATGATAGGTAATTTGGCCATTGTTGGGGGTATATACGTTTGCGAGTGTGTATGTGACTTCATTAATGTTGCAAATCAAAATTACATATCTACCATCATCATCTTTAATTAGTTTGGTTTCTTCAAATGTAATGGATTCTTTAATAATAATTGCTACTCCTGCCTTCTTCTTACTGTTAGAAGAGAGATAGATGTTGGGAAATTTCTTGTTGCTGAATTTGGGTGGATTTGTCAATGAAAATCTAGTCTCCTGGATTCCGGCTATGTCTACTTGGTTAGTTTTAAACACTTTCCATACATTGAAGCGTTTCTGGGGTGGGTTCAAGCCATTGGCATTAAGGGACATGAATTTGAGCGCCATGTTACTAGGTTAAGCAATTGTGTGTATGCAATTTGGGGAGAGGAGTATTAGGTGGAAGAGAGTGAAGTAGGGAGGTCCTCAGGGGCGGGGAGTAACTGAAAACTTAAAAAACTGCAAAGTTTATTAACAACTTGTAAAATTAGTGCACGTGGAGGAAGAGTTCAAGTGAACTGTTGTACTTCTTCCTCTTAGGCTAACGGTAGGGCCTTTGGTGCATGTTTTTCTTTTTGAGACTGTCGATGAACTAAATGGGAGAGCTACTCACTAATTTGTAGGTGTCTAAGAAGATTGAGGCCTTCTGTGGTGTCTTCTATTGAGATTTGTTTCTGCTTATAGGAGAAGATGGTGGAGATGTTTGGTCGGCCCCATCTATATGTGATCTGTTGTTTTCTCAGGATCTCCATAATTGGTTTGAGGGACCTCCTTTTCATGGCAGTGTCCTTTGAGATATCAGAAAATATCTTAACTGGAGCTGGCAGGGTACCATTTTGCCTAGTGAAGTTATTGATTTTGTCTTTCGTCTGAAAGAAAGTGAATTTTACATCTTTGTAAAATACATTTGACATCATGAGGATTGTCTTCAGGGATGCGTGGTAGTTTAGGGTTACGTGGTAGTTTAGGGAGTCTACGAGCCCTTTCTATAGAATGTTCTATTTCTGGCAGAGAGGGGATCACCTTTTTTGTTAAATTTTTGATGTAAAAGGATTAGCTTGTGTGGTTTTACTTGTTCAGAAATTTCCCGAATTTTGAGATTAGATCTGCGGTCACAGTCCTCTCTGTCTATAATTCTCTCTGTGAGATGTTTAATTTCCCCTTTAGCTTTGGTCAGTTCCAAGCTGTAGATTTTTAGTTCCTTTCTTAAGCTCCCTACATCTTTTTCATTTGTGTCTAGTCGCGTATTAATAGTATTAATTGTGGACTTAATGTCTGTGAATTGGTCTTTCATCTCCTCTTTCAGGGATGAGAATAGTTGGAGGAAGAATTTTTTATCAGGGAGTTGGTTTCGATCTGGGTCCTGGTTAGGATCACTTTCGTCTTGGTTGGTCTTAATTTTCTGCCACGCTGGGCTTCTGAATTTCGTTTGTGCCTTGTCTCTAGGCGGTAGATTTGTGTTGGAGAGAGAGGGTGAATCCATCTCCTTTCTTTTGGAGCTGGAGTGGGTGACCTCAAATACCATTGTATTGTCTGGTACATCTAATCTTTCTATTTGAGGAAGAGTTTTACAGTTGTTATCTCTGTCCTTTTTTGGGTTTAACGGGGCTATGTGTCAGGGTTGGTATTTTACTTTTGAAGTTTAATTGTTGTGCCTCCATAGTTAAGTCAGTATTATTATTCGGATTTATGTTGGATCCGGATTTAGTAGGCATTAGTTCCTTAAATACTTTAGGTTGATACTAGAAGTTGGTTGAGGTTAGTTTACTATGAAATTTGTTGTTTGGTTATGTGATATGATATCCAACCGTTTTCTTAGTATAAGAGGCGGGTTTCATCCTGACTGAAGAACTTCGTGCCAAATAGGTAGTAGGTCTCCCAAGTATTGTTTAAGATTCAGTTGTAGACAGACTCTTTAATTTTTCATTCTTAGGGTTTTTGCTTTAAGTCGTAAATGCTATATTTCTAAGCAGTGTCAGTGTTGGGTATAATTTGTTAGATTAGTACATGTACTTATCTGAGTTGAGTTCAATTTAGTATTTCTCCTTGTGGTGGTGTGTGTGGAAGTCCTGGAAATCCTGGATCTGCGTAGCTGGCTGGCATTGGGGGCCCGATAACCCCACTGTGTAGGATTCCTGCTGTTTTGCAATGACTGCAGGTGTTGTTATGGCAGCTGGTTACTTCTGTGTTCCTCTCTCTACAGCAATGATATCTTTTAAGGAGCGTGTCTGCTGAGCCGTTTACTTCTTTTCCCAGCAGGGATTATTCTGCTTTGTGTACTCGCACAAAACAAGGAAATTCCGTACCATTGGGTTTGCCAGTGTTGTGTTGAGAGGCAGCTGTCTGTATTAATCCGCTCTGACTCTGCTAGTTTTTCTCTGGGAGTCAGCGTCTATTAGGTATACAGCGGCATTCCAGTATTGAATGGGTTAATAAAGCAGTGGTAGGTGTTTATTGGGAGAGCTCTTTGCGCAGCCGCAGCCTCTGACTGCTTCTGCTCCTTCCCCACTAAGCTGCGTCACAGTGCGGGGCGTCACCACAGTGGTGTGGATCTCTTTCTGTTAAGAAGATCACTCCGTCCGTCTTATCTGCTGGTGATAAAGCAGTTGCCGGTTTCTCGGGAGATTCGGTTAACTGCGGATCTAGCCGGCACCCACCACACCGAGGGGCGATGCAGCGGATGGAGAACAAAGTCAGTCTCTCACCTTTCATGTGTGGCCGCTGCAGCTGGGTGAAACAGAGCGGAGCGGGGCAATCTTTCTAGCGGATCGCTGGGTTCCGGTAATGCACTGCAGTAGCGGGGATACAATGGGGTAGCACCTCAAAAGATAGTTGTCACCGGTTCCCTTCACGCCGGGTCCACGCCGTTCATCACCACAGCAGAGTGGCAGAGGTATTGTCCAAAATGGCGCCGGTCCTCTGGTACAGTGAGGGAGACAGGGCCCTCTCAGATTGAAGTGATCCTCTGGGTATTTTATTGTCAAACTCGCCCTGTTAGTTCTCTGGTAGATTCTGAGTAAATTCTCTGTTTTAGGTGGACGGAATGTCTTTGAAAGACATTCAATCCGTCGCTTTAAGGGTAAGCACCGGGAGCTCCTAGTAAATGTGCCTTCACATGGAGCTGCAGGCCACGCCATTTCTCTGAATCTTCTAACACAGATTTTTCTTTCTGCAGATTAACAGAAAAGTGCTAGATGAGAATATCTTTCATTTACTGGAATGGTACAGCTAGAGTTCCTGAACTTGAGCAAGTAATTTTTTCATGGGCCACATGACAGACCTTAAACATTGTGCAGGGACAAATTTTATTCTGTTCATTCCTGTTATATATTTTTATTAATTTCCATCACTCAGGTCAGTTGACTGCTGCTACTGCTCATACATCTGTAATACAGGAGCACTGAATGAGCCATAGAGCAATTACTTACATTGCAGTTTCCGGGTGAGATTTTTCCAGTTGGTTCTGTAATTCTTGACTTAGCTGTTTAGAACATGGAAAAATATTGATAAAAAAATGTATTTAAAAGAAAGGACTCATCCTACAAAGAACATGAGTTCTAACAGTATTATAGTGATGTATGTTACTTCTTCAGTAGATTTGTGCTGGTTCACTGTCACTGTCATCTCTTTTATGATGGATTAGGTTACGCAGTGCTTTATTGTGATCCATTGGGTTTTACCCCTGGTGCAGTATGCTTCTTGAACAAGTATATATTTGAACATAATATACATGTTGATGTTGATCATACTAATTTCTCCTTCGCTCGGTGTGCCTCCTTGCTCTTCCTCCTTGCTCTTCTCCAGGCTGATCTTTAGTCTTTCTGACTCTTCTAACACATCAGCTTTCTCTTTCTGCAGACTATACAGACAAGTGCTAGTTCAGAATATCTTCCATTTACTGGAATGGTACAGCTAGGGTTCCTGAACTTTGGCAAGTAATTTCTCCAAGAGGCCACATGAGAGACTGTCACTATGATAACATTCTCCAAATTGCAAGATTTAGATATCCCAAATATCAGATATGGGATAAAGTCCCTTGGGTTACTAGGAGAATTTCCTGCGGACATGTGCCTTTTTTTGATCATGCAGTTAATGTGTGCTGTGATGGAACATACATGATCCAAACATTCTAAGCTCTGTGATGTCATCAGCCGCGGCAGGAGAACCTGGTTATGAGCTCATTCTTCATTGCAGCCAATGGGAATTCAGGACATTGGAGAAATAGTGAAACATCTCATATATGTAGCACCGTAGGAAAATATTATTGATAATATTGATTACAAAAGTTTAAAAAGCCAATGATATTAAAAGATTCCTTTTTTATGATCCCATTTTAAACATGTATAAAAATCATACAGATTGCATGTTTAATACATAGATGCAACTGAGATTATTTAATTACAGTACATGCAGAACACATACAACCTCAAAATAAGTTTGGTCATGTTCAGTAATTTTCCTGAATAGAGAACCTAATAAATAAAGGATATAAGTGAGTTAAAGATATGTACAGATATAATAAAAATGGCGAGCAATTTACAATGTTGTAGTTCCGTCTCCTGAGAATCAAACATTTCTTCACATATATGGCACCGCCACGTGCCTTTAGAAGA